>JAUCMX010000006.1:27191696-27744889 GCA_033459395.1 Hemibagrus guttatus
TATCCAAATATAAATCGAAAAAATATCCACGGGTGTACAGTTTCAGTGTCAAGTCACCCGTTCTACAGATTATTCTCTGGTTAAAATGCCTACTCTTGAACCTTCTTCTCTTTTTCTTTCCTACCTGCTTTAATCTGGGCATATTATAGTTAGGTGGAATAATTCTAGGTGCTACGTAAGGTCAAGTTCAAGAAGTGCTAAATCTGATCTGAATTAACCTTTTCACCTAACAAATCCAGGTCAATTGCTTTATTCTCTCAAGATTTATTGGGGTAGTCCTTACTCAGCTAAACCTAGTATTTTTTTTCTTTCTTTTTTTTTTTTTTTGAGTTCTCTTAATCCGAAGGAGCATTTAAACAACGTTTCCGTTCGTACTCTGCAGGCGTGCTGTGAAAGGGTCAAAGCTGTAAGCTGTGAAAGCACCAGGCCCTGACTGAAACTCATCTGGACTCCCCATAAACACAGCGCTGCTAATTGACTGCACATGTGGCCATGTTGGCGTGTACATATATATATATATAAATATATATATATGTATGTATGTGTGTGTGTGTGTGTTTAAGTGTTTAAGTGTACTTGTGTGTATGGGTCTCAGCATGCATTCACGTGTCGGAATACACCGAATGTTGAAATATCAGCATGATCAAAGAAAGATTTTCTTCAAAACTGTCCACGATATGAAAGCTGCCCAAATGACTTTGTGGTAAATATTTGAACTGGTGTGTAATTGGTACCTGTCTCCGAAAACTCGGGGGGTCTTTGATCGGTATCCCTTTCCTGTTCGGTCGCTTTTAAATGTGGAAATTTATTTATTGGCGGCTCCACCACATCCTACCTCGTGCCATCTGGAGACGTTGCCAAGGGATGGCGTCCTCATGACAGCATCTTATACAATGTCCCATATTACTGCCGTGTACTCGACAACTCGACACGTGGAACAGGTTTGGAAACATGTGCGTGTTATGTAAATAAGGCACTCAACAGGCCAGGAGTGTTTTATTCCATTTTATAATGCAGTTGTTGATTTTTCATTGCGGATTGGTTGGATCCATTTCATAAATGGTCATAATGTTGACTGAAAATCGTAACAGGGTTCGATTCGTGTTATTGTTTCTATAGTAACAGGGAGGTGGTAGCTCAAGTGGTTAAGGCTCTGGGTTGTTGATTGGAAGATCAAGGTTCAAACTGCCAGCATTGGGCCATTGAGCAAGGCCCTAAAATGCCCTGCTCCATGGCTGACCCTGTGTTCTGACTCCAACCCTCCAAGGATGGGATATGCAAAGAAAGAAATTCGACACGTTGATACGGTGAAGCTTTCTATGACGTGACATATATTCAGAAATTGACTTCGAGACAGTTTTATTGTTATTATAGGCATTTTATTGCTTAGTTTTCAGATTGTACAACTCTCACTCTGTGTGTGCAAACTTTACAATAACTACATGAATAATCACACACTATTATCTGAATGAATCTTGAGGTAAACATGCACTAATGATGATTTAAGGCATGACCTAATAAAAAAACCTTAACAATGTGAGACTTATGTAGTCATACGTGAATAACAGTAATGTATTAATTAACATGCAGGAGTAATACAGCAAACCCGCTCTATAAGAAAGAATATCATTTCACATTGTTGATTACTTTCATAATTTATCCTACTTATGGAACGTAGAAAGATGCATTATTATTATTCTTATTATTATTATTATTATTATTATTATTATTATTATTATTATTATTATTATTATTATTATTGGGTGGAGAAAGGTGTCAGGAGTTCTGTGTGATAGGAAAATATCAGCGAGAATCAAGGGGAAGGTGTACAGGACAGTGGTGAGACCGGCCATGCTGTATGGTTTAGAGACAGTGTCACTGAGGAAGAGACAGGAGTCAGAGCTAGAGGTAGCAGAGCTGAAGATGTTGAGGTTCTCTTTGGGAGTGACAAGATTGGACAGGATTAGGAACGAGTACATCAGAGGGACAGCTCATGTTGGACGTTTGGGGGACAAAGTTAGGGAGGCCAGATTAAGATGGTTTGGACATGTTCAGAGGAGGGAGAGTGAGTATATTGGTAGGAGAATGTTGGACATGGCAGGCAGGAGACAAAGAGGAAGGCCAAAGAGGAGGTATATGGATGGAATTAATGAGGATATGAAGCTAGTGGGTGCAAGTGTTGAGGATGCAGAAGATAGGGATAGAGATGATTCGCTGTGGCGACCCCTGAAGGGAAAAGCGGAAAGAAGAAGAAGAAGAAGAAGATTATTATTATTATTATTATTATTATTATTATTATTATTATTACTGCATTTCTTTGCCTTCTACCCATGTGCAATGACAATAAAGTTGAATCTAATCTAAGAAACTAATAAACACCAATTATTTCATCTCAATTTGTTTGTTTTAATCTCCATCCATTTCTATTCAAATTTCACTCTAGTACTAGTTCATGCTCTGGGTAGCTCGGACCCGGGACTCTGCTCCTTTACACACAAGACAATTAGACATTAGAAATTAGTCAGCAATTAGAAATTATTTTATTTATTTCATTCATATTCTTTCTTATAGAGCAGGTTTGATGTAGTGTACTGGTACATCTTGATTATTAATACGTCTTCTAATAAACATGTATTTAAGGTGCTCGTGATTCAGACATAAATTCATCAGACTCACGTCGTAGTAAAGGTTAGATCTTTATTAGCTCATGCTTCAACTCATCATTAGTTCACATTTAAGACAGTATTAATTCAGGTAATAGTGTGTGATTATTCATGTACCATCACTGTAAAGTTTTACCGATTTGTTTTTTATGTAAATCTGGGAATTAGGTACAGAATAAGCAAACGCAATGCAGTCATCCGTACCATGCAGCTCTTCATACCCAAAAACTATGATTTCACCTGCACCCCTAAAAAGCTTTAAAAGTCATGACCTTTGAAAAAAAATCTACACAATCATGTGTCCTACATTAGACGTGACTCATGCTGCTAATTTTAGACATCAACACTTCCCAGTTCCACCCTAACAAAGTGACGTTTCACTGATGACATTAAGGTGAGACATCCTGTGATCCCTCTGCTTGTAGCACTTTTTGTCTACCATTTTTTCAAAGATTTCCATTTACAGAGCCTGGAGATATGTGCAGGAGTAGGGTGCAGGAGTGACAAATCACATGAACAAGACCCCGATGAATCAGCTGCCTGTTCTGGACAGGAGATTCTCATTTTTGGACAAAAAAACAACTCTGGTACAAACAAGGCCATAGAACATAAGGGCAATCCCCATCTCTTGAGAAGGAAGATTTGCAAATTTGTATTTAATAGAATTCTAGAAATTGATGTTGGGTTTTTAATAGAGTCAGACAGATAAAATGAGCTAAGCCGAAAGCACAAAAGATGCATAGATTTGGAAACAAAGTATGGTTTAAAGTATGGAATGAGTCTCCGCACGAGACTATAGGCTAAATTTGAATGCCATGAATTATGATCACCCAAAGTCTGGCAGTCATTACCAAAAGGCCTGAGAAATCTGTCTTCTGTCTTCACAATAACAAAAAGATTGCTTCTTTCTCCACAAGGCAAACCACACTGGGTTCAGTGACAGAAATAGTAGCTCCAACCCATCTTTAATAGCCTTATCATTTGAGTAGTGGAGTAGTTTTGGGTTTTGTACATCAGAACTGTTGCCCTTCAAAATGCTTCAGAGAGTCTGGGGCTTTTTAGCTTTGGTCCCCAGTATGAAGCTGGTGCCAAACCTTGAGAAACGCTTGAGGATTGTGTTTAAGCGCTGGCAGAGGATCGCTCGGATATTTGTGTGCTAAGACGCCGCCAGAAGAGTGGGACCATGCCAAGAGGGGTTGTCTCGTCTCCACTCTGTAAGCAACTGGAAAGTTTCGATAGTTGCACGTTGCTTGGTTTTCTGTCTGTATGTTTTCGGTGCAACATTGCAGCGGTGACCATCATTTCAGCTGAAACATTCTGAAATATGTTTAGATTGAAATATTTGTCATGTGTTTATGGATTCTGTTGGTTGGTTGATATTTCCATTACAGTGGAACCTCGAGTTCTTAAGGTGAAAATCTGTATTGCGAAACGAATTTTCCCATAAGAAATAATGTAAATGCAGAATATCCGTTCCAGCCGCCCAAAAATATTAGCAATATTACCAATATGAAGCGTATGTAAACTGTACAGCTGCTTACAAAGAACTGACCCAAGCCAAAGCATTCCATGTCAAGGTTCCTCACAGGAAGTCGTGCCACCAAGCTTGGGCTAAAAATAGAACAGACCACCCACGCCACCGATCTGTCAACAAAAAAACGCCCGAAAAATCACCTAGCTTTTGAACGCAGCTTTCGCTGACTGAAAAAAAACTCATAAATTTGTAAGCTCGATTCGTTTGGCTTTGCTTGGCTTTCCACTGACTCGAACAAATTTTAAATGGCTCCCGGACGTACGCGCAACTTACGGTTCATTCATATGTCGCAAATGTTTCATATGCCGATGCAAATTGCTTGCAAAATTTCATTTCTTAAAGCAAAAATGGTGGTATTTATGGTATTTATGGTATTTATGGTGGTATTAAGTCTAATCTGTTTGAATAAGAACGCTGGATAGACTAAATTACTAAAGCGCTGCTGCATCACTATCTTTAGGTAGAGATAAAGCTAATACTAATGCTACATTTGACTAAAATGTTTAACTTTGAAGTTCCGTGTTCCTCAACTCAAAATGAAGAGATAGATATACATCACTCATCAGAGCAAGATTTTTACAAAAAAATATATAAACTGCGAGACGTCCGTGTTTTTTCGCGTCATTTCCAGTTCTGGTGTCCGATTTGTGAGTTCAAGCAAATGCAAAATAAATCCCATTTTCAGAGTTGAGTCAAAAGGCATTGTGGGTATTATACTGTTAGTCAAAGTGAGAATAGACCATTATGATGGTCTTATTATGATAAATTTAAACAAAAAAAGTCAAAAAAAGATTTCCGTTACTAAATAATAGCTAAATATATCTATTGGTATGCAGGTCAGTACGTGGTCACTCATAGGGTTTCTACTCTAATTACACAGTCTACACAGTCTACAGCAATTCGACAGTACACATATTTCTGTTTGATTGTAGCTTCTTCCATGACCTCCAGCATACAGTGGGTGGAAGAACTTTTCTATATCTCAGCCAGCTTTTGGCCAACAGTAGCAAGCAATTCTGTAGGCCTGCTCATAGCCACTTGTTTTGAGAGAGTGTGTGTCTCAGGCACATGGTGTAATGGCAAACACGTGGGCCATCTGCAATGAGTTAGTGAAGATGGGGGGTCTTTGCCAAGTGGAAATCTTGATAACTGCTGATAAGGATCCTTTTTTTAATTTTATTTGGTTGATTCATACAAGTCAGCAGAGTGTTTTTAGATATTTGATTTAGATTTAAAATCACTTTTTAGGAGTCTGACATTGTGGATTAGAATGCCACATGAGTGGCATTGAGTGCATGGAATCTATAATGCTTATTCTTGGCATTGAAAAAAACCTTTTCTTCATTGTATTTCCTACACTAGATAGGTAAAAGCTTTAGAGTCATTTTGGCAAATAGAAAGAAAGAAAGAAAGAAAGAAAGAAAGAAAGAAAGAAAGAAAGAAAGAAAGAAAGAAAGAAAGAAAGAAAGAAAGGTGAATAAAATGAATTAATTAAAAATAAAAATTATATATACATATGTCTGTGAAGATTTAGTAAAAGTATGTTGCTCAGACATTTACTTTATGTCCATTACAGACTATACTAATCTCTATAATTATAATAATCTACACAACTCAAATTTGCTTTCAATTTTCAGAAAAATCAGTTTCATTTTAGTTCTGAAAACTGTTTTAATAACTGCTGTGTCAATCATTTTATTCAGCTTGTGAAATATCAGATATCCAAAGCTAATTGTCTTGTCTGACAAATTATCCCTGGATCACTGGACATAAGGTTGGACACCAGTCCACCACAGATATGTGTGAAAAAAAATGTAAATATATATATATATATAGTATTGTAGGTGCCATATGTCCAGTGGCATAACTAATCAGGTTAAAATGTTATGATCACAACAATCAGCCTTTTCCAAACTCTTCCCATTTACACATGCACAACACTGGCAAGCATTTCACTGTAGAATTTCACTGTGGAACTTATTGAGCATATAAAGCCTATAAAACAGATTGCCAAAAGGATGCAGTGTTGAACTCGGACGATTTGTGCTATTGCTAAGAGACCACTTGTCAAGGCCAAAAGCCCTTCCTTCCTTCCGACTAGTCTCGGCACGGAGTAGCCCAGGCTGCAATGAATTAACAAAATGAGAAGCGGAAAATTGCACATTTAATTTTTTGACCTTGCTCCATTTCCTGATCTAATGTCCAAAGCGCTGTGGGAGCAGCAGTCTCCCTTTGTTCTTATGACTTTTATAGACAACGCTACGCCATGTAAACCTTAGTCTCAAAAGAGCCCTGTACAATAAACATTCTGTCTTTGGTTTGGATTTGGGTTTTGAATCAATCTGTTAGGGTTTCTTCTAATCACAGGGTATCTGGGGAGGAAAAGAGAAATAGCCGGCTCAAAAATGATTTGAGCTCCTTCGTTGAGATTTTGGCAGAGACGCGAACCTTAAACAAATGTTTTTATGTGGTATTATAGAACACACTGTGAGACCATGATGGCTTCTGGCAGAGGACGGTTTAGCAGAGGATAAAGGCAGAGCTAAAATCTTGTTTTTCCAATGCAAATTAAACTCCTTCTATTGGTAGTGTGGGCGTTTTTGATATATATATTTTTTTTTTGTTATATTTACAGAAAGCCATCTGTTTGTCAATTTAAGTGTTGAATCTACAACGAAAGAAACAGCCATCATTTTTAAAAAATTTTCAGTGTTTTTATGTGACCTTATCAGACAATCTGATCAGGGTAAGAGTAATAGGTCAACTCTGCGTGCATGCAAAGTGATGATTAAAACGACTAGAGCGTATTTATAAAGCTCTCCGCCTGGAGCCGTATCTGTTTATACGGATACAATGACAGGCTCGAGACAAGACAGAACTGTGTCACTAAGACTAGTCACATGTGATACAAACAGAGCACGCTCGGACCTCTGGGCTACTTTTGGAGTAACATCAAAGGAATATAGTCCTCTTCTATGTTTTCTGTGCTGTACTTTCACTGTACTTTATCGTAAACAAACTCACATATATATTATATATATATATATATATATATAGTATATATATATAAATACACACATGCTATAGATTCTGATCACAGCACCAACTGTCCCCCCGTTTTTTTGAACCAGTGTTTTTTTGGTGTGAGGAACAATCTAGTCCTCAAGGACTTTTCACTAGATGTGTTTTAAATGGCGACTATAAAGACATGCATCAAAAATTCCCTTTTTTCCCCTCCAGTGTGAGCGTTACGTTCTGTATAAAAATCGCTCATTACTCACATCACGCAGTGTAACTCTGGATTGAGAAACGTTATCTCAGTCCTTAGATAATAACCTGCCCCCTCTGACCAGTGATTTGATATTGTTTTCAGAATTAATGAAATGCAACTTAAGCCAGATAACCTATAGGGACCTCATTTAGTCGAGGTGAATTGACCACAAAGCAATTGCGAGTTTAATCACCGACCTTTCTGATACAGCCTTAGCCTGTCAGTTTTCATATCAAACATCATTGACCTTGTCTGATGAACAATGCTTGGTCTTTATTTGCGTGCTAATTGACTTGTTTCAAATGAATGAAAAGAAATTGTGAAATTACGTAGATTTGAATCTGTCCTTATTACCTGCTATTCATAAAGCATCAGCTTCAGAGTAGATCGGAAAATATATATATATAAAATAGATTACAGACATTTTTTAAGTAATGAGCTGCATGTAATCTTGGTGGCCTGCATAATGTAACATGTTTCATAATGTAAAGAAGGGTTCAAGTTCAGCACACTGACTCCCAAAAAAACAGGATAAGATTCAGCCGAATATGGCTTGAATATGAATTTGATTCTTTGTTGAAGTTGGACAATTCTAATTTCTTCTGGGAATTGTAGTCAAATACCTCAACACGCAGAACAATTCACAAGCATGAACTCGGCAGGCACGATCAAACCTGAGCTCTGGTGCTTGTGGTTTTCAGCAGCAGTAAATCAAAAGCTCAGCTGTAACTGACTGCAACTGCTCTGCATTTCTGCAAAGCCTGTGAAAAGGCCAGACTTTGTCTGCAGTCAATGGTACAGTGTTCGAGGCTCAATGAGGCATCTGAAGTGCTTAGATAAAGTGTTTTTGAGAGAAAATGAAGTCCCATGCAGATTTAATGACTTAAAACGAGGAGGTAGTTGGCATTGTAATGAATTCCAATAAAAAAAAAAAGTCCTTGTGGTGTTGGGAGAGAGAGAGAGAGAGAGAGAGAGAGAGAGAGAGAGAGAGAGAGAGAGAGAGAGAGAGAGAGAATTCAACAATAATCACAGCATTTTGCTTGATATTTGATTAAAATGGCTGAGAATGTAATGGCCCTGAACATCACACTGCTTCCACTGTCTTACCTTCTTCCCATAGTACATCCTGGTGCCATCTCTTCACCAGGTAAGCGGCGCACACTTTCACGTGATGTAAAAGAAAACGTCATTCATCAGTCCAGGCTCCACTGCTCTGTGGTCCAGTTCTGATGCTCACATGCTCATTGTAGGAGCTTTCAGCAGTGGACAGGGGTCAGCAAGGTCACTCTGACCGGTCTGCAGCTACACATACACAGCAAGGTTAGATGCTCTGGGTCACCAGTCACCTTTTTCAGCTGTTTGTAGCTCTTCTGTGGGACCAGACGGGCTAGCTTGCTCTCCACATGCATGAATGAGCCTTGGACATATATGACCCTGTTACCTGTTCATCAATTGTCCTTCTTTGGACCACGCTTGGTAGGTACTTACCACTGCATACCAGAGACACCCTACAAGACCTGCTGTCCTGCCGTAGATGGACAGCAGGATGATTCTGATTCTGATCCTTACACCTCCCCATTTTTCCTGCTTCCAACACATTCTAGAACTGACTGTTCACTTCCTGTTTAATAAATCCCACCCCTTGACGGGGGCCACTGTAACAAGATCAATGATGTTCACTTCACCTGTCAGTGGGTTTAATGTCTAGTGAGGTGGTGGTAGCTTAGTAGTTAAGGTGTTGGATTACTGATCAGAAGGTTGGGAGTTTGAATCCCAGATCCACCAAGCTGCCAGTGCTGGACCCTTGAGCAAGGCCATTAACTCCCAGTTGAATAAAATGAGGTGAAAATGTCAGTTGCTCTGGATAAGGGTGTCTGCCAAATGCCAGTTATTGGTCAACTATTTAATTCCCATATACACTGTTCAGCCAAATTAAATTAGACTTTTTTTTTTATTTTTACTACTGTAATTATTATTTTTTGTATTTCAGTCCCCATTATTAATTTATATTTATTATGCCCTGTCCCTATTTCAGTCTTTTCAAGTATTCTATTTTTTTTAAATATACGTTAGTACTGTAATAGGAAACTATTGCATTTTTAAATGTGCTTTATAAATAAAACTTCATAAATAAAATAAAGCCTATTTACCACCAAGTGCACCAAGACTGCAATATTCAGAGCCAAACCTCTCAGAGCCAAGCTGAGCTCACCTGGTACAGCTCACAATTATAGAAAATTTCATTTCCAATGCCAAATTAAATAAATATCGTACATTTCCAGTAACAAAGCCTTCATCATTGCTGTATCCTAACGACATGTCTAACCAACCTTATACCTCCCATAGCGCTATGACTCAGAGTTCACACAGGCCATGGAAAAACCACATTGGATGAATGCCTAGGACGTAGAAGGCCAAAGAGTAATCTTAGCAGTGCCAACATACCATTACCTCAGGTTTCTAGGTTTCTTTTAGGTCACACCTTGGTGGACATATTCCCAGTCTTAGGCTATGACACTTACAGCATAGAAAATGACACATCCTTATTTCCATGTTACGTAGCTGGATTAGCTGAGACCTGCTTAATGTGCTCGTCCTCGATTTGTATCACATTTTTTTTCTTCACTCTCTGCTATAGTTTTTAGCTATGTTTTAGCTAAAGGTGGTTCTTACTGTACATTCAAGTTCTAACCTCTATTATTTCCTTCACCTAATCTTTGTAATAAATCTTTGAGTAGAAATCATAGTAGTACATCATAGACACACTGGATGCTCCTTCACTTTTGTGGAAATTGGATTATAAATTAAATAAATAGATAACAATGATCTCACTGGCCCCTAATTAGGATTTTGATCCACGACCATGGAACTTGCTGCTCCTCCTCCACTGAAAATGTTTATAGATTGAGCATGGGGCAGCATGATACCAATGTTTTTGATGGTGCATTAAACACACTGTTCAATGCTTGCACAACATCTAGAAAGTTCAGCGAAACATCAGCTTTTATCTGTCCTCCATCACTCAAAAGAGGTACCAATTTTGGTGTGAAGTTAATAACAGTAATTAAAAGCTTATCGCTCGCTTAAATAGATCATTATTGTCCATGCTTAAAAAAGTGTGCCTGATATTGGATTATGTCCATAAAAATCATATAATATATCTGTACTGAGGGGGTCTGTTTAATTTATTTTACAGCTCAGAATGTTTTATTTACAGCTGCAGAATATTTGAGAGCCTCTGCTTAACATGAATTATATAAAAGCCGTGTTAGTTTGGAATAATGCCATGCAGATTGAGGAACGCACCATATTTTTGTCCTATCGTGTTTCCTCAGCAGAGCACTCAGGGGTTTGTATTAAATACATTAACAGTGTGTGTAAGGGGTCTGTGTTATGCCTTGTACACAAATACAGAAAGAAAGATTTGTTAAGAGAAGGCTCAGAGAACAGGGGTGTGACGACACATAAGTGAATTGAGGGTTGAGGTAGTTGGGTGTGGATAATAACCTCGAAATGAGAAAAGACACATAACTGGCTAAAATATGTAACTGGAACATTCTTTGTAGAATGTGTCAAAGGTGTGTAACGGGAAGGTGCACTTTTGAGCAAAGTAAGCTGTTTAACCTGGGTTTCATTACGTGCACATTTACCAGACAACGTGAAGCGTATTCTGCTCGAAGCTTTTCTTTGGCAATCAGTAGATTTAAAAAGGACAGGACTCAGAGGTTGGTTGTTAAAGCAGTCCTTGACCTATCCATGGTAATGCCTCTCCAACAAGAGAACAGAAACCATAATGAATACAAAATTAGTAGCTCGAAAACGAATGACGCTAATGCCATTAGTACTTTTCTGGGTTGAAATGATATTAAACAAGTATGGAACACTAAATTGGAGAGTCTTTTGATTATATAAAGCAAGGTCTCAAATTGATGCTTGGACCAAGCTTTTATTTTTAGAAGAACGGTGGTGACTCTAATGAAAATATGCAGTTATGGAAATGTTACTTCAACAGGATTTTTTTTAAAAATTGGGTTACACCAAAGCAATCTTATTTCAATCAGGCTTACTATCCAACATTATTACTTCAGTTTTAGAAAAATTTAAATGACGTAAAGATTTTTAAATCCAAACTATCCTCCATTTTGCAGAACCTGGCCGAGTTGACAAATGTGTATCCTCAGTCATTTACCCTTGATTGCTATGGATGCTCACAAAATATTTGACTAAGACTCAACCCCAGTGAATAACCTCACCTTGATTCAATAATGTGTCTACCTGCTGCTGTAATCATCAAGACATTGGCTGTGTTCATCCCAGAACTCTTATTCACAATATGCTCATACATCTGTTCAACACACTTAGTACTGTTTAACGTTCACTGAATTGAATCAGTGTAGAAGCTTCTGAATTACATGTCTGTATTTAAGGCATGAACAATAAAAGGTCTACAACTGGACCTGAAGAGACGCCATATTGTACTCTTTTTGGCTCTGAGGAAACTCTGTCATGTAAGATTTAAACCAGGCAAGAATAATGCCAAATGCAGGTTCCTAAGTTGAGCAACAGAAAAGTGGTCATCCTATCTCTGGAAGATCGTGAGTTTAAATCCTGAAGATACCAGAGCCATCCGAGGGAGCAAAATTGGCCACGTTTCCTGGTCTGTGAGTGGGAGGGATAGCATTATTCCCTCTTTCCTGTCAATCACAGAGACAGTAACCAATTGTAGGCATCTCTGAGCTTATATATGCGGAAAAGGGCAGGTTGCACTCAGAGTTTGTTCCTCTGCTCTATAAGATGAAGTTAGTTGGCTTCAAGGTGTTGGACTATTGATGGGAGGCTTGTGAGTTCAAATCCCAGAACCACCAAGCTGCCACTGCTGAGCCCCTGAGCAAGGCCCATAACCCTCAGTTGCTTAGTTGTATGAAATGATATAAAATGTAAGTTGCTCTGGATAAGGGTGTCAATGCCAGAAATAAACAGAAGTTTTGAGCCACAAAGCAGGGAATACAAGCAACTTCAAGAAGAAGAAAAATAAGGGGGGAGAAAAAACATTTTGGGAGATTTAAAACATTTAAAGTTTGCTCCTCCTAGACCTGTTAGTTTTACACAATGTTTGAGTGCTCCCTTTTTTCACTACATCCAATACAGGAAATGATATAATTGTTGCATTTTTTCCCATGCCCACTTGTCCCACGCTTGACCCTTGCAGCCAACTGCTGGGAATGGCCCACATGGACACAAAGTGATTAGGACTGGAGGGGGGCTAATGGAGTAGTTCAAGACCTTTACAGTGTATACATGTGCCTGTGAGAGAGAATTTGTGGGAAAAATCGTTTATTAGGACCGGCTGCTAAAAACAGCTCTTTAGAAAATCTGTTAAAATGCCACTCTGGTGTGAAACAAGTCATCATAGTGTAGTGGAAAGACTAGTAGCCTCGATGAAGTAGCCTGGGTTCTTATAAAGTGAATATAATGAGTAGATGAGAGCATGATGATCTCATTAATGTCAATGCTTTTCCTTATTATCCATTCACTTCCCCTTCCATCTAGCAGCAGTCTCTCTGACTGTCTATTACTACCCGGTGTATTAGGGATGGATTATATATGGGAGAGCCACAAACCAAACAGTGAGGTGTATTGTCGTCCTTAATCCAGTTAAATGACATCATGCAACTTCAGTGCTCTGAGGTCATATGGAACGCCTTGGACTAGAGTTTTTAAGCAGAGACGATGGAAGATATTAGGAAGATTTTAGGATGTTTAGGTAGATGGAAGATTTTTTTTCCAGTGTTAGCCCAACTACACTACCAATAAAATGTTTGGGACACACCCACCTACTCAGAAAAAGAGGTTTTTTTGTACTATTTTCTATTATTTGTATTAATAATGAAGACAATAATATAAGTACTAATAATATAATTCAGCATGGCTAAATTCTTCAATCAGAAGATGTTGACTTGTCAGCATTTTGTAAAAGTCAGTCACCTGATATGGAAACATCTTCAAGACAGAGGATCTCCAGATACTGAAAAGCTGAACATGATAAACTGTGATTTTTTCTTTCTTGTCTTGAGAGAATATAAGAAGACTGGAATTAGCAGCTATAATGGAATAATAAGTAGAAATAAATTGTGCAAAAGTGCCATCGATTGATTAGTTGAAATCTTTGGCAAAATCACTGTAGCATAAATAAATAAATAAATTGTTATTCCAACAATCTTATTCCTTACATAATCCTGTACATCATGGAAAACAATTTCTTTTCAATTTTGCATTCATGACAGCTTCGCAAACTCTTGGCATCTTCTCACCCAACTTGGTTCCACGAGGAACTTTACTCAGGATGTTTTTCCTAAAGTTCAAAAATAGACTGAACTCCACACAGCTTCTCTAAAGTTTAAAATAAAATCTACTTTGGGGACACAGGTTAATTTTAGGCAAAAGCTCTTTTAATAAGTTCTACTATTTAGAAAAGGTTTGATTTGGAAATAAATTCAAGGTCATAATTGAAAGTTGTCATAGAAACTCATTTTGACTATACAGTATAAGCTTTTAAGACAATAAACACTAATTTTAATTACATTTGTCATAGAAACTAATTTACTAATTAAAAAGAAACTAACACATTAACATGTGATTTAAAGCATTAATTGGTGAGTTATTACCTTTTCATTAAGGTAAAAGGTAGTAGTTAAAGGCTAATTAAGAGATTATATTGTAAAATATATTGTTCCAAATATTATTATTCACGTTTCAAGTTTGTCATGTGGATTAAGAGTGCTTTAAGTAATGATATACAGTGAAATTCTTGCACAAATTAGATAAATGATAAGTAGTTCTTAGATAGTACAAAAAGTGCCTAAGATAAGTGTAAACAGCGTGAGCAGTCATACTGTGGTGTATATAAGATCATATATGTATATGGTGTACATCAGATGATTTTTTTTTCAGAAAAAGTGGCATGATTGCTGTGAATTACTAAGAATTAGAAAATAGAAAATAAACCATTATTTAAATATATATATATATATATATATATATATATATATATATATATATATATATATATATATATATATATTTGGATGCTAGTTTATTTCTCATCTTTACTGATGCTTGGTAATCTAGCCATGGGGGTCACAGTCCAGTGACTTCTGTGCCGGTCCCAGGCCCGGATAAATAGAGAGGGTTGCGTCAGGAAGGGCATCAATCCGTAAAACATTGCCAAATTCAACCATGCAAATTGTCAGTACTCTGAATTTCATACCGGATCGGTCGAGGCCCGGGTTAACAACGACCGCCATCGATGCCGTTGACCTACAGGGCGTCAGTGGAAATTGGGCTACTGTTGGTCGAAGAAGTAGAGGAGGGAGGAGAGTGCGCAGACAGAGAGAGAAGAGGAAAGGTAAGAGTGTAGGACTGAGAATAGGAACTCTGAATGTTGGTACTATGACAGGGAAAGGTAGAGAGCTGGCTGATATGATGGAGAGAAGGAAGGTGGATATACTGTGTGTACAGGAGACCAGGTGGAAGGGTAGCACACCTCGTAGTCGGGGATGTGGTAGCTTAGTGGTTAAGGCATTGGACTACTGATCGGAAGGTTGTGGGTTTGACTCCCAGGTCCACCAAGCTGCAACTACCGGGCCCCTGAGTAAGGCCCTTAACCCCAAAAATGCTCAGTTGTATAAAAAAATGAGATGAAAATGTAAGTCGCTCTGGATAAGGGCATCTGCTAAATGCCGTAAATCTAGTATAGGAGCAGGATTCAAGCTGTTTTATTATGGTGTGGATAGTAAGAGAAATGGGGTAGGTGTGGTCCTGAAGGAGGAGTTTGTGAGGAATGTTCTGGAGGTGAAGAGAGTGTCAGACAGTGTGATGAGTCTGAAGTTAGAGATTGAAGGGGTGATGTTGAATGTTATTAGTGGTTATGCCCCACAGGTAGGATGTGAGTTAGAGGAGAAAGAGAGATTCTGGAGTGAATTAGATGAGGTGATAGAGAGTATTCCTATGGGTGAGAGAGTGGTGATAGGAGCAGATTTTAATGGACATGTTGGTGAGGGGAACAGAGGTGATGAGGAGGTGATGGGCAAGTTTGGAGTTAAGGAAAGAAACCTTGAAGGACAGACGGTAGTGGACTTTGCTAAGAGGATGGACATGGCTGTGCTTAACACTTATTTTCAGAAGAGGGAGGAGCATAGAGTGACTTACAAGAGTGGAGGTAGGAGCACACAGGTAGACTACATCCTATGTAGAAGAGGCAATCTGAAAGAGATTAGTGACTGTAAAGTGGTAGTGGGAGAGAGTGTAGCCAGACAGCATAGGATGGTGGTGTGTAGGATGACTTTGATGGTCTGTAAGAAGAAGAGGTCAGAGACAGAGAAGAAAACCAAGTGGTGGAAGCTGAAAAAGGCTCTGGGTGGTCAGGTAGTGCTGCCAGATGACTGGGAAACTACAACAAAAGTGATTAGAGAGACAGGGAGAAAGGTGCTGGGTGTGTCATCTGGAAGGAAGAAAGAAGATAAGGAGACTTGGTGGTGGAATGAGGAAGTTCAGGGTAGTATCCAGAGGAAGAGGTTAGCCAAAAAGAAGTGGGACATGTACAGGACTGAAGAGAATAGACAGGAATACAAGGAGTCACAGCACAGATGGAGGTGTCTAAGGCCAAGCAGAAGGCATATGACGAGTTGTACACTAGGTTAGACACTAGAGAAGGACAGAAGGACTTGTACAGGTTAGCTAGGCAGAGGGATCGAGATGGGAAGGATGTGCAGCAAGTTAGAGTTATTAAGAATAGAGATGGAAGGGTGCTCACAAGTGAGGAGAGTGTACAGAGGAGATGGAAGGAGTACTTTGAAGAGCTGATGAATGAGGAAAATGAGAAGGAAAAAAGAGTAGAAGGGGTAAACTCTGTGGAACAGAAAGTAGATAAGATTAGAAAGGATGAAGTCAGGAAGGCTTTAAAGAGGATGAAAAGTGGAAAGGCAGTTGGTCCTGACGACATCCCGGTGGAGGTCTGGAAGTCTCTGGGTGAAGCAGCAGTGGAATTTTTAACTAGTTTGTTCAACAGGGTTTTAGAGAGTGAGAGGATGCCTGAGGAATGGAGAAGAAGTGTATTAGTGCCGATCTTTAAGTATAAGGGTGACATGCAGAGCTGCAGCAACTATAGGGGGATAAAGTTGATGAGCCATACAATGAAGCTGTGGGGAAGAGTAGTGGAAGCTAGGTTAAGGAAGGTAGTGGAAATTTGTGAGCAGCAGTATGACTTCATGCCCAGAAAGAGCACAACAGATGCAATTTTTGCTCTGAGAATTTTGATGGAGAAGTATAGGTATAAACTCAGTCGTAGTAAGACTGAGTACATGTGTGTGAATGAAAGGGAGGGAAGTGGAACAGTAAGGTTACAGGGTGAAGAGGTGAAGAAGGTACAGGAGTTTAAGTACTTGGGGTTAACAGTCCAGAGTAATGGAGAGTGTGGGAAAGAGGTAAAGAAGCGAGTGCAGGCAGGTTGGAATGGGTGGACAAAGGTGTCGGGAGTTCTGTGTGATAGGAAAATATCAGCGAGAATCAAGGGGAAGGTGTACAGGACAGTGGTGAGACCGGCCATGCTGTAAGGTTTAGAGACAGTGTCACTGAAGAAGAGACAGGAGTCAGAGCTAGAGGTAGCAGAGCTGAAGATGTTTAGGTTCTCTTTGGGAGTGACAAGATTGGACAGGATTAGGAACGAGTACATCAGAGGGACAGCTCACGTTGGACGTTTGGGGGACAAAGTTAGGGAGGCCAGATTAAGATGGTTTGGACATGTTCAGAGGAGGGAGAGTGAGTATATTGGTAGGAGAATGTTGGACATGGAGCTGCCAGGCAGGAGGCAAAGAGGAAGGCCAAAGAGGAGGTATATGGAGGTAATAAATGAGGATATGAAGCTAGTGGGTGCAAGTGTTGAGGATGCAGAAGATAGGGATAGGCGACCCCTGAAGGGAAAAGCCAAAAGAAGAGGACTGATGCTCGGTATATTGAGCGTCAGTTACTGGGTGTGATGGCTTAGTGCTTAGTATTTTTGCCTCACCTGTGTGGGTGACGGTTTGATTCCTGCTTCCACCCTGTGTACATGTTCTCCCTGCACTTTACAGGTTTCCTCCAGGTACTCCAGTTTCCTCCTCCAGTCCATAGACATGTTTTGCTTGTCATATCTAGACCAGTGTGAGTGTTACAATACGTTGACAATACTGTACCCCATCCGTGATGCTGCCTTGTGCCCAGAGTCTCCTGAGACAAGCCTCAGGTTGTGTTTAAAATGTACAGATGATGTTCTACAGTCACTTTTAGTGAGTACTTAAATAAGCTTAAGGTGTACAGTGCGTTGAAGATGATTTGTTTCCTTTCTTACTGGAAAAAGTGAATACAGAAAGAAATTTGGCTTGTTCAGGAATGAAAATCAAACCCTGTGGCTTCTTCATAACCAATTGAATCAGCTTTCTGCTCTTGGGTGGAATAGTATTGTAAAAAGATTTTCTCATATTGTGAGAACAGGACATAAAATTTACGATATTTTAGTGTATTGCTTGGCTTTTATGGTCCTATAATTTACGTCCTAGTTGAATTGAAGAAGGATGACGACTGACGTTAACAAATCTATCAGAAAAGTGGATTCTATAAAGGAATGGGTTTTTGTCACAATCATGGGGTGCCAGGGAGTGGAAATCAGACCCAAGGTGCAGTGATAGCCATGAAACAGTGTTTTATTGTAAAAGGGAACACATACATACACAGGAACACTGGGGAGAAAAGTAACTTCAAAACAAAAAACCTCGAGACCACAACAGGCAAACCATAACGACAGGAAAAATAACCTCCAAAACAAAACCTCGAGTAACAAAAGAAGGCACACCATACGACAAGGACTCAGCAAAAACACAAGGACGAACCCAATATAAATAGGGGAGATAATCAGGGTGACATGAGGGACAGGTGTACAGAGGCGGGGCAAACATGAGGGGAAAAAAAGAAAACAAAACCAAAACAAAAGCACATGGAACAGACAAACAACCCTCGCAGAAAGCCCCCTAGTGGTCCCACAGGGCATAGCCACGCCAGGCTATGACAGGTTTTATATTTGAAAATAAAATCCTGGGATAATTCGAATCTTTAACATTCGCTCAATTTTCTCTAGATTCTCTTTATGCTCTATTATGTTTTTTCTTCTAGGATTTGAACATGCTTCTTTCTGTTAAGGATGCCAGACCAACTTTTCATTGACCTGTATAATAAGTTGGGGTTTTTTGTTGTTGGTGGGGGTTTTTTGCCTGCCTCATTTTTTCACTCCAAAATAGAATAATGCCACTAGCAAAAGTGACCTCCGAGTTTACTTAGCTTTATCAAAACCAGCTGTTATACAACAACAACACACTCATTCACTTGGTGTTCACATTCGACCTAATAAAAAGTCGAGATGTTTCCCAGCATTCCATGTTATGTACATACCATAGTCAAGTCTAGTTGCTGAGATTAACCACTCTTCTTCCAAACATGGAAGATTTTCTATCTAATATATAACAAAACAGATTTCTGAGAGACATAAATTGATAAAACAAAAAAAAAAAAAAAGTTTTGTTATCTCAAAAAAACAACAACTTTTCTTATCTCAAGTTCAGGAGAAAAATAAGTCATGAGAAAAATATTAAGAACCTTCTAGACTACCGTAAAAGGATATGTATATAGGGCTTTAATAACACATCCACTGCACATCTCTGTGACTTGATATAGAAAAGAGAGAACAACCCTCAGATATCCTGATTACTAAATATTTTTATTCTTTTCAGTTCTTTCTAGAAATGTATTTGATTTCGCTAACAGTACACGTATGACACTCTGAGAAAGCACATTTCTACATGTAACTCTATTATAAATGCACAGTTGAATGTCGCTTTAGGTTCTCATTTTTAAAATCTTTCAGTTTTCAGTCTTTGGGCTTCATTTTATTTTAATTTTTGGCCATTTAATTTTTTATTTTATTTGGATCAAACAAAAAAATCTGTTTAACGAGCCTTCCCGCTGGAAACCCCACCTCTGGTGGTGTTAGTGTGACACTTTGTTCTGAGGTAGTGGTAGCTCAGGTGGTTAAGGCTCTGAGTTGTTGATTAGAAGAATTGGGTTCAAGCCCCAACACTCCTGTTTGGCCTCTGAGCAAGGCCCTTAACCCTCACTGCTCCAGGTCTGACCCTGTGCTCTGACCCCAAGTTGGGATATGTGAAGAATGAATTTTGCTGTAATGTATTAAGTTGCTTTCGGCTGCTCCCTGTTCGGGGTCGCCACAGTGGACCAATTGGTCCGCGCAACAGCTTGGCACAGGTTTTATGCCGGATGCCCTTCCTTACACAACCCTCCCATTTTTTCCAGGCTTGGGACCGGCACTGCATCCAGTAGCTGGGGTTTGGGGTTTGAGCATTGGCTAGGAATTGAACCCGGGCCTTCTGCATGGTAGGCAAGAAACCTACCACTGAGCCACCAATGCCCTTCAATTTTGCTGTACTGTATATGTGACAATAATAAAGGCATCTTCTTTGTTCACATTACATCAGGATGATCTCCAAGGAAAGGATGCAAAGGTGTGTGTAGATTTATATTACTTGTTGTACAGCGCTAATAAATGATGAAGATAACGTGTACTGGTTTTAGTTTTAGCTTTAAGTGCATTAGTAGACTATGTAAAGATGATCTGGGCCCATGTCAGTACTCAGTAGTGAATGTGGAGTGATGGTGGCGTGATGGTTTAATGCCCACAGCTCAGTTCAGACGTATGCTTGTTGTAAGCTTTGCCCAGTCTGAACTTCTTCCCCATGTAGGCAGGCTGCTGAGCATCAGTGGACACGGAACGCTGAGGTGTTAAAATGAACTGACTGTATGCTGGGATAAAGCCCTGTTAGCTGGGGAACAGTACGAGCTGGATTAGAGCATCTTGGCCTCTCAGCTTGTGGATGTCGTCGGCCAAGAACAATTGCAGGTCCGCAGTGGTCTTATTCATGTGTTATCAGCAGAATGCCAGTGAATTGGGGGATACCGGTGGAATTCTAGCTCTGCTGCATTGGCCTATAAACACTAATGCCAGGCTCCAAAAGAAGATTTAACAAGCTTCGGCTGCTTTAGTAGGCTTTGGGAGAGGGAGAGAAAAAAATTGAGTGGATTGGGAGAGTGGAAATTACATTTTATTTTTAATCAATCATAATAATAATAATATTCATCATCATCATCATCATCATCATAAAAAAAAGTTAAGATTTAAAAAGAAAATAGAAAATTTTTTAAAAATATTTATTATTTATTTTATTAATAAAATTGTTTATTTTCAATGAATATATATATATATATATATATATATATATATATATATATATATATATATATATATATAGAGAGAGAGAGAGAGAGAGAGAGAGAGAGAGAGAGAGAGAGAGAGAGCCTAAATGTGAAAAAAATCTGGTCTCTTTCACCTCGACCTTTGTTGTATTTCCTCAATTGTAAGTCGCTTGGGTTAAAGTGTCTGCTAAATGTCATTTATAAATTTGTAAATGTGTATAATAATAATAATAATAATAATAATAATAATAATAATAATAATTATTATTATTATTATTATTATTATTATTATTATTATTGTTATTGTTATTATTATTATAGTAATAATGCTTACAATCTTTTTATAAAAAATTCACAGTATAAAAACACATGCTGTTCATGGTGGTTTGCAACATGAGAGTCTTCCTTTTAAAGTTAATTATCCCAATTCATCAAGTAAGCTGGTCAGCTAGCCAGACTGGCAGCAAGCCAGTATATGAGGGACACTGAAAACATTAAACACTGTTCAGTGCACCTGTAAAAATACACATCATGTAGTAATGCAGTGATATCAGCCCCTGAAGGTACTGGTCATGGTTTCAGTACAGAGCAAGAAGTTAAGTACTATAAAAGTTACACTCATGACTACAGAGTGAATTAAGCAGCTGCTAGATTTGGCTAAAAGTAACTGCTGCTTCTCTTTTCACCGGCAACATCTGTGACCATTAAATCAGAGCCCGAATGCTCCTTTAGTGACCTGCAAAGCCCCTAAAACCGTCGGTGCCTCTGAAGCACACCTGTGCCGTTTGGAGAAAATGATCGGATCACGGCGATTAGTCTGCAATTAGAGATTAGTTAAACGTGAACTACTACTAGATCACATTACAAGCAAGTTCACAAGTGCAGGAGGCCCTCAGATTGCTCTTTTTTTTCCAAATGGAGAATGGCAAGAATGTAAAAGGTGCACATTTAATAGCTATAAGGTTTGTACAAACATTGATCTTGATCTTAAGCACCTGTGTAAATCCCGGCGCCTGTAAAAAAACAAAACAAAAACGTTACAGAAATCACATCCTCATCTCGTCCCTGGGCCTGCAGTTGAAATCTACTAATGATCAATTATCAAATTATTGCTTATATTATTCAGTACCTGTGCCTCAAACAAAAGAAAGAAAAAAACCTCAGAATTTAACTTGGTCTTTTAGACTAAACGGAAAAAGTGGGATTTTTTTTTTCCCTACAACTTTGAAAAACTACCAAACTCTTGCAGGTTTAAAATGGCAGCACAAAGCACAAAGATTAGCATGAATCATTTTGTCATTGTTTTTTCCCTGTGTTTTTAAAGATCCAAAATGATTTCTGACTCTAGTTCAGAGCTGGCGACTTTATACTGCATGTGAGAATGGAACATTAAATAAATCAAGCCTGTTGAATTGTGACTGGTTTCACAAATTCACAAAATAGTCATATTTTTTTAAAGCGGTGGCTGAAAAGGGGAAACATGCCAGCATGGCTCCCTCTAGTGTCTCTGGCACAGGAGAGTTGTTTTTATCTGAAATACTGCCTCAAGATATTTCAAGACTCATTGTTATTTTGTTTTATTTTTTTTTCTGTCTTTTCATTATTATTATAAATTAAAAAAACAACAACACACTGTCAATAAAACACAAACACTCTTATTTTATGAATTTTATTTATATATTTATATAATTTATTTTCTTAAATATGCGATATGAACTTAAAAATCATTAAATACATTAGCAAAGAATTTTTCTTTTTTTTTTCCCCAGAAAAATGCTGCATGTACAGGGTTTCACCACAAGGTAGCAGCAGAACTCTATTAACAAAACACGATTCATTCTTTAAAAAAAAAAAAAAAAGGATAAAATGACTGGAATATTTCCAAAATCTTGCATTTTTATGACCAAGTACTTTTTTTTCCTAACATGAATGACATTTTATTTGCATGAAACAAAGCAGATTTTAGCATTCCAGTAAAGGGTCAGAAATCCAGTGTATCAACACCCAGAGAATGACCTTTTCAAATCTGACGTCACAGATCAATGTATTACGTTACATGTATGAGATGTAAATGTGAGGCCTGTTTTTCTAAACCAAAAAAAATAAAGGCAGGTCTATTTCATGAAATAATAATAAAAAAAAATTTAAAAAAAACCTGAGACTTACAGTGTTTCTAAACTCCATGCTGTTCGTTGACGTCAAAGATAAACAAGGTGTCTTATTTAGGAAGGCTAAAATTGAAATACTCTGGTTCGAGTTACAGTCTGCCCACAGTGTAATTGATGACTGCTGCTAAAATGTAATAAAACGCACCATAGTATAAGATAAGTATTGTATTTTTTTTTTTTAAATCCCATGGGAGAGATTTCACACAGTGTTGAGGTAAACAACATCAGTCTTTTCTCATGATCACATCCCATGCAGAGGAAGTAGTGAACCCAACCTTCTTACGAAAACCTGCGTCCTTTTGTTCGGCTGAACGATCCATCCGTTTTCCGTAGCCAAATTTAAACTTTAAATAAGAGTTAATAGCATGCACTTTGTTCGAGGTTACAATGAGAAGAAGCAACCCGGCTTAATTAATCACGGCCTCTTCAGCAGTGTCCCTACTTTTATCTCACCATAATTCAGTTTAATACAGAAAACGAGGCCACTATTACCACCCCGTGATGTAACGCATGATGCAACTGCCTGCAAGACTGCAAGCAGATGCTATTAAAAGCAAGGCCGAGAGATATTTGCTGAAAATCGTGCCAGTGGAGGAGAACAGATCTTGTGTTTGCGTACATTAAGGTGAACGGTCGATTTCTCTTTTCAAGCGTGGGTGGGGGTTTTTTATCCTGAGCCTTTAGTAGCCATTTTAGCTTTCACACACACACACATCTTAAAGGTAGGGCATAAAATAAGATCAAACGTAGGGTTGAGGTTATTTTTGAATTCGTCACACAGTTCGACGGCATTGGAGCCATTAGTGGGGTGAGCCATGGGGAGTGAACCATGTGAAGGAATATATTTAAGACCTCAGACTCCTACATTTCAGATAGAGTGACAGGAAATGAGTGTCCAAACACTTACTGAATATACTCCAATGAAGAGCATAAATCCACTTTAAATTTACTCACATTATGTCATGATGAATGAGCTTCCTAAGGTTCTCAAGGACGACGTTATTAAACAAGAGTTGAATGAAAAATGCTAAATACCTTAAACATCCCTGTCAGTACAAATGATCTGAGGTGGAAAGTTCATGAAACAATGTATCATCTATGGACAGGTGAGGCATGTAAGAACTCATGATAAATAAAGAAAGAGAGAAAGAGAAAGAGAGAAAAAGAAGCAGTCACTCAAAAAAAAGAGCTGAACCACAGCAATGAACTGCATCGCAATTTTCTACAATCCTGCCCCTCATGATCCTGCCCCTTAAAAGAATTCTATTTTTTGTCTTTGTCTAAATGCTTAGCTAAAAGCATTTAGACAAAGACAAAAAATAGAATTCTTTGACAGTACTTCAGCTCAATGTGTTTAGAGTAAGAAAGGTTGTGATGTTAATCCCAGTAAAACCATAAACACAGTGAAGCATGGTGGTGGGAGCATCATTATATAGAGCTGCTTCTCTGAAAATATTATACATCGAATGAAACATGAATGGAGTGATGTACTATGGATGAAAATATGGTAGCAAGATAGCTGTGGCTTAAGTGGTTAAGGCTCTGGGTTGTTGATCAGAGCCTCAGGGTTCCAGCCCCAGCATTGCCAAGCTGCCCCTGTTGGGCCCCTTAACCCTCACTGCTACAGGGCACTGAATCATGGCTGCACTTCCAAAGCTGGGATATGTGAAGGGATTTCACTGTACTGTATATGTGAGAAAATAAAGGCTTAATTCTATGAATATAATTTCATCAGGAATAAATCTGAATCAGGAGAGAGGCAGACTATCCAAGACAACAACCTCAAATATACTTTCAACAACCTCAAATATACAAACTCAGATATACTTTCAACAAAACAACTGTCACGTCCAGCGCAGCCCTCACTCTGTGCGGGGCTCGAACCAGGACCTCCATGATGCTGCGTACACCGGCACGCCATGACAAGTGGCAGTTAGACACTACACGCTAAACACTGACTCATAAAGACATGCACACCAGGATCCCTCTTTATAGGGTAACACATTATGGTAATTAGGGACAGGTGACACAATCAGGATAGAGAACAATAGGCAGGAAAACACAGACACTAGCAGGCTTCCAGGATTCACCAGCCAGCACCCTCTCTGGGCTACTCCAGCTACTCCTGACAACAAAAATCTCAAATATACTTTCAACAAGTCAACAACCTCAAATATACAACCTCAAATATACAACCTCAGATATACTTTCAACAAGACAACAACCTCAAATATATAACCTCAAATATACTTTCAACAAGACAACAATCTCAAATATACAACCTCAAATATACTTTCAACGAGACAACAACCTCAAATATTCAACCTCAGATATACTTTCAACAAGACAACAACCTCAAATATACAACCTCAAATATACTTTCAACAAGACAGCAATCTCAAATATACAACCTCAGATATACTTTCAACAAGACAACAACCTCAAATGTACAACCTCAAATGTACTTTTAATGAGACAACAACCTCAAATATACTTTCAACAGGACAACAATCTCAAATATACTTTCAACAATACAACAACCTCAAATATACAACCTCAATTATACAACTTCAAATATACTTTCAACAAGACAACAGCCTCAAATATACATCCTCAAATATACTTTCAACAAGACAACTCTTCTTCTACTTTCGGCTTTTCCGTTCAGGGGTCGCCACAGCGAATCATCTCTCTCCACCTATCTTCTGCATCCTCAACACTTGCACCCACTAGCTTCATATCCTCATTAATTCCATCCATATACCTCCTCTTTGGCCTTCCTCTTTGCCTCCTGCCTGGCAGCTCCATGTCCAACATTCTCCTACCAATATACTCACTCTCCCTCCTCTGAACATGTCCAAACCATCTTAATCTGGCCTCCCTAACTTTGTCCCCCAAATGTCCAACATGAGCTGTCCCTCTGATGTACTCGTTCCTAATCCTGTCCAATCTTGTCACTCCCAAAGAGAACCTCAACATCTTCAGCTCTGCTACCTCTAGCTCTGACTCCTGTCTCTTCCTCAGTGACACTGTCTCTAAACCATACAGCATGGCCGGTCTCACCACTGTCCTGTACACCTTCCCCTTGATTCTCGCTGATATTTTCCTATCACACAGAACTCCCAACACCTTTCTCCACCCATTCCAACCTGCCTGCACTCGCTTCTTTACCTCTTTCCCACACTCTCCATTACTCTGGACTGTTGACCCCAAATACTTAAACTCATGTACCTTCTTCACCCTGTAACCTTACTGTTCCACTTCCCTCCCTTTCATTCACACACATGTACTCAGTATTACTACGATTCACTTTCATTCCTCTTCTCTCCAGTGCAAACCTCCACCTCTCCAGGTTTTCCTCCACCTGCTCCCTGCTCTCACTACAGATCACAATGTCATCTGCAAACATCATTGTCCAAGGAGACTCCTGTCTGACCTCCTCTGACAACTGGTCCATCACTATAGCAAACAGGAAGGGGCTCAGAGCCGATCCCTGATGCAGTCCCACCTCCAATGTCTGACCTACAGCACACCTCACCACTGTCCTGCTCCTCTCATACATGTCCTGCACCACTCTGACATACTTCTCTGCTACTCCTGACTTCCTCATACAGTACCACAGCTCTTCTCTTGGCACCCTTCCTTAACCTAGCTTCTACTACTCTTTCCCATAGCTTCATTTTATGGCTCATCAACTTTATCCCCCTATAGTTGCTGCAACTTTGCACGTCACCCTTATTCTTAAAGATCGGCACTAACACACTTCTTCTCCATTCCTCAGGCATCCTCTCACTCTCTAAAACCCTGTTAAACAAACTAGTTAAAAATTCCACTGCTGTCTCCCCTAGACACTTCCAGACCTCCACCGGGATGTCGTCAGGACCAACTGCCTTTCCACTTTTCATCTTCTTCAAAGCCTTCCTGACTTCATCCTTTCTAATCTTATCTACTTTCTGTTCCACAGAGTTCATCCCTTCTACTCTTTTTTCCCTCTCATATTCCTCATTCATCAGCTCCTCAAAGTACTCCTTCCATCTCCTCTGTACACTCTCCTCACTTGTGAGCATCCTTCCATCTCTATCCTTAATAACTCTAACTTGCTGCACATCCTTCCCATCTCGATCCCTCTGCCTAGCTAACCTGTACAAGTCCTTCTCTCTTTCTCTAGTGTCTAACCTAGTGTACAACTCGTCATATTTCTTCTGCTTGGCCTTAGACACCTTCCTCTTCACTCTGCGCTGTAACTCCTTGTATTCCTATCTATTCTCTTCAGTCCTGTCCATGTCCCAATTCTTCTTGGCTAACCTCTTCCTCTGGATACTATCCTGAACTTCCTCATTCCACCACCAAGTCTCCTTATCTTCTTTTCTCCTTCCAGATGACACACCCAGCACCTTTCTCCCTGTCTCCCTGATCACTTCTGCTGTAGTTTCCCAGTCATCTGGCAGCACTACCTGACCACCCAGAGCCTGCCTCAACTTCTGTCTAAATTCCTCACAACATTCCTCCTTTTTCAGCTTCCACCACTTGGTTTTCTTCTCTATCTCTATATTTGACCTCTTCTTCTTACAGACCATCAAAGTCATCCTACACACCACCATCCTATGCTGTCTGGCTACACTCTCTCCCACTACCACTTTACAGTCACTAATCTCTTTCAGATTGCCTCTTCTAGATAGGATGTAGTCTACCTGTGTTCTCCTACCTCCACTCTTGTAAGTCACTCTATGCTCCTCCCTCTTCTGAAAATAAGTGTTAACCACAGCCATGTGCATCCTCTTAGCAAAGTCCACTACCATCTGTCCTTCAAGGTTTCTTTCCTTAACTCCAAACTTGCCCATCACCTCCTCATCACCTCTGTTCCCCTCACCAACATGTCCATTAAAATCTGCTCCTATCACCACTCTCTCACCTGTGGTAATACTCTTCATCACCTCATCTAATTCACTCCAGAATCTCTCTTTCTCCTCTAACTCACAACCTACCTGTGGGGCATAACCACTAACAACATTCAACATCACCCCTTCAATCTCTAACTTCAGACTCATCACCCTGTCTGACACTCTCTTCACCTCCAGAACAAACCTCACAAACAGGACCACACCTACCACATTTCTCTACCTACCCACAGCATAATAAAACAGCTTGAATCCTGCTCCTATACTACGAGCCTTGCTACCCTTCCACCTGGTCTCCTGTACACACAGTATATCCACCTTCCTTCTCTCCATCATATCAGTCAGCTCTCTACCTTTCCCTGTCATAGTACCAACATTCAGAGTTCCTATTCTCAGTCCTACACTCTTACCTTTTCTCTTCTCTCTCTGTCTGTGCACTCTCCTCCCTCCTCTACTTCTTCAACCAACAGTAGCCCAATTTCCACCGGCACCCTGTAGGTCAACGACGCCGATGGCGGTCGTTGTTAACCCGGGCCTCGACCGATCCGGTATGAAATTCAGAGTACTGACGATTCGCATGGTTAAATTTTGCAATGTTGTGCCCTTCCTGACGCAACCCTCTCTATTTATCCAGGCTTGGGACCGGCACAGAAGTCACTGGACTGTGACCCCCATGGCTAGATTACTTTCAACAAGACATAATATATAACATCAGATATACTTTCAACAAGACAACAACCTGAAATATAGTGTAACATCCGTGGCCACCCGCATCCTGCGGGCCTCAAGCCTGGATGTCCCTGATAACCGTGTGCACCTGCACGCCATGGAAAGTCAGACCCATGCGCAGGATTAAACGAAGCACTGCTTTATTCACAGGGGTAGACAGGACTAAACAAAACGGAAAATGAACGTCCATGTTTCCACGTGCCTAGTGTTGTCGGTCCGTATGACGGACCGCTCATGTTTTGTTTATTATGTTTAGTTTTGTTTTCCATTTGTTTAGTCCTGTCTTACCCCTGTTAATAAAGCATAGCTTTGTTTAATCCTGCGCATGAGTCTGATTTCCATGGCGTGCAAGCCCGGATGTTACATATACAACCTCAAATATACTTTCACAGAGACAACAACTTCAAATATACAACCTCAAATTCACAACCTAAAATATACTTTCAGCAAGACAACAACCTCAAATATACAAACTCAAATATACTTTCAAAAAGACAACCTCAAATATACAGATACAAGAAGTCAAAATGGATTTCTATAAAAGAAGGAGAAGACTGTACAGCCCAGCCAATCCCCTGACTCGAATTTATGAAGGATTTTGAAATCAGAGGAATTGGCATATCCTTGGCAAATTATTACATTGATTGTGTGTATAAATTTGTATAAATAACAAAAAAACAATAATATCCAGTTACTTATTTCCCAACCGCGTTACACATGACACAAGAGTTGGTTTCAATCAATACACTTGAATCAAATTGTGAGAAATCTAGGACACATTTTTACTGAAAAGTTAAAGAAATTTTAGCAATTTGTTTATTAATATACACAAGTAGAGATACTAAAGCTACTGGAGATATACCTGATGATTGAGGAGCTATAAATAGTTTAAAGACGTACAATACCATAGTGTATCATTTTGGTGTAACTGGTTTGTCACTGGAACGTGTCAATAATATATTGAGTTATCAGTTCCCATTGTGTATTTTAGAAGTTCCTGGGGCTGTTTATGCGATTTCATTTTGTTAATGACTTTACTAAATTATCAACTGAGTGAGAAAATATTTGTAAGCAGTTTTGTTTTGCAATACAGCAAATATCTTAAATTTAATTGGTAGTTATACAGCAATTCCAAGTAATTTCTGGTACTTACCTCACAAATTATATTTCTAAAGCATCTGGTGAGAAAACTTGCAGCAGTCTGGTGCCATAATGCAATAATTACTCCTCATTTAACAAGCAATAGTTACAATTAACAGGGTGCAAACTTTGGAAGTCAAATATATAAGTACATAATAACATAATAACGGTTAAAACACCAGGTATATTTACACAGTTAATGCAAAAAAAAGTATTTAATAGAGGCGAATACAAAGTGCAAGGACATATCTGAGTGAAAAAAGTGATGTAGATAAAAGAAGTAGATGTAAATAGTTATTAAATCAGCTGATTGTGAGAAATTATTCTATTGTGGCATCAGGTATGCAGTATAAACCGAGTAGAGTTAATATTATTTTATATTATTATATACTTTTTCATACAAGGTTGAAAGAATACAAATTAACACCAGATACTGCTTTCAAGCTTTACTAGAAGTTTGATTATTTGATATCAATGGCACTTTCATTGATTATTCTGGACTTTTCCATGAAGACCAGCTGATTTCTTTCTAGCCCAGAGTGGAGACCTCTCAGTGACGGTCGTCTACGGTGTCTACACTTGTTAGTAAAACTTCCACTAAATCTGATTTCCCTTTAATTAATTTTTCCATTAATTTTTCACTTTCACAACAAGGTATAGTTTAAAATTCCTTTGGAGAAGAAAATAAAAGTATATTAGACTTAGCACATATTGAACAAGTTATACAAATGGACAGATGACAAAACCATCCTTTTTTTTTTCCTATATTTGGCATTCAAGGTTAAAACATTGCAGCCTTTTATTGAAATTTACATTTCTGTCATTTTGCAGACACCCGTATCCAGAGCGACTTACATTTTTATCTCATTTTATACAACTGACCAATTAAGCGTCTTGCTCAGGGGCCCAGCAGTGGCAGCTTGATAGACCTGGGATTCAAACTCAAAACCATCTGACCAGTAGGTCCAACACCTTAACCACTAAGCCACATCCCACCTGAAATCCTGTATGCAGCTGCCTATCTGTGTTTAACTCTGTGTGTGTGAGTGAGTAATGTGTGTGTGATGTGAGTGAGTAATGTGTGTGCATTTGCCCTACATCATTCCTATTATTCCATCACTGAGACCTCGGGATTTAATGCATTGCTCAACTCAAATACTTTCGTTGTCGGGCTATCGATATATATTAGATTTTAGCCCTTCTCGTCTGATATCATCACTAGCTCGTCACTGCTAATAAGCTACTAATATGAACTGAAGCTTTCATAAGAATGAAAAGGAAGGACAGTATTGTATACTTATGGGAAGTCTGAGTGGAAGAACAGTGTGGGAAGTTTGACATCAGAGTAATCATCTGAAGCGACGAGGCAGTGCGTAGTGTACATACTGTATATTAAACTTGCTGGGGCTCATGCTGTGCAGCTTGTGTGGGGTCTGGATAAATCAAAATCATCTTTATATTTTGTATATTTTTACTAAGGGAAGAACCGGGAGAATCGCTTGTTTTCTCTAAATAAATGTATGCAACTATGACTGCATATGTTTATTTGAAAACAGGAGCTTTTGTCCATTTTTATTGGAGATACTTGAGAAAAATCTCAATTTTCTGCCACGTAAAAACTAATTTAAACTATTATGAGTAAACCAATATATTATATCCTGAATTTTTGAAAAGAAGAAGAAAAAGAAGAAGAAAAATGGAGTATGTGCCTCCACCCTGTGTGTATGTTTTTTACGTTCTCCTCGTGGTTCCTCTGGGTTTTCCGGTCTTCTCATAAAGTCCAAAGACAGTTACAGGCTGATTGGCATCTGTAAATTGTCCATATTGTGTGAACCGTCTGTGTGAGTGTGTGTGATTGTAATTTGAGGTTGAATAACACCCTGCCCATGGTGTCCCCTGCCTTTTGCCCAACGAGTCCAATGGATTATATAAACTCCAAGTTCTCCATGATCATGTGGGCGATAAAAGCATTGCAGAAAATGAATGGATGGATAAGAAGAAGAAGAAGAAGAAGAAGAAGAAGAAGAAGAAGAAGAAGTCGTCTCTTTGTATGTGTGTTTTTTAGATGCTGTTATTATTACTTTGTTACACACAATTATTACACATACATACACAGGCAGATACAGAAGCTACATTAGCGATATATAGGCTATTTAATTTTTAAATCTTATAGTCTTTGACAGGTTTCAAGCTACTTTTTCCTTCGATTGTAAAGGTGTCAAAGAGAAATGTTGTAACCTCTTTGTTTCCTTCACACCAAAAAACACAGATAAAAACACAGCAGGAGGAGTCTGTAACACACCAACCGAACAGAGTACAACGGAAATGTCACTAAAATGGCCTGAAAAATGTTAAGCAACTGTTGTGGCTTAAATCTTGTGGTCGTGTCACTCTGTGCAATCATGTGACATGACTGTCTCTGATTGGCTGTGTGAAGCTATAGCACTGGGCTCGTTCCAATTATCCCACAACCTCACTTCATATCATTTATTATGTTTTTCTTACATGTTCGGTTCCACAAAACTCAAAATAATACTATTTAAAAACGTTTTTTCAGAGCACGGTATGATGATGCGGATGTCAGACATGAAGATAAAGATGAATTCATGAAGAATTGCAGAAATGCAGAGCTCAAAAAGACATATTTTAAATCATAGAATTATTCTAAACCTTAGCACCTATATTGGCTTACTGTATACTGAAATATTCAATGTGACCTTTATATTATAGGTCAGTTATTATAAATGGTAGAATGTGGTAGATTGTTTGGGCATTTCTCCGCTTGTGCATAATGGACATCTTGTGATATTTTGACATTTTTTTCCCCAGTATTTTTCCTTTTTTTATTACTTTTTTTGTTGTTTTTTTCTTTCTTAATTCATTTTTTTTTTAATTTAATCATTTTTTAAATATCTTTTAAAATGTTTTTTAAATGTTTTTTTTTATTTATTTATTTTATTATAATTGTTTTACTTTTTTTTTTTTTTGAGTGTTTGACCAGTGTGATATTACAGCATTTTGTTTACATATTTCCTTTTGATTTGAGTGAAAATCCAAAACACTCACTGATGAGATGAGGAAACCTGATAAGTAGAATATGTGCATCACTTGAAACCAAAAAATGCAGATTTGTCTTGACTCTCCCTTACTGAAGGCCATAGTGCTGAAAATAGTCCACCAATTAGTTCTGCTATGTTGTAAATGTCACTTCCTAGGCGTAATCACTTCTGAGTAAAGAACAGGTGTAACCATAAAATGCTTATTTACACAACCAGTTATGATGTCTATTGGTTTCCATGCAGAAAAAAAAGCAAATTGTAAATTTTTCCTACACGATGAATCGATTATACTGTAAAATATAAATGCATTACATTAATGTGTGATTCATTATATCAATGCAGCACCAATACAAATCCAAATAGTTGTTATTAGAGCTAGTAAAAGATATATGATCAGCATTCTTGGCATGTGTTTAGGTTTGAAAGCTATTTATATGTGGTACGTATAGAATATGTGCTCCGTTCACGAGGGACGCAAGAGAAACTGAGTCGTATTCTTGTTAAGCTCTGAACCAAAGGGGAATGTGAGGATTGGCTTAGTGAAATCGCGCAGCTTCTCGGGATTCAGCCATCTGCTGGCACATGGATGCTTCCTGCTTTTGGAAGATGAAGGCTGGTTTTGTGTGTGTGTGTGTGTGTGTGTGCGTGTGTGTGTGTGTTGTTATTCTATCTTAATTACTCTCCTTTGAACCTGTTTCTTGCATCCAGTCTTTAGGGAAAATTACAATTAGGTATAAAAACGTAGTGTAATTTCCCTAATAATTTTACCAGTGTTCTCACAAGGACAGCATATTATAGGTTCTAAGAAAAATGGACGCTCGAGCACATGTAGGTTATGTAGATGTACACATCAGCAGCATTCATATGACTAATACAACAGTGCTTCAATCCGGAGGGAATTCTGGTGAAGTCACATCACTGATTAACAGCACCGATGCACGGACATGCTTGACAGACCGGCTGTTAATATGTAACACGAGTGGGTGACTTATGAGTACAGCGGCAATTTTGTTTCTAGTTAGATGTGCTAGCATGCTAGTAACTGTGTACTTAGCTGTCCAGTTAAACAGTTTGTTTGGTATGGACATCTACAGCACACAAAATAATGTTTATAAATTGTTTGTTTACATTTTTGTTTATATATATTATTTTTATAAGTCGTTTCTATATAGGATCATTCAAGAGAGTTACAATTACCTGGATAAAGAGAGACATTGGCTCAATTTCACACTTTATATGAAAACTTTATATGAGGAGAGTTCACTTCTACCAACATGTAGGTTTTAATCCTCGAAAGCATTTTTAATATGGTGTTTTAGATCTTAAAGCAAACTAACGATAGCCAACTCTATTCTGAGGCTTTTCCTGCCCTCTTCTTTTATTTTGCAGCTGATGTAGTATGCATTAACTTTTAATTTGCCTGTTGAATTCCACAATCAGCTGGCATGACATTTCATGTACTGTAAGCTTTCCAATTAAAATTCCACTCAAATGCATTTCATTCATCTGAGGCGTGTAGAGACACAGCTGAGGATGAGGGGATGAGGGAAAGGACACGATGCAGCCTAAAGTCATGATGACTGAATAAGTATATAGCTGAATGTTTAATGCTGGAAACGTTTCCATTTAAATCTGTGTGTGTGTGTGTGTGTGTGTGTGTGTGAGAGAGAGAGAGAGCGAGAGAGGGGCAGCTGCACATGCTATACTCTTGAGTTCGAATCACAGAAGGTGAGAAGAAATAGCTTGCTTACCGAACACTGCCAGCTAAATAAAGCACAGACATCATCTTTACTTTTATACTCGCGTTCTGGCATCTCTGTGATCCAGATTCGAAGATAACAGAGGAAATAAGTAGGCCGCTGACTGAAAGACAACTTTTTTTTTCAGAAAAAACCTAACTTTTAGATTCTGATCCACAATCTGGTTGTATACAGTAAACACATCAACAGTTTTCCTTACACGCAGGTTCCTTTTTTATTCATCTCTCCAGCAGTGCTAGAAGATATCTCCAGAATAGCTAATAATTAGCTGTATAGTATATTGACTACAATTTGTGCAAAACATACTAATTTATAAAAGTCAAGTTCTTTTTAAGATATATACACAGATCAGGGATAACATTATCACCACTGACAGGTGAAGTGTAACTTACAGGACTTAAAGGATCTGCTGCTAACATCTTCATGCCTGATACCACAGCACACCTTCAGGGATCTAGTGGAGTCCATGCCTCAAAGGGGTCAAGGCTGCCAAAGGGGGACCAACACAATATTAGGCAGGTGGTCATAATGTTATGGCTGATCAGTGTATCCTCATCAACAACCTTATGGCTGCGAGTCTGATATGAAATGAGTCAGGACTCTGTTGGCTTTCAGTGTGTTTTAGACATGTGTTTTTCCCTCTGTTGGATAACCTTACACAGAATTTTACTGGTTGAAGATAAGCACCTTCAAATTCTTATGAACAAGCACTTGGGGTATACCAGAGAGCTTCTGAGATTCCTTTGAAGATAGAAACATTCATTCATTGTCTACCGTTTATCCGATCTATTCTCGGGTCACGGGGAGCCTGTGCCTATCTCAGGCGTCATTGGGCATCAAGGCAGGATACACCCTGGACGGGGTGCCAACCCATCGCAGGGCAAGCACACAATCACACGCACTACGGACAATTTAGAGATGCCAATCAACCTACAATGCATGTCTTTGGACTGGGGGAGGAAACCAGAGTACCCAGAGGAAACCCCAGAGGCATAGGGAGAACATGCAAACTCCACACACACGGCGGAGGCGGGAATTGAACCACCAACCCTGGAGGTGTGAGGCATACGTGCTAACCACTAAGCCACCGTGCCCTCCAAGACAGAAACATGTAAAATAAAAAATTTCTGGAAATTTCTTTAACAAATGTCCCACTTGGCGGCTAAATAAAACCAGAAATATTTATGAAAAAATACAAATTCTTAACGTCCTACTTTAAGTCTACTTTTAAACAAGTCTCACTGTATAAAAGAAAAATGAAAAAACTCAAAAACAAAATATCAAATCAGGAAAAAAAAAAAAACAAATCCAAAAAAAATATTTGCTCTCTGTCGCATTTTTTAGATTTATTGTACATAGTCGTTTTATTTTAACAAGCTCTGTAAGCAGTTAGAAACTTGTGCTGCATATATTTATGGATTTCCAATGCAAAAGAGCTCAAAAAATCCAATTTGAGGTTTTTATATGCAGAGTATTGTCATCTCCGTATCACAAACTTCCAGTATCTTGATTGTTTAGAAGGTGATGATTAGTTAAAGGCTGTCTCCAAGGTTTATATTAATGCGCTTATCGTTTCCATAGCAACAACATACAAGGGGATGTGTATGGCAAGCGGCAGACAGGAAGGAGTCTCCAGTGTTAAGGCTCTTCACAGTCAGAGGTAAAGCTTTCAGTTCATTTTCTCATTAATATGACAAGCAGCTTTTTTTTTTTCCATATTCATAACAGGTAGATGGATTTGAAAAAGAAAATAGCATGGGAGAATGACTCTTAATAGCTGCTGTATCATGAATCATAACCTGGTTTGTGGACATTGCACAACATCAATTAATTAAACATTAAGCGTGAACAGATTAAAAAGCATGAAGAGTTGTTCTTTAAAGAATAAATAAATAATTATGTGAGTAAAGTGACAGTAATACATTACTCCATCGTCAGTTCTTTTTCGACAGCATGGTCCTGTCACGTTGTCTTTTTTTATTATTTTTATAGCAGCCCATTTCTTACCAAAGGACTAACAGAAAACAAGCACTATTAAACACAATTTGCGACCAACTAATGATGTAGCTTGATACGTTAAGGACAGATAAAAGGAAAAAACGGTGTCCGAGACTAACAAATCCGAAAACACAAGGACAATTCAGACAAACCGGGAAAGCTAGGTATAGTTTGCGAATGTAATTCTTCCCTCTGATTGGACGAGACGTCTGTCACTCAGGATATACAGAAAGTCTAGCAGGGTACAACAGTAGAAAGTGGATTGGTGTGTGTATGAACGCAGCTCTGCTCTTATAGCATTCCTTACATCCTTTAATCTGGAATAGTTTTGTCTTCCAAACATTCCTGCTGTGTTTTTAGAGATTACTCTTAGACATTAATCTTTATGCCATGATACGCTATCAGTACATCCAAAATCATGGCATATAAACATTCTTCCTTAAAGCAGCCTTGAATGGATTCCATTTTCTTATAAATATAAATATATGTTTGTTATTTTCTCAGCTCTAAAGTTGCACCATCGAAAAAAATGGTTTAAAGTGAATGCAGAACCTCACACATGTACAAGAAATAAAGTTAGATACAAAATTTCCTACTTCCTGTATATCTTGAGTGACAGATGTCTCGTCCAATCAGAGGTAAGAATTCTATTCGCAAACTATACCTACCTTTTCCGCTTTGTCTGAATTGTCCTTGTGTTTTTGTATTTGTTGTTGTTGTTTTCAGATTTGTTATTTAGTTTTTTATTTTGTTACTGTATTTCTGGGTTTGTTATTGTGTTTTTGGATTTTTTATTTTGTTTCCTGTTTTGTTATTTTGTTTATTGTTTTGTTATTGTGCTTTGGGTTTGTTATTGTGTTTTGGGATTTGATATTTTGTTTTCGGATTTGTTACTTTGTTTTGCACTACTCGGCCATTGTAAAAAAAAAAAAAAAACAACAAAAACAAAAAAACAAGCATCGGCTCTGTTATGCTTTCTTTGAAGGGCATTGTACTGACATGATTGACCTCTACTTGTCTCCTGAGACTCACTGATCACCTATGATGAAACATTTCTATCCTAATGGGAGTGGTCTCTTCAATGATGACTCTGCCCACATCCCCAGGGCATGAGAGCTCATGAATAGTTTGAGGAGTATAAAAATGTAAATCATATAGTAACAAACGGGGCTGGACGCCGCCGATAGCAGGGATCAAACCCGGATCTCCGCCGTAAGCTCGATCGCCCGCATTAGCAAATCAGACCCAAATGCAGGGATCCAGTATGTGAACCGGTTTTATTTAACAAAACAAAACCTAAACACATTAAACGTAATAAAAATAAACCATCACCATGACATGGAAAATAACCTCGACAAAGCATGTTATCTAAATAACATGGTGTCCAGCCTTAAGGCACACATACACCATTACATCAACATGTAAACATAATGACAGACACTGACCAAGACTGCAGGACAAACATATATAGAGCAGCACATCAAGGGAAAACAAGGGATAGGCGAGAAAGCGGGAACACGCATTTGGAAAGGGCATGGCACCACCCACATGGTGATAACAATAAATAAACCACTTGCTAGGACTCCCTAGGGGTCTGGCAAGGAACTGTCCCAAAAACTCCTGACACATATGCTGTGGCCTTTACAGTCACTGTATTTCAACCTAATTGATTACCAATGGAAGATGGAATGGAATGGAATGGTGTATCAGACAGTGTGCTCTACTCCAATCAACAAAATACCACTTTAGGGAATATTTTTTTGGAAAATCAATGCTCCTTCTAGTACGGTTCCATAGATATGCAGAATCTACAGTATGCCAAGGTTCATTAAAGTTGTTCTGGTGGCTTAAAAAATATTAATACACAGTTTTTTTTCTGCCAAGTAATACTTAAATGTTTTATTGCCATAGCAACTGACAATACTGGCTTTGTGTCAATAGGCAACATTCATTCATTCATTGTCTACCGCTTATCCGATCTACTCTCGGGTCACGGGCAACCTGTGAATAGGCAACATCATAGCAATAAATTATTGTATCAGTGCTGTCCGTATATAGATTAAAAACGGAAACAAAACCTCAATAATCACAGTATCTGAACTGAAGTGGCACTTAAAGTAAGATCCCTAAACAGGCTCGAACCTCTTTTCTTAATTCATAACACTAACATATAAATTGGGTATATGTAACATAAAAATGGGTTCCCTCTCTCTGTTTTTCACACTTGAAATAATTCCCCCTGGGTTATCTGGTCTCACGTTTCACACAGCTCATACTTTACCCCAGGGTTATTAATTAAACCTGACTTGTCATAATCAGACCTTTCACACTGTACATCCCTAAACCCTGGATTATCTTTCTTCTTATTTGCATATTTGCACTGTCAGCATCTATGCTTGGGTAAACACAGCACATGACCGCTTTAAATAATTTCTTATCTCATGTCATTAAAATAAGGACAGGTCTGTCGTTCTGCAGCCGAGCAGGTTCTGTTATCTTTCACAGATTATCTTTATCATCGGTTTTGGTATTTTTAAGTTTGTCATGTAGTTGAACAGGTGTTTGTTGATATCTAAATTCTGCAAATTTTTCTGTCTGATATTTCCCTCTCACTACAGTGTGTGCTTCCTCGATGTTTAGCGTTTCACCGCCTGACACTACCGAGCCGTTTTTGTTATGTGTTCTGGTTTTCAAGTGATATTCGTCACAAGGTGTTCACTTTCTGATTGAAGAATTCATTAGAAAATTAAGGGTTCTTAGTTTAATAAAGACTTTACATATAACTTTTAAATGTTTGCCAGATGGGCGTAAATGTAAATGCTCTTAGAGTGTATTATTTTAATCAGATATGTCCAGAAACGTAATTTAACAAATTTGATTCAGTTTTAAAAATGCCAGATATGTTTCTTGAATTTTTTTATTTATTTTTTTTATGGTGCTTACCTTTTTTATTTATTCATTCATTCATTGTCTACCGCTTATCTGATCTATTCTCGGGTCACGGGGAGCCTGTGCCTATCTCAGGTGTCATCGGGCATCAAGGCAGGATACACCCTGGACAGAGTGCCAACCCATCACAGGGCACACACACACACTCTCACGCAATGACACAATCACACACTCACACACTCACACACTACGGGCAATTTAGAGATGCCAATCAACCTACAATGCATGTCTTTGGACTGGGGGAGGAAACCGGAGGAAACCCCCGAGGCACGGGGAGAACATGCAAACTCCACACACACACACGGCGGAGGCGGGAATTGAACCCCCAACCCTGGAGGTGTGAGGCAAACGTGCTAACCACTAAGCCACCGTGCCCCCCTATTTATTTATTTATTTATTTATTTATTTATTTATTTATTTATTTATTTATTAATTAATTAATTAATTAATTAATTAATTAATTTATTTATTTATTTAATTTTTTATTTATTTATTGTTTATGGTGTTTGACCTTTATTTATTTATTTGTTTGTTTGTTTGTTTGTTTGTTTGTTTATTTATTTATTGTTTATGGTGCTCAACCTTTATGTATTTATTTATTTATTTATGGTTTATGTTGCTTAACCTTTATTTGTTTGTTTGTTTGTTAATGTGTTATATTGATTGATTGAGTGATTTATTTAGGTGTTTTTGTTTGTTTGTTTGTTTATGTGTTATATTGATTGATTTATTTGGGTGTTATTTTTATTTGTTTATTTTGTTTGTTTGTTTAAAGAGTGATCTTGTTGGCATTTCTATGAAAGTTATAGAAAGAATTCTAACCACCATCTTCATGCACTTCTCTGACTTTAACCAATCCTAGCTTTTAATATCAGTTGGCTTGTGTGAATTTTTTAAATATGTATTCATAAGATTACTTCCCCTTAAGACTTCTCAGTGTCAAATGAGTTGATCAAGCGAACCGGTGTAACAAGATTATGTGTCACTGTCAAAAGTTCAAACTGTCAAAGTTAGATGTTGTTGAAGTACAAGTTCATGACACTGTACAATTATTTGCAAGTTGTTACAAATATGTTTCCAATAAGTCTTACACTATATATTCCTGAGCTACTAATACAACCGGTGAAGAAATCCACATGCACATGATCCACGTCTATGTGCATTTTATCCTTTATATTTTTTAATTGTGTCTCATAAATCACACTCTCACTGGCCACTTTAATAGGTACACATGCTCAATCATGCAGCTCAATGCACATGCAGGTACAGGTCAGAGTCTTCACCATGCGGGGAATCATGTGATCTCATGTGACTTTGAAATATGGCATGGATGGTTTTGAGTATTTCAGACATCTCCAGAAATTTTCATACACATACGGAATAGATTGGTTCAAAAGATATCCAGTGAGCTTTTTCACCAACAAGAAATCTGATGATTTTCAGGCAAAGCAGTCTCTGGAGGTTACACTGAAGAGTAGAAAAAATAAAATAAAAAACCATCCAGACCAGGTGCTGTTTTTATCTTCAGCTATTCAGTTTTGGTGAACCAGGCTGACCATTTTTTTCTGACCTCTCTCAACACCACGGCATTTCTGTCGGCAGAATTTCTGCACTCTGGATATTTTTTTTGTTGTTGTTGTTCTTTGCACCGTTCTGTATGAACTCTAAAGCTTTAATCACAGGAGTTTCTGAAAATGTGCAGGCCCATCAGGAACAAAAAATAGAGTCTGTATCTGTGCAATTTTATGTATCACGCTCTCAGTGAGTGTCTGTGTAATGAATCAGTGTTTGTCTATTCTTGTTATTCCAGTTGTAAGATAAATATAAGCATAATTATCTTTCAGAAGAGTGGAAAATGGCATCATTCAATGTTTTAGCATGGCAGCTTCCTTAGGTCATGAACGGGGCACGAAGCTGAGATGTATAACCAGAATTTCCTGCAGTGTACAGCTGAATGTCCTGCTTCATATGTTAGAAATATGGGTATTCCCTTTCTATACACCCATCTTGATCATTTTTCTCTAATGAAATGATGAAGTAGTTCTTGTAAAGCTCTTATTACTCCTTGCACTGCACCACGCTCCCTCAGATCTACTAGCACCTGCTCGACTGGTCCCACCATCTTTCAGGGTAAGAGGTAAGTATACATCTAGACTCTTCTCTGTTCTGGCACCGAGGTGGTGCCCCTAGATGTCCGTACAGCCGAGTCACTGACTGTCTTCAAACGACAGATGAAGACCTCTTCCTGAAACACTTAAAATAGCTTATCTTATTTCCCCTGTTTATTTTATGTATTGTTGTATGTACAGTTTTTAGGCTTAGGGTATCCTGTCTATGACCTATTGAACCAGTGTTAATGTATTCATTGATAGGAGCTTCAAAGCACTTTTGTACATCGCTCTGGGTAAGGGTGTCTGCCAAATGGCAAAAATGTAAATGTACAGTGCATCCAGAAAGTATTCAGAGCGCTTCACTTTTTCCACATTTTGTTATATTACATATATATATCCATACATATATCCAATTTGCCTAACTTCAAATTGCATTAAATTCATTATTTTCCTTAAAATTCTACAAACAATACCCCATAATGACAACGTGAAAGAAGTTTGTTTGAAATCTTTGCAAATTTATTAAAAAGAAAAAGAAAAGAAAAAAAATCACATGTACGTAAGTATTCACAGCCTTTGCTCAACACTTTGTGGAAGCACCTTTGGCACCAATTACAGCCTCAAGTCTTTTTGAGTATGATGCTACAAGATTGGCACGCCTATTTTGGGGCAGTTTCTCCCATTCTTCTTTGCAGGACCTCTCAAGCTCAATAAGGTTGGGGAGCGTCGGTGCACAGCCATTTTCAGATCTCTCCAGAGATGTTCAATCGGGTTCAAGTCTGTGCTCTGGCTGGGTCACTCAAGGACATTCACACAGTTGTCCTGTAGCCACTCCTTTGTTATCTAGTCTGTGTGCTTAGGGTCGTTGTCCTGTTGGAGGATAAACCGTCGTCCCAGTCTGAGGTCCAGAGCGCTCTGGAGCAGGTTTTCATCAAGGATGTTTCTGTACATTACTGCATTCATCTTTCCCTCCATCCTGACTAGTCTCCCAATTCCTGCCGCTGAAAAACATCCCCACAGCATGATGCTGCCACCACCATGCTTTAGTGTAGGGATAGTATTGGCCAGGTGATGAGCCTTGCCTGGTTTCCTCCAGACATGACACTTGCCATTCAGGCCAAAAAAGTTTAATCTTTGTTTCATCAGACCAGAGAATTTTGTTTCTCATGGTCTGGGAGTCCTTCAGGTGCCTTTTGGCAAACTCCAGGCAGGCTGTCATGTTCCTTTTACTGAGGAGTGGCTTCCGTCTGGCCACTCTACCATACAGGCCTGATTGGTGGAGCGCTGCAGAGATGGTTGTTCTTCTTGAAGGGTCTCCTCTCTCCACAGAGAAATGCTGGAGCTCTTTCAGAGTGACCATCGGGTTCTTAGTCATCTCCCTGACTAAGGCCCTTCTCCCCCGATCGCTCAGTTTGGCTGGGCGGCCCGCTCTAGGAAGATTCCTGGTGGTTTCAAACTTCTTCCATTGATGGATGATGGAGGTCACTGTGCTCATTTGGACCTTTAATGCTGCAGAAATTTTTCAGTACCCTTCTCCAGATCTGTGCCTTGACACAATCCTGTCTCGGAGGTCTACACACAATTCCTTGGACTTCACATGGCTTGGTTTGTGCTCGGACATGTACTGTTAACTGTGGGACCTAATATAGACACATGTGTGCCTTTCCAAATCATGTCCAATCAACAGAATTGACCACAGGTGGACTCCAATCAAGTTGTAGAAACAGCTCAAGGTTGATCAGTCAAAGCAGGATGCACCTGAGCTTAATATTGAGTCATGGCAAAGGCTGTGAATACTTATGTACATGTGATTTTTTTCGTTCATTATTTTTAATAAATCTGCAAAGATTTCAAACAGACTTCTTTCACATTGTCATTATGGGGTATTGTTTGTAGAATTTTGAGGAAAATTATGAATTTAATCCATTTTGGAATAAGGCTGTAACATAACAAAATGTGGAAAAAGTGAAGCGCTGTGTATACTTTCCAGATGCACTGTAGATATACACATTATCTCCTCATCATGGCACCTGTTAGTGGGTGGGATATATTAGGCAGCAAGTGAACATTTTGTCCTCAAAGTTGATGTGTTAGAAGCAGGAAAAATGGGCAAGTGTAAGGATTTGAGCGAGTTTGACAAGGACCAAATTGTGATGGCTAGACCACTGGATCAGAGCATCTCCAAAAACTGCAGCTCTTTTGGGGTGTTCCCGGTCTGCAGTGGTCAGTATCTATCAAAAGTATACTTTAAGTCCTGTAAGTATCCTTTAAGTGCCCATGGAGGCCCCACCTCGCAACTTACCACAGCACACCTTCAGGGATCTAGTGGAGTCCATGCCTTGATGGGTCAGGGCTGTTTTGGCAGCAAAAGGGGGACCAACACAATATTAGGCAGGTGGTCATAATATTATGCCTGATCTTTGTATTTTGTAGCTTAAATGTAAATGAGCGGATTTTACAAACAGGTTTTGTATCAGTTTTGATTCTGATTTATACGATGTACAGATCTAATGGCTTGTGAATGTTCTGTCACAAGTCAACCCCACACAAACAAATACAGTGTTTAACCCAGCCAGAGGTTCACAAGCAGCTTCAAATTAGACCAGAGCTTAAGGTCACATGCTGACCTTTAAACAAGACAACATTATTGGACTGCAAAAGGTCCTGCGAAGTGTCCATTTATTCAATTAGTGGAAATGTCAACGTGCCAGAGAGCATGAAGATGAGCTGGCTGTGTTTGGGCTTGATAGTGGCTTGGTGTTGGGTGTCATGCTTAACTCATGTAGAAAAAAATAAAAGGCAGAAAGATCATATCATCACATCTTACCTTGTCCTAAATCTACTCCTGCTACATCTATTGATAGGTAGCTGAATGCCAGAGAATAGCATTCATCATTCATGCTTATGAGGATGTTTCTATATAGACAGCCGACATGGGATAGATGGGATCGATGTGGATGCTACCACCAAGAAACCATGATGATATCTTAGGACTCTACGAATAACAGAAGAGACAGTTATAGTGATGTGAAAAGACAGTATGAAAGCGCTGAAGCCAATAATGTGAAGGCATGTTATAAACTGGATGAAAATAAAATATGAAACAAACACTAGTGGGGGGGGCACGTTGGCTTAGTGGTTAGCACGTTTGCCTCACACCTCCAGGATTGGGGGTTCGATTCCGATCTCCGCCATGTGTGTGTGGAGTTTGCACATTCTCCCCGTGCCTCGGGGGTTTCCTCCGGGTACTCCAGTTTCCTCCCCCAATCCAAAGAGATGCATTGTAGGTTGATTGGCATCTCTAAATTGTCCGTAGTGTGTGATTGCGTGAGTGAATGAGAGTGTGTGTGTGCCCTGCGATGGGCTGGCACTCCGTCCAGGGTGTATCCTGCCTTGATGCCCAATGATGCCTGAGATAGGCACAGGCTCCCCGTGACCCGAGAATAGTTCAGATAAGCGGTAGACGATGAATGAATGACAAACACTATTCGACGTCTTTGATTGACGATGAGATAACAGATGACTGCAAACGCAATAACATCGTTATAGAATTCAGCCAGATTGCAGAAATCTTATTATGCTGCCTACTGATTGACTCTTGATTTTAAAGACTACATTGGAACCTCGGCATACAAGCGCCCCCAAATATGAATTTTCGCCTTAAGAATTGAAATTTTGCAATAATGGAGCTGTTCAAAAGTTGTTAGCGTCAGTGGAAAGCCAAGGCGAAGCCAACTGAAATGAGTGTATGAATTTTACGAGTGAAAGCTGTTTGGAAAGAGTCAACCCACGATACCAACGTTGCCTTTGGCGTGCGTTCAAAAGCTAGGTGATTTTTCGGGCGTTTTTTTGTTGACAGATCGGTGGCATGGGCGGTCCGTTCTATTTTTAGCCCAAGCTTGGTGGCACGACTTCCTGTGAGGATCCTTGACATGGAATGCTTGGCTTGGGTCAGTTCTTTGTAAGCAGCCATACAGTTTACATACGCTTCATATTGGTAATATCGCTCATATTTTGGGTGACTGGAACGGATTATCTGCATTTACATTATTTCTTATTTCTAAATTAGTTTTGCAGTACAAATTTTCACCTTAAAAACTACACCTTAAGAATGAATAAATAAATAAATAAAACAGATTAAAGAAATGTAGATGACTAAACCATTAGAGCAGACATTTATCAAAAAAATAAAAGAAATTCAGTCTGGATGTGGGTTTAATCCTCATGCAGCTCTCAGCTTCTTTAATAAAGGTACAAATGGCACTTGAAACTCGGTGGCCTTGGTTTATTTCTTATGAAGAGCAAGTACAAGAAAGAGTATTTTGAACACACACCACTACACAAGAGAATGTCAGGTGAATTTGACCCATAAAAGTAATAAATGGTGAAAAGATAAAAGGTAAAAATATGAAACTAAAACCTAAGTTTGTGTTATTGGAGCTTTTTCTCTGCTCAAGCTTTTTCTCTTCTCTTTTCTCTCTTCTTCATGCCCCAGACTTCATTGTTGTGTGTGTGGTGTGTGTGTGTGTGTGTGTGTGTGTGTGTGTGTGTGTGTGTGTGTGTGTGTGTGTGTTTGGACATGCATGTATATCTATGAACATTTTAGGAGTATCAGAGTATTATTTCACTATTGTGGGTTGTAGTAACAAGAAGCAGCTTCTCCAGGCGTTCGAACCAACAACAGACACTAAAGCACCTTTTACATGTACCACCTGCAGCAAGAATATGTCTTACACACACAGACACATTGTGTGCTGTATTTACAGACATGAACATTGGATTGGTGTTTATTTTTTCTCTACTCAAGCTGATTATTCCAGTCGATCTGCTGAATGCACACACACACACACACACAGAGTTCTATTGTGGAACTTCAAAAGGACGTGATTCATTTTTCTGAAAACAAATGAAGTTTTTCGAAACATTTAAATTTCCATAGTGTGTGTTTTCCGATTTTTCCGTTCATTTCGTTAAAGCCAATACTCTGAACATCACAAAATAGAGATAGAAATTTAGAGTGAAAGTTACACACACTAGTCATAAACAAATTCCTTCACTTGATTTATGCTATAGATGTGTTGATGGGGGGGGGGCACGGTGGCTTGGTGGCTAGCACGTTTGCCTCACACCTCCAGGGTTGGGGGTTCGATTCCTGCCTCTGCTGTGTGTGTGGAGTTTGCATGTTCTCCCCGTGACTCGGGGGTTTCCTCCGGGTACTCCGGTTTCCTCCCCCAGTCTAAAGACATGCATTGTAGGTTAACTGGCATCTCTAAATTGTCCGTAGTGTGTGAGTGAATGAGAGTGTGTGTGTGTGTGGGGCCCTGCGATGGGTTGGCACTCCGTCCAGAGTGTATCCTGCCTTGATGCCCAATGACGCCTGAGATAGGCACAGGCTCCCCGTGACCTGAGAATAGATCAGATAAGCGGTAGACAATGAATGTGTTGATTGTGACCTTTGTTGTTAAAATTAACCTAGTAGAGTTGAGCTTTAAATATGAAACAGATTTGTCGTTAATATTGTTTGTAAGGGATTTAAAAAGCATATGTAAAAGCATTGTGTAGACATTTATATAGCAATGGGGACAAAAAGTGTGGTTTAAGCTCATACAACATGTCCTTAACATGGATTAAAATCCAGGTCATAATCCACACTGTCAATTTCAAGTTGAATAATTAATAAGAGAAAAATAATATGAGGAAAAAATTCAGTCTGTACAACAACACGTCTATTTTTACCTTATCTTGTTTACAGAGATGATCTCCATAGCCTTGGGAACATACAGAGGGCATCTTACTCATTCTTGCATGATGTAGTCACGAGCTCGATGAATTATGCATGAGCGGCCTTCATTTTCTGCTACACGCCGCCAGATTCCAGTCCAGGTGTTTGACGGTGACTTCCATAAACAATCACAAGTACAATAAATCAGAGCTAAATTACCTAGTGCATGCAGTCAGCATCGACGTGGTCAGAGCTCAAATCGAGATCATTCACTTTCGAAGAATAAGTGGGTGTAAAGTGGCAGGTATAAAACATTCATGCTGCAGGCTACCTCTGGGGCTTCTGTGCTCATAATCCTGCAAATGTGTTTCACTGCCGAAAACCTCTTGATCTTCACACTTCAAATAGAGCCGAGGCTGAGCTACACACCATTTCTGTTGTTTTTGATGTTGAGAGTAAAACCGCCTTGAGGCCAGCTTTCAAAAGAAACGCTTCACCACTTGAAATGACAACCTATCGATGGATATTTGACGAACTTTGATATTTTTATCATACCTGAACAATGTACCTGTAATCCTCAGCTTAGTCGAGTCACACTAAGGTGCCTTTATTCCAGTTTGACGATTTAGATTTGAGGAATAAATCTTTGAATAATTACAGTGAGTTGAAATAAGTGGGTTTATGCTTATGCTTGCTTTTTTTTTAATATGCTTCCAGTGCATTTATCCATCGACACAGAATGTCTTTTGACTTTATACGTTGAAATATGAACAAAATGATGTATCTACAAACATAGAAAAGATATGAAAAAAACCTTCAAATCTATGTAAATAATTCAAAAATTAGAAAATGCACGGTCATGCATAAGATTATGACCACCTGTCTAATATTGTATTGGTCACCCTTTTGCTGCCAAAACAGCCCTGACCCATCAAGGCATGGACTCCACTAGATCCCTGAAGGTGTGCTGTGGAATCAGGCACCAAGATGTTAGCAGCAGTCCTGTAAGTTGTGAGGTGGACACTCCATGGGCACTTAAAGGATACTTATAGGACTTTATTAACTTTTTACATGTGAATATTTACTTATAAGAACAGAAATATCACCGGGATTGACCTACAGCAGTGTGTTTTGATGCAGAATGGTCACCCCGCCCTTCACCCTGATCCAGCGCATTGTATCTAAATCCTGCATCTGAGAAAATCATCTATTATCCATGCTTTCCGAGGCCCACACGCTCTATTCAGAAGGAGATTGACGAGAAAGTCACAGCAAGCACTTTGCTTCTGAAACCGTTAAGACGGCTCTCGAGGCAATTAAAGGGCAAAGAAATGAAATCCTAAGTGGTTATGCATGCATGAGAAAAATGACTAATGTTTTATGAGGTTGAGTTTATGTATCCATTCTCATCTTCACCTTGAATCTTTAGGTTACTCTAAAGAAATTACAGAAGTTACTGTTAAAGAAGAAGTTAAATTAAAGACATTACTCTAAAGTTTAAACTGTCAATGATCAAAAATGCATGTGTACAGGACGGAGCTCTCAAACTGAACAGGTAAAGACCAGAAAAATCGTGTTTTCTCCGCCAATGTTATCCTCAGGTTCCTGTTCTTAGCAGAAAGGAGAAGAACCTGATTTGTTTTTCTGCTGTTGTACCTCAAATTTCAATATTTTGTGCATATCGAGATGCTTTTCTGCTCACCTCGGTTGTAGAGAGTGATTATCCTGTCCATTTTTTTCAGACCTCTCTCATCAACAAGGTGTTTCTACCTCCCGAATTTTGAAAATACTCAAACCAGCCCATCTGGCACCAACAACCACGCCATGATTAAAGTCACAGAGATCAGACTTCTTGTTCATTTTGATGTTTGATGTGGACTGAAGCTCTTGATCTGTCTCTGCATTGTATTGAATATCATACTGCCACATGATTGGCTGAATGGATACCTGTACGAAGGCGCAGGTGTACTAATAAAGCGGACGAATATGTTCTTGTCTGCACCAATTTCATCCAACATTATCCTGAACAAGATCAACTCCAGTTATTATTACTTTTATTATTTGAATGTCCATATTTCAGACTTCAGACTGTATGTACATGGTTCTTTTCTCAAAATCAAGAATATATCTGCTGAGACATATGTCTGCTTCATAAAACCCACTCCGCTTTAGATTTTCTCTCAAGGTAAACTGAAATAGTTTTTTCTCCCTCAAAGTAATACATCTATTTTTTAATTTATTTTTTTTATTTAAAAGAATGTCTGTGTGCCATTTGCCGAGTAGCAGTGAGCGAAATTATTTGAATAAATATGACTAATACATCAAATGCAAATGACAAATGTATACCATATACTTTTATGTTAGTACAGTGAATATAAATAAAAAAGGTTAAACCCAACCACCCCCTGTTAAAATTGCAGATGTAAAAATTAAAACCAAGATAAATCATGTCAGATCTTTTCCTATTGTTAATGTGATACAGCAACCAGCCCAATTCAAGTGAAAAACAAATAAAAAAGAAAAAAAACAGTCTTTTTTTGTTTGTAATACAGTCTTTTTGAGTAAACATCGATATCATCTACTTCATTCATTCATTGTCTACCGCTTATCCGATCTATACTCGGGTCACGGGATGGTGACTCCAAAAAACTTCTGTACAATAACAATCCAAAGCACAAAGCCTTCATGAAGAAGATCAATACTCTAGAATGATCCACTCAGACCCCAGAATTAAATCCTAGAACAATCTGTGGAATGACTTGAAGGGATCCATTTGATAGATTTGGAGCATTTTTGCAAGGGAGACTGGAGTAAAATAGCTGAATTAAGATATATTAAGTAGATGATGTGGGGGGGCACAGTGGCTTGGTGGTTAGCACGGTGGCTTGGTGGTTAGCACGGTGGCTTGGTGGTTAGAACGGTGGCTTGGTGGTTAGCACGGTGGCTTGGTGGTTAGCACGGTGGCTTGGTGGTTAGCACGGTGGCTTGGTGGTTAGCACGGTGGCTTGGTGGTTCGCACGGTGGCTTGGTGGTTCGCACGGTGGCTTGGTGGTTCGCACGGTGGCTTGGTGGTTCGCACGGTGGCCTCACACCTCCAGGGTTGGGGGTTCAATTCCCGCCTCTGCCGTGTGTGTGGAGTTTGCATGTTCTTCCTGTGCCTCTGGGGTTTCCTCTGGGTACTCCGGTTTCCTCCCCCAGTCCAAAGTGCATTGTAGGTTGATTGGCATCTCTAAAATTGTCTGTAGTGTGAGTGAATGCGCCCTGCGATGGGTTGGCACTCCGTCCAGGGTGTATCCTGCCTTGATGCCCAATGATGCCTGAGATAGGCACAGGCTCCCCGTGACCCGAGAATAGATCAGATAAGCGGTAGACAATGAATGAATGAATATTACTCAAGTAAAGTTTAAATAGAAAAAAAAGGATTTTCCACCTCTGATGATATATTCAGTATGTTCAACTATTTCAACAAGTTTCATTCATTCAGAATATAGATTGCAGTGAGGTTTCTTGTGTCTGGGTTCCAGCATATTGGATCTGAAAGAAAATTCTGCTGTGGTTCCTAGTGTAATCCTGAAATGCCCCTGCTTGATAGCACGTGCACACACACATTCTGACTAAGAAATGGCCTTGGTAATTAGCAGATTACTCGAATCAGGTATGTTTGAACAGGAGAAGGTCTAAGGCTTAATTACCCTGCAACTAAATCCACAGCAGGAGCATTCAGAGGCATTTCTCTGTTTTATAACCTTACATCCAGATCCAGTCATGGCTAGGAAGTAAAGAAATCTCTGGATATTGAACAACTGGCTTTATCATGTGGAAATTCTCACCTCATTTTTTACTGATCAGGTTAGCTTCCTTTCCAAACGTGTTGAAATGCATCATTAATGGGTTAATAAATACAAGTAATGGTTCTATATAGAATCTTAAATGGTTTTATCATTTGCTTTGGATGTGGAACGCCAAAATGGTTCTTTATATAGGATTATTTTGAAGGGTTTTGCCTCACACCTCCAGGGTTGGGGGTTCGATTCCCGCCTCCGCCATGTGTGTGTGGAGTTTGCATGTTCTCCCCGTACCTTGGGGGTTTCCTCCGGGTACTCCGGTTTCCTCCCCCGGTCCAAAGACATGCATTGTAGGTTGATTGGCATCTCTAAATTGTCCGTAGTGTGTATGTGTGTGTGCCCTGCAATGGGTTGGCACTCCGTCCAGGGTGTATCCTGCCTTGATGCCCCGTGACCTGAGTATAGATCGGATAAGCGGTAGACAATGAATGAATGATGATGATGATGATGATGATGATGATGATGATGATGATGATGATTTATTATTATTATTACAAATGTAGGCAAGCAAATACAGCATACTTAAACACAGTATAAATATTTAAAAAGTGGTGTTTACCATTTGTTTGAATTATTTCACAAATGTAATAAACTATTTAATATTTTCTAAATATGTTAATCATCATACAGAACATGACAAAAAAAAAATGAGGAAATAATCCCTGTTCAAAAGTTTGCATACCTTTAGTTCTTAATGTGGTGTATTGCCTCCTTTAGCATCAATGATGGCTTGCAGTCTTTTGTAAGAATTGTGCATTAGGTTCTTAATTCTCATCCTTCTTGGCAAATTACCTCCAGTTCCCGTACATTTTTTGGTCGTCTTGCACAAACTGCACATTTGAGATCTCCCCAAAGTGGCTCAATGATTTTGAGGTCAGGAGACTGTGATGGTCACTCCAGAACCTTCACCTTTTTTTGCTGTAGCATTGTCATGTTGGAACGTCCAAGGGCGTCCTATGCACAGCTTTTGTGTTGTAGAATTGTCCAAATTGTGCAACTTGTCCGCCAGTACTTTCTGCTAAAATGCTGCATTCATCTTGCCATCAATTTTGACTAAACTTCCCTGTGCTCACACAACCCCAAAACATAGGAGATCCACCACCACAATTTACAGTGGTGATGGTGTACTTTTCACCATAGGCCTTGTTGAATCCTCTCCAAACATAGCATTTATGGTTGTGACTATAAAGTTCAATTTTGGTCTAATCACTTCAAATGACTCTGCTCCAGATGCTGTGAGGCGTGTCTAGGTGCTGTCTGGCATACTGAAAAAGGGCCTTTTTGTGGCATGGGCACAGTAACAGGTTTCTCCTGGCAACTCAACCATGCAGGTCATTTGTGTTCAAGTGCCTCCTTATTGTGCTCCTTGAAACACCACCACCACTTTTTTCCAGAGCAGCCTGTATTTCTCGAAGTTGTTTGTGGGTTTTTCTTTGCGTCCCGAACAATTCTTCTGGCAGTAGTGGGGCAAATCTTTCTTGGTCTACCTGACCATGGCTTAGTATCAGCAGAACCTTTTATTTTCCACCTCCGTTATCAGAATCTGAACAGTACTGACTGGCATTTTCAAGAGTTGAGAGATCTTTTTATATCCTTTTCCTCCTTTATAAAGTTCAAATACTTTATTATGCAGGTTCACTGGCAGTTCTTTTGTCTTCCTCATGGTGCACTATCCAGCCAAGTCAGTGCATCACCTCATGAGCTGGGAAACTCACTGACTACTTGTGTACAGACACTAATTACAATTACAATGAGTCACAGGTGTGGAAACTTCCCTTTAATAGCCATTTAAACCTCTGTGTGTCAACCTGCTTTTTTATAATGTGGCCAAACATTCAAGGATATGTAAACTTGTGATCAGGGTAGTTTGGGTGATTTCAGTTAGCATTAGGTTTTAAAAAGGAGTCAAACAATTATGTGATAATTAATGACTTCGCGTGACCACTATCCTTAACTAAGAAAAAAATCTTTTGCATTATCAGTCTTATATTCTAAATAAATGAACAAAGGAACAAGGCTAGAAATCCTACACAAACACTAACTCTACATTTTTGGGACAGTGTCTCCCTTTTGTCCTTTATGTACTCATTTATGGAAACTAGAATTTTGCCAAGCTAGAATAGTGTGAAGGCTTTCCTAGTGGCACAACAGAAAACCGTCTCTGGAGAGCTCATGTTAGAATCCTGATGATGACACTGCCATCCAAGCGGAATTGGCTGTGTTTCTGGGTAGGAGACATGGCATACTTTCCCTCTGCTTATAGTGAAATTCAGGGGTGCCTGAGATCATGTATATGGAAGAGGGCAGACGGCGAGCTGCAGATGTAGTTTAGTGGTTTTATATCTCCAAGAGGAAGCACAAGTTAACCTTCAGAGTTACATTTCTTCCATTATTCCAGTTACACAAGTGCTTTAAAGTCTCACTAGGTCAAAGACTGAGAATTCCAGCAGTCTAAAAGTGTTTATGATAGTTTTGTGCTAGTTTAAGTACCTCAGGAGGATTAGGTAGGATTTAGATCATCAGATGTCAGCCTGGCCAGGTGGTAGCTGTCGTATCATTCAGGTGGAGGATTTTTTTTAGTATGCACCCATCCAGGGGGCGCGGTGGCTTGGTGGTTAGCACTTTTGCTTCACACCTCCAGGGGAGATAGGCACAGGCTCCCCTTGATTTATCAATCAAGCTGAAGTAGGAAAGTATAAATTCAGAACTGTTTAAATTTGGAAGATCATGTACAAAAATTGAAAACAGAAAAAGTCTGATTTTAGTTGCTTTCGGCTGCTCCCTGTTCGGGGTCGCCACAGCGGACTAACTAGTCCACACAACAACTTGGCAAATGTTTTACGCCGGATGCCCTTCCTGACGCAACCCTCCCATTTTTCCGGGCTTGGGACCGGCACTGCATCCAGTGGCTGGGGTTGAGGCATTGGCTGGACTCGAACCCGGGCCTTCCGCATGATAGGCGAGAAACCTACCACTGAGCCACCAATGCCCCTAAAAAGTCTGATTTTAGTTACTGATAGTAAATTAGTGTCATGGGAAAATAGCTAATGCTTACCAACAACACAACAGCTTTATTTCTAATTTCTCAAACGTTAGCTAGCATTGGATTAGCTAAAACAAACAAATTGAATAGTTAGCTAATACAACCTTGATAACTACAGAAAGCAGGTAGCGTATAATGAGTTTGAGACCTAATACCTGTCAAATTTACATTTTTTCAGAAATAGTTTGATGCTACAATGTCACATCATGAATTTATACAATGTCTATTATATTAGATTATAGAAAAACAGTGTGGCAGTGTAGTGAGTAAAGCAAACAATTTTATTTTAAAGACACTGGTTAATTGGGGTCTTGTTCTTAGCTCAATAAACCCTAGATTCTTTTTTTTTTATTTCAAATATTTATAGATAAACAGTTGATTTACTTTTGCAGTTGATTAAATAAGTGTATTTGTTCATAACTGCTGATCTTAGCAAGAGCAATTTATATATATTTCATTTTATTTAACTGAGCAGTTAGGGCTGAGCAGTGGCAGTTTTAGTGGTCCTGGGATTTGGACTCACAATATTCCAACATCTTATTCCTGGTTCTGTAAAAGACTTATGAACAGCACTAAAACTGCAACATGTGTCGAATTTTCTAATATAGAGTTTTACCTATCTAATTAAAAGTAAAAAAAAAAAAAAAAAAAAAAAAAAAAAAAAAGGAGGGGGGGGCACGGTGGCTTAGTGGTTAGCACGTTTGCCTCACACCTCCAGGGTTGGGGGTTCAATCCCCGCCTCCGCCGTGTGTGTGGAGTTTGCATGTTCTCCCCGTACCTCGGGGGTTTCCTCCGGGTACTCCGGTTTCCTCCCCCAGTCCAAAGACATGCATGGTAGGTTGATTGGCGTCTCTAAATTGTCCGTAGTGTGTGATTGCGTGAGTGAATGTGTGTGCCCTGCGATGGGTTGGCACTCCGTCCAGGGTGTATCCTGCCTTGATGCCCAATGACACCTGAGATAGGCACAGGCTCCCCGTGACCCGAGTGTAGTTCCGATAAGCGGCAGACAATGAATGAATGAATGAATGAAAAAAAAAAGGCTTTCCAATAAATAAATTTGCATCCCATATTCAAAAGTCAAGATCATTTCATCTTTCACCTATGAGGTAGTGAAGAAATATCACTAGGACGCGACGGGATTCTGGTTGGATTTTATATAGTAGGACGATGATGATGCCAACGTGAAGTGGGAATTAAAACTTAAATCCGTTTAGTGTTTTATTTCTAGCCCTGATGATTGAAGTCTGATGACGTGTTCATGCTTCATATTACAATTAATAATTCATCTCCACAAATCACTTATTATAATAATAAATGTATTAATGAGTGAAGTCTAATTTAATGAATAACAAGGTCTTAATTAACTCCAAATATGTATTCTGTATTAAACAAAAGTTAAACCTAGAAGAAGTTGCTTTCGGCTGCTCGCTGTTCGGGGTCGCCACAGCAGACCAACTGGTCCGCACATCAACTTGGCAAATGTTTTACGCCGGATGCCCTTCCTGACGCAACCCTCCCATTTTTCCGGGCTTGGGACCGGCACTGCATCCAGTGGCTAGGGTTGAGGTATTGGCTGGGAATCGAACCCGGGCCTTCCGCATGATAGGCGAGAAACCTACCACTGAGCCACCAATGCCGCACAAAAGTTAAACCTAGTGTATAAAAAAAATAGCTTCCAATTACTCAGTACTTGGTATGCTGTCAGAACAAACAATACTTCACAATGTGTCTATGCAAAAAGGCTGGCTAAATGCTAGACTGGGCAGGAAGTGGCCTGATGAACAGGAAGTGGTATTCAGGGCGGGATTCCTCTGGTGGTCCGGAGGTGGAACTGCAAATGGAATCGTTATATACTTGAAAATCAGACTAGAGGAAATGTTCAAAAAATAACGCAAAGTCACTATTAACATTTTTTCACAAAGTAAAGCTAAATAATGGGAAACCTGATGGAAAAACTGATCCTTGAAATGAATTTTTAGTCTAATTATTAGCAAAGCTTTTCTTTCCCCTACATTTTCCTATATTTTTTTTGCATAAATGTTTTGAATTAATTTGGGCTGCAGCTTCATATTTATGTTTTGTCTATCAGGCCACAGAAGTTGTGTTGCTCTACTTTGATTGTTTAAAGCAGAGTTATGATGCTCTGTGGTCTTATAAAGCTGATATTGCGGTGTGGCTACGCAAGATATGAGACCGAATATCTCTGCCACGCCGTTGTGTTTTTTAAACATAGCCACTGGTACACAATACATTTGAACCTTTGTTGGTCACAAAGGGGTTCTTGCTGTATCTGTGGCCTAAATTCTTTATAAAAGCCTGAGGAACTAGCACAAGCCCTATAGCCTCCACTGGAAAAAAATGAAAAAATAAAACTGATTAAAAGCCCCCTGAGGCTGAACAGCCTTTTAAACATTATATCTACAAAAGCAAAGCCGGTTGCAGAGTCAGTCAAGTTGCTGTCACAGCGAGAGATTTAACTCGCATCAAGCATAACAACATTTTCTGATGGTTAAGGGCTGTTAAGTGAGAATGTGCTGTGAAGCACACTTCCAACCAAGCATAAAGTGTGAAATATTGATTGCACAATTTAGTGCTCAAATGCTATTCATTTTTTTTTTTTTTATACATCATCAAACCGTGGTGTTCAATATGAAGATTTTATTGTACTCTTGGTTTACTGTATAACTGTAGCTGTTATTCTATTTTTTAGAATAATTAAATCAACTTGAGGGGTTTTTTTTTGGTTTAATTTAACACTTCTTATCCATAAGTAATGCATTTGCAGTAAATAATGAACCATAAGCCAATGAAAATGCAGTATGATTTAAATCATGTTATGAAATTTCAAGACATAATAAAGTCCACACTTCAGAAGACAAATGATTACTCAGCAGCAGCAATGTCTGAGACAGCGAAGACGGATGAGGCGCAGTTTATCAGATATCTTCAGTTTTGAAAGCTTTGAAGGCTTTAAATATGTTTTGGAGATTTCCGCATTTCACAGCTCAACTTGCAGAAATGTACATCTAAGCCATTAGGGTAGCAAAAAAAAAAAAAGCTAGACTAGCTAGCCATATCTTTGTGTATTTTACAGATTAATAAAAAATAAAAGATTCTGTTTTGTTAAATATAATATAGGTACTGCTAAGGAAAATGTGCAAGAGGCATCTTTGCTAGGTAGCTAAATATGTTGCTTGAAATATATATTTATGAACTAGCATGCCCTAGCTAGCTAATGCGCTTAGCGGCATTGGTGGCTCAGTGGTAGGTTTCTCGCCTATCATGCGGAAGGACCGGGTTCGACTCCCAGCCACTGGATGCCGTGCCGGTCCCAAGCCCGGAAAAATGGGAGGGTTGCGTCAGGAAGGGCATCCGGTGTAAAACATTTGCCAAGTTGTTGTGCGGACCAGTTGGTCCACTGTGGCGACCCCGAACAGGGAGCAGCCGAAAGCAACTTCTTCTAGCTAGCTAATGAGCTTAGCAAGCTACTGAAAGCAACAGCATTAAGTTAACTAGCCGGCTAAAATGACCTTTGCTGGCATATGGTTGATAATAGAGAGAATTTTTCCTCATAGCTCACTTGGTTAGTTGTTGAAAAATACTTTCCTCCTGTATATAAAACTGTTTCGGATTATTTGCGTCGATTATCGGCGTGTAATTTGTAAAGTAATTGTAATTACTAGCAGTACTTTCACTCAGATCGTTTTCGGACATTGTGTCATAGATTAAGCAAATTCCTTTCTTAATGTCGTGTGCAGTGAAACAAATGCACTTTAACCCTTGATTACAGACACTCCAGGCATCACAAGCATGTACTTCCTGCATTCAATGCCTGAAGTGTGACAGGAAAAATTGATCTGAATTATTTTGCTGACAAAATGCAACAAGAAAAGAAGGAAGTACTGCTGAAACCGATAAAAGTTCTTGTTTAAATGGTGCAGATAAGCAGGTTATCTTTTACTGTGTATTTAATTAGTGGTTTGTTTATTGCTATAAATAAGTCAAAGTGGTCGTGTTTTGATTTGCTTTTAAGCACAAATAAATAAAATAAAAAAAAATAAATAAAAATACATTTTTAAAAATCCTAAGGTATACAGGAAATAATTATTTGAATTATTTTGCTGACACACAATATGAAAAAAACCATAATGAGGAAATCTGAAGAATTATTATTATTATTGTTGTTGTTGTTGTTTTTGTTATTATTATGGTTAAGAACTGTATTATTAAAGCACTCCAGCAAATTTCTTACATTTTATTTTTTAATTGTAGTATAGTTGCTCTTGGAAAATGTTTGTGTGCAAAAGTGTAAAATTTGCATTCACCATTGTTTTTTGAATGTAAAAAGAGAAATGCACAATTTGACATTGTATATTTGATTTAAAACAAGATTGCAATTGTCGTATGACCGTATAATCAACAGAAACACAAGCGAGAATTTTAAGCCCTGTCGTCACCCAGAGATGTTAAAGAAGAATTGCATTAAACGTGTGAAAATCTGATGCATTTCCATGGAGCACGTGTTCAGTTACTGAAATCGATTTCCTTCACAGTTTCAACACAACATCTCCATGAGCCATTGATCAGCCAACCACATAGAAAACAGCTGAAACATTTACTCATCAGAGATCAGATAAATATTTTCTTCCTCAAGAGGCCACCATTTGTCCACAGCGTCCATTTCTGGCAGCGTTTACATATTAAGGACTCATACTCAGTCACACGTACAGTATACAGTAAAACACACATCTCACTGGCGAGTAGTGAGTACATTTCATACCGAGGGCCAGGCTTCATGTGTGTTTACTAATCTAATCTAATCTTTGAGTAGAATTCATGCTTAAAGTTTTGTGTAATTAAATCATGTTTTCAAATATGATGCAAACATTTTTAATGTGAACAATGTCAATTTTCTCAGTAATTTTAGATCCTGCAACAATACACAACAAATACATTTTTAAAAGATGTAATAATTAAGTATATTAGTATTATTATGTACACCGATCAAGCATAACATTATGACTAATATTGTGTTGGTCCCCCTTTTGCTGCCAAAACAGTCATGCACTGTGTATTCTGACATCTTTCTATCAGAACCAGCATTAACTTCTTCAGCAATTTGAGCAACAGTAGCTGGTCTGTTGGATCGGATCACACGGGCCAGCCTTCACTCCCCACATGCATCGATGAGCCTTGGCCGCCCATGACCCTGTCCCCTGGGTCACCACTGTTCCTTACTTGGACCACTTTTGATAGATACTGACCACTGCAGACCGGGAACACCGCACAAGAGCTGCAGTTTTGGAGATGCTCTGATCCAGTGGTCTAGCCATCACAATTTGGTCCCTTCGTCAAACTCGCTCAAATCCTTATGTTTGTCCATTTTTCCTGCTTCTAACCCGTCAACTTTGAGGACAAAATGTTCACTTGCTGCCTAATATATCCCACCCACTAACAGGTGCCATGCTGAGGAGATAATCAGTGTTATTCACTTCACCTGTCACTCAGAATGTTATGCCTGATCGCTGTATAACATTATAAGGTTCTATCTGGATAAACAGCTATTCTGAGACATTTTTGATGTTCAAGATAAAAAACTAAAAGTTAAAAGTTTTTAAAGACTGATCATACAGATAGCTGATGAGTTTTTAACAAAAATTTATAAAGGTTAAGGTATATAAATATTCTTGGTTAAAAGGGGCAGCTAAGCAAGTTATATTTTAATGTGAATTTAATTAGATTCATTTCTTACTATAAATGTGGTCATGTTTTGAGGAGCGAACAGTTTTCTGCTTCCGTCATTACTTTTCTCCAATTAGTCATGACATCAGTTCACTTATCAGAGAAGAGAGCGTAAATAAAATAAGAAGTAAATAAAATCTTCACTTTTCATAAGGCAGTGTCAAAAGTAAAAGTATAGTCGCTGAACTATAGACAATATTTCATACATTTATTTTGTCTCCGATTCTGTATTTTTCAAGTGCTCATTTTGGATCCTGGAAACCAGTCCCGGAGCTGGAAGGGGGCTCAAAGGGGGCGCAAAGGGGGCACCCAGGGCCAGACCTTAAGAAGGAGATCTACTACTGACAGGATTGAATTTATATTTTTGTGAAGGCAATTCATGAAATACATGCAAAAGCTTATGTGATTAAAATTTAAAAAAATGTAATACTGTAAAGTTAAATGTCCAGGGACTTGCCAGGTATCTTCCAGGAGCAATAACTTTGACTTTAAATATGATCTGATTCTTTTTATTGTCTGATCGCAACCTTGTTTTAGCTGCTTTTCATTCATTGTCTACCGCTTATCTGATCTATTCTCAGGTCACGGGGAGCCTGTGCCTATCTCAGGCGTCATCGGTGCATCAAGGTAGGATACACCCTGGATGGAGTGCCAACTCATCGCAGGGCACACACACGCTCACACACACACACACACACACAACAGACAATTTAGAGATGCCAATCAACCTACAATGCATGTCTTTGGACCGGGGGAGGAAACCGGAGTACCCGGAGGAAACCCCCGAGGCACAGGGTGAACATGCAAACTCCACACACACATGGCGGAGGCGGGAATCAAACCCCCAACCCTGGAGGTGTGAGGCAAACATGCTAACCACCAAGCCACCGTGCCAACCACCAAGCCACCGTGCCCTCCCTTAGCTGCTTTTGGATAACAAAATATTGTGTGTCACTCTGGAGCCCTAAACTCTGGGGATTTGTTCAGGAATGTATGCTGAAGTACAAGAAAGATGCACAAATTGAGCATAAATTGAGTATTAGAAAAAATAAATACTGTTAGGTGATCAAACAGTTCCCAGATTCCTGCACTGCTGAGTGGCAACATCGGTTATCCGGAAATCAGCAGAAAAATCTTTAGACCTAATGTTAGATGCACTAATATGATTCGTCATGGCGACAGTGCTGACCCCAGCATCTCTACAGACCCTACCCTACCTATACATAATAACACTGACCAGGAAACCTCGACATCAGCTGATGCTTCAAGGCAATATCTATAACCCAAGAAAGATGAATTTTAATGATACAACCACTATATTTATAAGGGAGAAAAATCCAAATCAGTATAACTTTATTTACATTTCTGGCATTTGGTAGATGCATTTATCCAACTTACATTTTTATCTCATTTTCTACAACTGAGCAATTAATGGTTAAGGGCCTTGATCAAGGACCTGGGATTCAAACTCACAAGCGTCCCACCACTAGTCCAACACCTTAAACACTAAGCTACCACTTCCCTTTATGATACACACATGTGTTTTGTCTCTAAAGAATATTTTAAAGCGTTAGAAAGTTTAATTCTGCTAGTTTATGTAAGATGAGGTCCATAGTCTGCGAGCACAAGTGCTGTGGGATGAGGTAGCTTAGTGGTTAAGGTGTTGGACTACTGATCAGAAGGTTGTGAAGAAGCTGCTACTGCTGGGCCCTTGAGCAAGGCCCTTAACCAGCAATTTCTCAGTTCTATAAAATGAGATAAAACTGTAAGTCACTCTGGATAAGGGTGTCTGCCCAATCGCAGAAATGTAAGTGAAATGCTTCTTTTGCATTCTTTTCTATTTTTAACACCTCGGGTGAAATATTTAAACAAATGTCAGACTCTCTTAGTATTTGGTACGTCCCATGCTTTTTGCTTTAAAGTCAGTGTGCACTCGAGCTGGAACAAATCCATTTTAGATGAAATCCACCGGTGTGTCGTATGAACACTTGTCTCAGTAGAAGAGATTAGACACGATGAGGAAAATCAGAGCTTTTGTACAAAACAGTTAACACGGTCGATATCACATGTTTGCTTCTGTTTAAGTAGGAACCTATTGTAGAGAAAGTGCAGATTCCCGCCTCTGCTTTATTGTCATTTCAACCATATATAGCTGATGCAGTACACGGTGAAATGAAACAACGTTCCTCCTGGACCAGAGGTGCTACACAGAACAAAAACAAAACACAGGGGGGCGCAGACAGACTAGAACAGATAGAACTAAACTAAACCTTCTGCTAATTTCTAATTTGATATGAAAAAATAATCTCAGATTTTCACTGTATGTGTGCTGGTGGTGGTATTTAGGAGGGTTCAGGGCTCTTACATGTTCACTTGCACCCAAGCCCGTGAAAGAATTGCACCGGGACATTTGCTGCTCCCCCAGTTAACGACACCCGAGCGTGTCCGAGTGTATCCCATTTCAAGTAAACAACTATTGAGTAATAAAACTCAGCAGAATGTGCATGTTAAGATCACATTATAACTCTATTTGCTTTTAAATAAGGTCTATTCGCAGTGTTTTCTCTAAAAAAAAAAATGCCCAGCATTTATCACTGAAAGATACATAAAGTTATGAGAAAACTTTAGAATGTGCCAGATTCATCAAGCATCTTTTCTCTCATCTTTTTTGTCACCGCATTAATAAAACAGAAATATCGATTCGGCCCAGGCTTCCTTCCTTGTTGTGTATTAATTCAGAATGATCACGGGACAGCAGACACAAGCCCAGGTTTATTTTGAGTTTTATTCTTATTTCAAATAACAAAGAAACGAAATTACAAATTCATAAAAACAGTCCTACTGGAAAAAGAAAATTCCCTTTGAATTTGAATAAAAATGACAAACATTTAATAAGCAAGCCAGAGATCACAGTAGATGTGTTACCAGAGGGGATGCGGTAGAGGCAAAACACGTGTATTTTAAAGGGAAGTGGTAGCTTAGTGAATAAGGTGTAGGATTACTGAAGGGAAGGTTGTGAGTTTAAATCCCAGGTCCACCAAGCTGCCACTGCTGGGCACCTGAGCAAGGCCCTTAACCCTTAATTGCACAGTTGTATAAAATGAGATAAAGATGTAAGTTGATCTAGATAAGGAAGTCTGCCAAATGCTGTAAATGTAATCTAACATTATGAGAGTGGCTCTGAAAGCTCTGAAAAACTGAGGCGATATGAGGAAGGAACCGCATTAAAAAGGGAACCTCATCCTCACCAGAGAGGGTGACTATGAATCATTTCCTTTCTATAACTTTATGTAGTGTGTACCAAATTCCTTGTGTTTGTAAAATTGATCATTTCTGAATTCCTGCCGATTCAATCAAACCTTCAATGACAGCGACCCTTGCTCAAGGGTCAAGCAGTGACCACTTGGTGGACCTGGGATTCAAACTCACAACCTTCCCTTCAGTAATCCTACACCTTATTCACTAAGCTACCACTTCCCTTTAAAATACACATGTGTTTTGCCTCTAAAGAATATAGTAAAGCATTAGAACATTTAATTCTGATAGTTTATGTACACTATATTGCCAAAAGTTTTGGGACACCACACTAAAGCATTGATTTCAGGGGTCGGGCTTGGCCCCTTAGTTCTAGTGAAAGGAACTCTTAATGCTTTATACAAAGACATTTTGGACAATTTCATGCTCGTAACTTTGTGGGAACAGTTTGGGGATGAGCCCTTCCTGTTCCAACATGACTGCACAAAGCAAGATCCATAAAGACATGGATGAGTGAGTTTGGTGTGGAGGAAATTGACTGGCCTGCACAGAGTCCTGACCTCAACCTGATAGAACACCTTTGGGATGAATTAGAGCGGAGACTATGAGCCAGACCTTCTTGTCCAACATAAGTGCCTGACCTCACAAATGTGCTTCTAGAGTAATGGTCAAAAATTCCAATTAAGAGTTCTTTTCACTGGAACTATGGGGCCAAGCCCAACCCCTGAACACCTGAATTCAATGATTTGAAGGAGTGTCCCAAAACTTTTGGCAATATAGTGTATGTTGAGGTTCAGAGCACAAGTGAAATGCTTCTTTAACATTCTTTTCTATTATTAACAACAACTTGAGTGAAATATTGAAATAGATTTCAGACTTTCTTAGTTTTTCCCGTGTACGTCCCGTGGTTTTTGCTTTAAGGTCAGTGTGCACTCGAGCTGGAACAAATTCATTTTAGATGAAATCCATCGGTGTGTCGTATGAACACTTGTTTCAGTAGAAGAGATTAGACATCATGAGGAAAATCTATCAAATGTTCAATGACAGAGACCCGAGTGCAAGACCGACCGCCGCAACAGAAGATCAAAACTACCACCATGGTCTTAGTGGAATTATCTCCAGCAGTCCAATCTACCTCTTTAATGACCCTAAACACCTCATTTCTTTTAAACATATAATAAACTTATAATACATCAGTGTATTCAATTAAATTAAACTAAATAAGTATGAAAATTATATTTCACACATGTTGCAATTGCATTAAAATGCAATTAAAGTTTGCTTTAAGCCTTTGAGGTGAATATATTTTGAGCGTAATTGTAATTACACTGTCGATCGAAGGGTTTTTTCCAGTCTGGAGTTTCTTATGTTGTGTTACAGTTTTACAAACAAAACAATACACAATAGCAATTAAATAAGGTAAGTTAAATCATCCTGGAATTTATTCACTGCTCAGGTCTCAGATCCTAATGAGATTGTAAATCAGTGTTTTATTAAAGTCAGATGGAGGGAATAAACATGTGGATAACGAGACACGAGACAGTGCTAGAGTTCACTGTGAAACATTAATATGTGACATGCTGCGTTAGTGTGATGAGAATACAACCAGACTGTTGCAAGAAAATAAAATAATGTCTAAAATGAACTTTTAAAAGTATTACAAAGATTTGGTAACATATTTAAAACAGAATATTTTCAATATATTACATTATTTTTATGGCATTCTGCAGACACTCTAATCCAGAGTGATTTACGTTTTATTTCATTTCACACAACTGAGCAATTCAGGGGCCCAGCAATGGCAGCTTGGTGGACCTGGGATTCAAACTCACAACCTTCCCATCAGTAGTCCAACACCTTAACCACTAAGCTTCCGTGTAAATAGTTCTCCAGTGGTAATCACATTATGTGAAGTAACCTGACCTAAACAATCAGTGGTATTAGCATGCACAGTATGCTACACTAGCCAGGCATAACATTATGACCACCTGCCTAATATTGTATTAGTTCCCCCTTTTGCTGCCAAATCAGCCCTGACCCATCGAGGCATGGACTCCACTAGAGTCCCAAAGGTGTGCTGTGGTATCTGACACCAAGATGTTAGCAGCAGATCCTTTAAATCCTGAAACTTGCAGGGCTTAAAGGAGACTTTTGATAGTTACTGACCACTGCAGACCAGGAACACACCACTAGAGCTGCAGTTTTGTAGATCTGATCCAGTGGTCTAGCCATCACAATTTGGCCCTTCCTCAAACTCGCTCAAATCCTTACACTTGTCCATTTTTCCTGCTTCTAACACATCAACTTTGAGGACAAAATGTTCTCTTGCTGCCTAATATATCCCACCCACTAACAGGTGCCATGATGACATCATCAGTCTTATTCATATCACCTCTCACTGCTCATAATGTTATGCCTGATCGGTGTACATATATATATTTAATATGTTTTTCTGTCAGGGCACGGTGGCTTAGTGGTTAGCACGTTTGCCTCACACCTCCAGGGTTGGGGGTTTGATTCCCACCTCTGCTGTGTGTGTGGAGTTTATATGTTCTTGGGGGTTTCCTCCCCCAGTCCAAAAACATGCATTGTAGGATGATTGACATCTCTAAATTGTCTGTAGTGTATGAGAGTGTGTGTGTGCCCTGCGATGGGTTAGCACTCCGTCCAGGGTGTATCCTGCCTTTATGCCCAAGGACGCCTGAGATAGGCACAGGCTCCCTGTGACCCGAGAATAGATCGGATAAGCGGTAGACAATGAATGAATGAATGTTTTCTGTCTTCTTATCAGCACCTGAATCATGCAGTAAACAATAAAATGATATTTTAGGTTTTCTTGTATGTATACTGCACCTACACTTATAAATACTATGGCAAGGCTTGCAATCAGTATCTAGATGAGATTTGGACTTAGAGTCAGTTGTTCGGCTTCGTTATAAATCATTGCTGCTGGCGCACATTCATTTCTGCCCACTTGTCTTCACCAGAGGGACAATCTGTTAATGGTGCAGCTGTTAAAGCTAGGTATAACCAAAGCTCACAGAGGACCCAGGTGGTAAAAGCGCCTACATGACCAAATTCCTGTACAACTTTACAATGCTGTGCTATGTACTCCAAATTATTTATTGTCTGAAAAAAGTACACTGACAGCCAGACAACGCTTCCTCCCATGGGCTCCTTTATTCTTGTGCCGTGTCCTTAGATGCCCTCATCAGGCTGAGTCCTTGCCGTTTTCTTCTTAATCTGTAACACAGAGGGCAGGGGGAGGATCATCAATCTTACAGGCATGGAGCTGCTGCTTAGCTCGCTTAATTTGACCCTCAGAGCTTACAGGCTTCGATTCACTATGATTTTGCTACCCAGAGGATATACACTCGCTGTCCACTTTATTAGGAATACCGGTACACCTGCACATTTATGCAGTCATGCAGTCAGCCAATAATGAGGCAGCAGCACAATACACAAAATCGTGCAGATAAAGATCAAAAGAGAAAATGGCCAGAATAATCACTCTTTACATCAGTGGTGAGCAAAAAAGCATCTCAACAAGCACAAAATATCGAACTTTGAGGTGGAAAAGCTCCTGTCTGCCAAGAACAAAAATCTGAGGCTATCCTGGGAATAGACTAACCCAAACTAGACAGGTGAAGATTAAGGAAACTATCACCTGCTATTTGTCCAGTCTTCAGCTGTCCAGTTTGGGTGAGATTCCCGTTTCTCAGATTCCTGTTCTCGGCTGATGGGAGAGAAACCTGATGTGAACCTCTGCTGTTGTAGCACATCCACCTCAAGGTTTGACGTACTGTGTGTTCTGAGATGCTTCTCTGCACACCACGGTTGTAAACAGTGATTATTTGAGTTACTATGGACTTCCCGTCGGCTCACACACATCATTCTGTGTAAACTCTAGAGACTATTCTGTGTGAAAATCCCAGGAGATCAGCAGTTTCCAAAAATACTTAAATCAACCCGTGTGACACTAACAACCATGCCAGAGATGACATGTTTTATTCATTCTGATGTTTGATGTGAACATTACCTGAAACTCTTGATCTTTGTTTGCATGATTTTGTGCTTTGTTCTGCTGTCACACGATTGGCTGATTAGATAACAGCATCGATTAATAGGTGAAAAGTCCTAATAAAATGGACGATAAGTAAATGTATGTTGGGAGAGATTTGAACATGAATCCTCTCAGTCCATGCATACGTGAGACCAACAGCTGTGTCTGTGAGAGCAATTTCTTTAGAATCAGGAAGTCTGGGTCCTACTCTTCCTTCTTTGAAATGGTTTCATTTTGTCTTTAATTCTTAATTATCTTATAATTTGCATATAATTTGCATGGAAATTGCTAGCCTGTAGATTAGTCCTAGCTACATCTAGAAACAGAGCACTGTTCCAATGATAAAGCTGGAAATGAGCATACATGAATCTTCCTGATTCTCTCAGGAGAGCCCAGAATTTCTTTGCCCTCACTCGGGGGACACTTGGGATTAACATCATCAGTTTTTAGGACAGAATTTTAAGATATGATCTTATTTTTTGAGATTGTTGTTATCAAAACTAGATGCTTGAAACCAGCAATCAGCAAACACTTATTCATTCTTATTAAACACTCATTCAATATACATACATGTTTATAGCACCATCTAGATTTAAATTGTTAATGTGGACACGCTCAATTGCTGTTTTTGCACACCACATTTCAACACTGACACCAACTGCTGCTATTATAGATTATGCTGAAATATTATGCTGCTATTATAAATGTACATGATCAGGCATAACCTTCTGAGCAGTGCTAGGTGAAGTGAATAACACTGATGATCTCCTCAGCATGGCACCTGTTAGTGGGTGGGATATATTAGGCAGCAAGTGAACATTTTATCCTCAAAGTTGATGTGTTAGAAGCAGGAAAAATGGACAAGCGTAAGGATTTGAGCGAGTTTGACAAGGGCCAGATTGTGATGGCTAGACCACTGGATCAGAGCATCTCCAAAACTGCAGCTCTTGTGGGGTGTTCCCGGTCTGCAGTGGTCAGTATCTATCAAAAGTATCCTTTAAGCCCTGTAAGTTGCAAGGTGGGGCCCATGGAAGCAGTTCAGGCTTGATTTTAATTCATTGCAATTGTTATGCCTCAGATCTATTCACAAATCTATTCATATTCGGCTAATTGAATGGAGAAATCCTTGGTTTAGGTAGTTTAACACAGTTTTGGTTAGCCAGCTATCTATATGAAGTCAGTGTTAAATCAAGAAAAAAATTTCTTTATTTAATCTAGTTTTGAGCACAGCAGCCTTTCAGCTTATCAGGAAATTAAAGAGCATATTCATCGTACTGTTCAGTTCTGAACTCTGAATGGTTTCAATCTGGCGTATCTCCTCTGCTGATCTCCTTAAGCAGTATAACCCAAGCAGTTTGCTCAGTTAAGAGGAGCCTGCTGTTAATCCTGAGGATTACTCTCAGTTTAGCCAGTGGAAGATGATTTCCTACGTTAACCTTGAACTCAGATTAAAAACAGTGAAACAGTGTAAAAACACACTTGTCTTGGGAAGGAATTAAATTTGCAAAACTTTTTTTCTCATCAGTTTATACGTAATTTATTTGTGACATTGATATTTATTACATTTTCTTTTTATTGATATTATTATTATTATTTTTTTTATTTTTTTTAATTAAATGTTCATTTCTTTTTGATATTGTAGTCTTTTTCTGTAAAGCATTCTAATGGTTTTAATTCACATAAAGATTATTATTTATTTTATTTTATTTTATTTTTGTTTATTATAATTATTATTATTTGATCACTATTATTTTATTTGTATTATTTTTTACTTTACAAATTAAATATATTAAATATTAAATATTTGTTTCTGTTTGATATTGTAGTCTTTTTTCTGTAAAGCATTCTAAATAAAGATTATTATTATTATTATTATTATTATTATTATTATTATTATTATTATCCATGTTAAGTAAATGTTTGGTCATCATTCATCAATTTATGCAGCATGTTAAAATACACTGAAATATGTATTTAAATGGGGCGGTTGTAGTTCAAGTGGTTAAGGCTCTGGGTTGTTGACCAGAAGATCAGGTCGGGCCACCCTTGGGCCTTTGAGCAAGGCCCCCAATCCACCCTGCTCCAGGGGCGCTGTATCATGGCTGACCCTGCTCTCTGACCCCAACCTCCAAGGATGGGATATGCGAAGACAGAATTTCACTGTGCAGTAATGTATATGTGACAAATAAATGGCAACTTAACTTAAATGGCAGAAAAGCCTGAACACACATATACACAATTGTAACACAACTAGAAAGATGAACATTATATTAATATTAATATAAAGGATGAACATTCTATCTTTATAATTACACCAGCACCAACCCTCCACCCTACCAAATCGGATAGGTGAACTTTCACTTTCTTATCCAGGGCAGAATCAGAGGGGTGTTGCGATAAGGACACAAATGAGAGACATAATCGTAAAGTCCCTCGGCCTCAAGGGAGGAAATGCTTCTGGTGAGATTTAAAAAAAAAAAAAAAAAAATCTGGAAACAACACGCAAATTATCAGCTAATAACCTAATTAATGTTATCTCTGCATAAATTGCTTCTTAATTACAACCAGCCAACAATGGGCTGAGAGAGAGAGAGAGATTTTCTCCCACAGTCTCCAGCACCAAGCGGTATAATTACATTCATGCACGGACGTCTAACAAAGCATCCGTACGGACAACATCATACTAAAATGATTCTGACCTGCAGAGGATACTCGAGCTGTTAGGTACGATTTGTCTCAAACCTTCAGTAGGCAACATCTGGCAGCGCTAAAGTCGCAGCACCTGTCATGCTAATCTGTTTAGAATTTCTCAATGTTTTTCTCTGCCATTTGTGCTCACTTTTCAGCGAGCAAGCACGCTAAATCCAGTTTTCTGACTGTAAACAAATAAAGCCGAGCGATTGATCTGTGTAAATATGACCCATTCTACCTGAAGTAGGCCTTCAGTGAACTATGCTAATCTTCTCCCATAATGCCACACTGCAAGCACATCATGCAAGAATGTGAACACAAGCCAACCTCCCCCGCATTAAGAGAACAGCGTCTCAGTTAATCCTATTAGCATTGCCTTAGAGACATGGATATAGGATTGCACTTAATAACCCGGTGCACTGAACTAGTGCAGTGCGTGGCAAGATTGTAAAGATGTATGAAGGTGATAATGCATTTATGAAGTAAGTGCACAGCGTGCAGAAGCAGTGTGGAAAGAGCAAGCAGGAACATCTTTGCTTTTGTACGAAGAGGTCACAGATGGAGATGAGGGACAAAATAAATGAAAATAAAGTGGGTGTGTTTCGTCCTTCGAAAAAGGAAGTACCGATGCCCTCGCAAACTATACGATCCATCTGATATTTTGTTATTAGAATATTATTATTTCATAGTATTAATAGGTCCTTTAAGTATTTGCCGATGATAAATGTCGAGAAAATGCAAACACATACTAAACATTCACTGGACACTTTATTAGGAACACCTTCTTCTTTTTCTTCTTCTTCTTCTTCTTCTTCTTCTTCTTCTTCTTCTTCTTATTATTATTATTATTATTATTATTATTATTTCTTCGCTCATTATTGCAATTATCCAAACAACCAATTATACACGGCAAGAGCAAATGAGATCTCAGAAATTTGCTGTTGAGTCTATAATGTATACACAGACTGAAAGAAAAGAAAATACATTCACACTGACAGCTAACACAAACAATCACTCTGTGCAACCGTGCTGAGCAGAAAAGCATCTCAGAATGCACAAGGACAGAAATCTGGGGTTGCAGTGAGCAAAAGATTAGAAAAGCATTAACCCAAGATTTTGATACGCTGCTGCGTAATTTTACGCTGCTGAATGGTTGATTGGATATTTGCATAAACAAGCAGGGGTACAGGTGTTCCTATTAAAGTGGCTAGAGATTGTGGATTAATAGCATACTCTTGATTTTATGCAATCACGCATATTCAAAGTTCAAATCTCAACAGCTAAGTAAGAAAAAAAAAGCATTTGTTCTGTTTACTTGCATTTTTCATATCCAAGTCACCAAAATGCATTGTATAAATTTTTTTTTTTTTCTTTCACTCCCACACTTTACTTCCTCTTGGTTCCTGTCCTGACCTCACACTGGTATATTCCCTTTTTACTCTTGCGGAGAACACGCCTGGGAATACTGATTCACAAGCAATAGCTCCATCTGCTCAGCCTTCAGCTTGTGCACTGAGACGGCAACTCCAATATAAAGAAGGAAGGCAAAAAAAATAAAAAATAATTAAATAAAAAACACGGCACCAGAATCCTAAAGAGCGGTCATGGTCATTTGTTGGGAGTCAGTGTCGCACGCCATTATATTTCATTCCTGGCTGCTTCTTCATATGGTGCCACTCATGACATCCACCATAAAATGGATATAAAAGATGATTAAGCCAAGTTTCCTTCATTCTCAGGGTTTTGCAGCACGAGGCATGGCTGCAACACATCATGCAACCACAATGAAACGTGACCCGACATTTAAAACGCAAATTTAACATGCATGCATAATGACTAGCCAACGCGCTGCTTGTGAAAAGCCAGGCTTTTGTTGACATCTTTAGAGTTTGGACGCCGGCACAACAACTTAGGACAAAGGCACAGCGAGGGACGGCTAAGAGAAATCTGCAAAGGAAAGCCGGGGCTGGTTAGCAAGCAGCCTGTAGATTAGCGGCTCGGCGCAGGGAGTCGGGCGCATACTAGAGACCTGGCACGGCTTTAACGGTGTGACTCTCAACCTTGTAGCCTGAAAAGGCTTCCTGTCGATAAGAAATAAAGCCGCATGTCCATCATGGGGGCTACGTCGCAGCTACAGTGGCAGCTGTGGCCATGAAGTTCCCTTTAACAACAGCCACAACAACAGCTGACTCCTTTGAATGTTTTCCTTTTTTTCTGAAGATTAGCCTCGGTGTGTGTTTTCAGAGGGGCTGATCTTGGAGAGATATTGAGACAAAAAGTGAGGAAGGGGGAGTTCGAGGTGTGAAGAAATACTGTATCCTTGGTAACGAGGAGCATTCGAGAAAGAAAAAGGAATAGATTTAATATAGGCTGCAAAACAATTAACAAGCTTCTTTTTATTATGACAAGTCAAAGGCAAACCTAAACAGCATTTCAGCGCTGGATTTTCTTTGCATTTTCTCTTTTTAAACTAAATCTAACCGAAACAAGCTTCAGTATTGTTGTGTTTTGTGCTTCAGCATTTTACGGCTCTTCTCCGTGCTGTATTTTGAGACCTAGATCTCAAAATACACGGTGTATATGAGATTTCAAGGTGGACAGCTCACCAAACCCCAGGCTCTCGCTTCAGGTTTCATTTGCATTTCTGATCATGATCTTATCAGCCAATAATTTGCAGACGTCACCCCGTCTCCAGGGCGGCTATGTTTGATCTCAGAGAGCTAGCAGAATCTGATAGGGGTCCCTCGTAAAAAGAAAAGAAATAGAGACAGGCATGAAAAAAAGGCCTGCTGGGGCAAGGATGTTTGCATGCGACGGGCCGAGTTGTCAGAGCGCAGGATAAAACGCTGCAGAGATTGTGAGGTCTTGATCTTGGCTGTCGATACTGCAGGCTATAAGCTGCTCCACTTGATCTCTTCCACTGTGTGTTATTTTACAGGAGATGAGAGAAGTGCTGACTTGACAAAACACGTTCTTGCTTCTTAATAAGATTAACAGATTAAAGGCAAAGTGTGGAGATGACAGCGGAATTAGACATTTAAGGTTCTTAAAATCGATCGGCGGATAAGTTTTCCGTCGTGTTCTTATAGCGCAGCTGTCAATAGAACGCCGAAAAATAAACAAACGAGCCTCCTAGCAACTACTTTTACAGTCACAACAGTACGGCGGTCTTTTATTGTGCTCCGGCCGGCTTATCAAAACATTTGTTCCTTTGCTGTGAAACAAAATGCAACACTGATTAATTTGACGCCTGAAATTTTCATTCCTGGCTGTGAACTTTGCATTCATGTCCCTTGGCAAAGCACATTATTCAGAACTTGCAAGTCATTATCCAAAACTAACTACCAGGCAGATAAGCAATTAAAATTCTAGCCTTTTTCAAGCTTTATTTTCAAGGCAACACACAGTATTCAGACATACAATTTAAAAGCAATTGCATCGCCTGGATATGCAACGATTCTGAATATTCATTTTACCAGAATACATTCAACTTTGTCTAATCAAATCAGATGCTATAGAACTGACAGTTCAGACAGTTTTATTAATTCTATAATTTCAGAGCTTTTAATCTCTGCAGTCAAAACTTATATTACTTAATGCCATCATGTCCTAACATCTGATTTGAAATCCTGCTGTCCAGTTGATCCTTGGTTATTTTGGAGAGATCGTTTCTGCAAAAGAGTTCACACTTGTGGCTGTGTCACTGTCCGAGTATGTGGTAACTGACCACACCGTCTATTACACATAGATGAAAGGGTGGGCGAGGGGGTATGGGGGTGTAATAAAAAGGCCAGCTTTAACACATCGTCCAACCGAGAAGAGACAAGCCGTAACCGAAGAACATTTTTGGAACACAGTCAAATTGATCCATCCTGCTTGGCACCGGACTTCACAGGGGAGTGCTGTGGTACGCTCCATTCGATTTAGATCTAATCATGCCTGCTGTCATACTTCTGACAAATCGGCCCTGTTGCAGATTGATCTAATGTTCAACAAGCTGCATGAACATAAAGAAAGACTTGAGACTCTTCTCGAGACTAAAGTAGTGGTTGATCGATGAGTCAGGATTAAAGAGAATCAGATGCTGGCTATGCTTGAGAGACAAATCCTGTCACGATTCGTTTTCAGCAAAGAGTTAGTCATAGAAGCTTGCTGATTGGGTGAATTGGGTGCGTTTCATATGCTTGTTATTGGTTTACCGTAGAGACAAAATCTGTGCGGGTTTGTGCAAAAGCTCAAAGCTTTCATACTCTCTGTAAGTTCTCAGACGAGTGCTATGATACTGCAGGTCCGTGCTATTAAAAATTCTGGCGTGAAATGAACGTAAAATGAATTGTGAACTGCTAGTTTGATTCCTTATTTAAAGATAAAAGGAAAAGGAACTGAAGGAGGCTAGTGGTATGGGCGTGAGAGCATTAATTACACTGAGTGTTGGGAAAAGGGAGTTTAGCGTGCTAGCATGGTATGTGGAACAAATCAACTAGTTTGGATTGACCAATCACAGTTCTCCCAGCTGCCATGTACATGACATAGCATGCGACGCTTCCACTCCATTTTCATTGTGGAAGCCAGTTGAGAAAAAGATAGGGGTTTATCTAGAAGACCTTTAGCTAATCTCTCTGAGGGAAAGTTTCTGTGTTTTTTTCTGTTAAAGGGATCTCCATGGAGGAGACTTTGGGGAAGTGCAAAACTATCGAAAGCCATTTGAGGAACTTTGAACCATTGAGGAACTTGATTTTCTAAGAAGTTAAGAATATGAAGATGTAATTAACTAAATAGTTTCAATGACATTTGCTTTCATTTCCTTCCCAGGTGTCTACTAGTAATTTGGACCATGCTGCAAAGACTATTTATATGTGTGCAACAGTTAGCACCAGGCCATGTGGGACGGAAAACATTAACTCGTCCAGATGGAAGTAGAATATCGGCTGAGCGCTTTATTTCACTCCTCTGAGACCTTTGGGTTTTTTCCCACATAACATCAGGCTACACTGTGTTCATCCAGATGGCGGATCTGTTTTGATTAGTTTTGGAAAGATTGTACAAGGAAAGTGTATATGTTTTGAGCTTTGGAGAATTTTATTTATTTGTTTGTTTGTTTGTTTGTTTGTTTGTTTGTTTGTTTTTAATGCATCTTTTCTGGTTTGTGTTGTTCTGATTTTGATTAGATTAGGAAATATTGTAAAAGGAAGGTGTATATTTTTTGAGTTGATGGGAATTTTTTTATTTATTTATTTGTTTGTTTGTTTGTTTGTTTGTTTGTTTGTTTAACGGATCTTGTCTGGTTTGTGTTTTTCTGATTTTGATTAGTTTTGAAAAGATTGTACAAGGAAGGCGTATATGTGAGTTTTGGGGAATTGTTATTTATTTATTTATTTATTTATTTATTTATTTACTTATTTATTCATGTTTAATGTAGCTTTTCTGGTTTGTTGGACCATACAGTCTGTGTACCTCTTTTCTGTGGTTTAACCTGGAATTCTTGTTCCTTTTTTTTTTTTTATGGCAATTTATAATACAGATGCATCTGCACCAACTTTTGAAAGACATAAAATCAGCGTTTTTAATAACCCTTTTATCATTTGCCAGTATTTTGAAAGTAGGTGTTTTACATAGATATTTCAGAGTGTACGCACAGTCGACTGTGAAAGGATCACGGCTGGATGTTCGGAAATGTCTGTGTATGGCGCGTGAATAATTTATGCACAAAGTCGTACACTCATTTCCGCCACTATTAAGGCTAAACATGTACGTTGTTAATTGGGGTTTAGATGCTACACAGTTCAGCTTGTTCCCATTTAGCATTTTGATTGTTTTAGCTGGAAGATTAGTCAAGGGAAAGATACACTAATTCTCACCGAACCCTACAGGTCTTTTATTTTCCACACAAATTAATGATTTAATTGCTAACATGCATAAGGCATAAGGCAAGGCTTGACTCAAAGGTTATAAAAAGTTCCCTTTATGATTCATTCCCGGACTGCAGACGTATTCTATAAAAGCCTCGTCAGCATTTTAGCGTAATCTATAATCAACAGGAGGAAAGCAGATCACAGAGCACGCAAGTTGCGCATCAATAGGAGTGGATGTGATATTTAAACTCATCATGAAATAATCTGTTTACAATTTAGCGATGTAGACAGACAGGATTGTTAAATAGCTTGAAATAGTTTCCTAAGTGGATAATTATATCGTGTTTTGAATGACGATGTTGACATACGTTGTTCTGACTATAATAGGACAGATTCTTTCGAGTCATTAAAAAACTACCTTGCATGGAAGGGTGTTATCGGGCTTTTATGTAAGTGGAGTGTTCACTCAAAAAAAAAAAAAAAAACCACTGCAGTTTGAGCAAAGTCCTTTCGGTCCTTGGTACAGCATCACGTGGCAGTTAGCGTCGATTTAGCTTCCGAAAATTCTTATTTTCACTCGAGCACAGTATTTCATTCAGAGACCTTTCCCCTACCGAAACCGTAGCCTGGATCAGCAATAATCCCTCGAGTATTTTAGAATGGGAAAGTGGTTCTTGTTACACTGTGAGCCTCTTTCTGACGAGTTGTCGTCCGTATAAAGCTTCCCACAATAGACCGTAGGTTAAAAACTTCCTTCATGACAAGCTGGAACACAGAGAAAGCTCACATTTCAGACATATAGCCTGCTCCAGAGCTCGGAGAAATGTCTACGCTAATAGGCCTTCTATGTAGCACACACACACATGCGCACACACACACACATACACACGATAATCAGATTACAAGGAACTGAGGTCTAGTTCCAAAAACCAAGACAAGGAATTTTAAAGTCAGATTTTTCTGTAACACAGAGAGTATATCAGAGCCTCCTGCATTTTGTTCATGGGTCCATGGGTCCATGGGTCCATGGGTGATGCAATATTTCCAAAGAGGAAGCACATTCTAAGACAGCGCTACTGTGTGTGGGTGAGGTGTCTTTTTTTTTTTTTTTTTTTTTTTTTTGAGGAAGTGATGAACTGATTCTTGGCAGTTTGGTTAATGTTGGCAAGCAGAGCTGCAGTATGGTTATGCTGAGCGAGTTCAAAAACTCTTTCCAATCATGCTTGGCTGTGTTTTGTTTCATGTGAAATATAAACAAGAGGATTGAATGATATTTACAAGATTTAAATGAAAAGCTAACAGGATGACACTCAACATCATCATCATCATCTTCATCATCTGTGATTTTTGTTGCCTGTGAAAGAGTCGAATAAGATCCACTTAAGAGAGAAACACGATACAAGCGAGGCACTAAAAGCAGTTGATCGTGGTTGCTTTCAAAGTCCCTGCATTTGGAATTTGAGAGACTTTTTTGAGAGAGTTTAAAATGATTAAAAATAAGACTGCACTATGCAAGGCATCATGGGAACACTGTACAAGTTATAGACATGTTGAACAGTGCAGTAAAGACATTTTTCAAGCAGTGAATTGACATTCATTATCCATTATCCTCTCTTGTTCGTCCATTGTCACAAAACTGCAAAGTGGCCTATTGAGATAGCAGCAGGAATAAAAAGTGCACTGAAGTGCAATTTCACCCCCCACTCAGCGCATAAAGCTATTACGGCTATCTGATTATTCTCTCCGATGACATGACAGACGAGTATTGCCATTGGAGACCGGCATTAAAAACCCGGAGGACGGATGTAGAACGCGCTTGTAAGACGGTCATTTTTCCAGCCATGTGGAAATTGCCATGTCCTGAGAGAGGGTGCGCTGAATGGCTGCATTAAAGAGTTATCACTGATAACAATGAACGAGAGAGATGAAATGAAGTGGCTTTTTAATTGCTGGAGAGAGGCCATTAGCCGCGCGCCCACACAGAACCACTAGCGCTTTGGTGCTGCTAGCATGTTTCGCTGGAGCAGGAAAAGTGGGGGAAGCAACAACAGGGAGTTTCACTAACGTTGAGGAAGGATCAAGTTAGAAATGAAAGGCCAGGATGACTAGTAGGAAAGGGGGAAATGTACAAACTCACGAGTAATCACAAGAGTCTGCCTTGGTGTGATCTGCTCAAATAATCTTAGTTTGTTTTTTAACTGTGAAGAAGCCAAATCTCTGTCTGTCAAAGTCTGTTTACTTCAACAGATTATTAAGAAATTGCCTGCTGCCTACCACCGCTCTATGTGTATGTAGAACTAGTTTCAATCACAAAGGAAGGTGGTCGAATGTTATAATATATTATTTCACAATGACTGAGTAAAGTAACATTTTAGGACCTTCTCAAGTAAGCGTCGTTATCAATTTCCATGAAACCTCAGAAGACTTGCTTCACTTCCAGGACTGTCCCCTTAACTCAACCAAGATCTCAACATTTCATTTGGTTTCAATAACAACTTTTACTTCAGAAGCCACCTAAACCACATCCTGTTCCATTGCCTTACTCAAACCGCTTGAAGTGCTTTCTCCTTGCAGCAACCTTTGGATAGCTCAGGTACAGTCCACAGAACTCCATCGTTACTGCCTAATGTTGTTGCCTCCAGGTCTCCAGGCGTGAAGGTGTAACGATCAAATCAGCCAGCACTTTATGTCAGGAGATTGGTGGGGGAAATTAACAGAGCTAGCTGAAGACTCCATGCCAGTGCAGGGAAGCGTGGGATGACACCACAGCAGGGGGTTATCTGCTAGCCTTAAAGGGCAGAGGATAGCACAGAGATCCTCAAAAAATGTGTGTGTGTGTGTGTGTGTGTGTGTTGCCTGTGATGTCATAGAAACATCAGTCTCTTTAAAAAGTGGCAAAGAATGTGGTAGTGATGAATGTTCAATGTGGCACTGAGTGAAGAAGGGAGGTGATATTGCAGGGGATTTAGAGTATGCTCATGGTATGGAACCATGATTTCAAGGACAGCGGCGAGGAGCAAAGCAAAAGCGCAACAAATGAGAATTTCTCATTTCCACAAAAGTCTGATATGACACAGGTAATGGATAAATCCTATAGATGAGCTCAGATGATTCCCCAGACCAATCCTGTGGTTTTTCAGTTCCACTTCTTTACCGAAGTTCCTGTTTACTGTTTGATGCACAAAAATGGAAGAAAAATTTATAACCATGGTTTCATCTTTTCCTTTCATGCACAGGATTCTCACGAAGTGAATATGAAGACAGTTATTATACAGCTAGGTGATGTATATTAATTGTATTAATGATTAATTGTATTAATTAAGTGATGTAACTTACTTGTGACTACCAAAATGCTGAAGAGTGCACGCTCACAGTAGTAGCATCAGTCACCCACAAGGGACAAACTATAATTGTCTACTTGCTTGCTACTGTGACCAACATAAACCTCTCATCAGGTCTCCTGAAGTAATAAATGTGACTCAGACAGTAACATAAGTGATACCAGAAGGTGAAAAAAGGACCAGAGAGACCCAGGTTTAGACCTGGGCCATGGAACATATGTCTGAAAGTTACCATGGTAGTGTGAGTTAGTGTGGTGGGAGATTTTTTTTGGTGGTCCAGAGTTTCCAGCTTCACACTAGGTTACAATAGGAGCCAGTTGAAATGGACCACCTGCATATCGTAGAACACTAATTGGCAGCCATATATTCATGCATTAATTTTTCAGTAAGTCTTTATCCTGGGATGGATGATGATGAATCCAAAGCCAATCCTGGGAAAAGTGGGTGCAAGGAAAGAAAACTTAACAACCTCCAATCAACAACCTAGTGCCTTCACCACTTGAACCACCAATGCCCCGTGAAGTGGCAACACTACCTGCTTCGAAGATTCCTCAAAGGTTTATAAGTAGAGTTAAGGATAGGAATCATTAAAGGAAGCAATTAGCCGTTGGCTCCTTAAATGTTCCAGATTTAACCCTTTTCTATGATTCTGGAAAATTCTGAAGCTTTAAGCTGGTCCCAACTGAATAGTTGTCTGGATCGCACTATCCGGCGTCACCCAGACGAGGATGGTTTCCATCATGAGTCTGGTTCCTCTCAAAGGCTCTTCCTAATATCGTCTCAGGGAATTTTTCCTTGCCACCATTGCCTCTTGCTTGCTCGTTAGGAATAAACAGAAATTTCAATTTTGTAATTAATATTCAGATTTTTTTTAGATTCCTTTAAAGCTGTCCATTGTGGAAAGCGCTATACAAATTTACATTTACGCTATACAATTTAATTGATTTGACTTGGATATCATTTGTGTGTCCCTAGGTAGTGTATTGGGAGATATCAGTAGACAGTTGTATGGAGTCATGCTGTTATTCTTCTCTCCATCAGAAGAACAGTAAAGTGAAGATGGTCACTAGAGCAGTGTGTCTGGTGACAGACATGGCCATGCTGTGAGGAATTTATCACCGTGGCACCACCGTCTCTGTCCCCTGCCAGACTCCAGGCCTTTGGCTGCTGCTCTACTTGGCACAGGCATCCTAGCTTTTTGTTTTCAGCTGTGGGTGAGTAGCTCAGCCAATAGAAGAGTGCAACCTGCAGTTAGCAGGCCACTAAAGCAGATACAGCTAATACGAAAGGTTTAGCGAGGATGTGGTGAAAAATTCATTTCAGATCATGTCAGATCTTTTAGTCACCACAGTTTGAACTCTGTCTTCCAACAAAACCCTCAAAAGCCGTGTGTGCTGACACTGAAAGGTAGTTCTCACACACAAGGTCCATAACTTACCTTTTCAAAGGTTGCTTTTACACCAGGGAAGGCTCTGCACCAGAGTCTGACCCTGTAGCATTCCATACAGGGAAGTGAATCTAATTAAGACCTTTCTACTCCTCAAGAGTTCACAGTAAAGCACCAGCCTCAGGCCATTCCACACAAAGTCAGTGGTACTTGGAAAATGAGACAGCAATTAGGAAGTAATCACCCTTGAGGTGACGAGGATTCAGGGGTTTTTTAAGGTGGTAATTATGTGTATGTGTGTATGTTTATATTGTATTTATACATAGTTTTTAGGCTATTAACAACTCTACCAACATTTTGTAAGATACATCCATTTATCAGTTATATCCACTGTTTCAGTATACAGTTACTGGCTGTAGACCGCCTAGTGAGCACCACTGGCCAGATGTTTAACAATGGATTTAGTTACTGACCACTGACCAGATGTTTGGCTGCTGAATTATTCTTAACATAGCAGTGACAATGATGATGTAGTGAAATTTTAATTAGCCTGCTGCAGGGTTTTGTAAAGGTCAGTAATGGTGAGTGTTGGTATTATAGTGGACTCTTTCCAGTACCAGACAGTGACCTAACACCAGAAGAATATATAAGGATATGTATGACAACAATCTGTCATCTGGAAAACAAGTGAACAAAAAAACAGCAGGGTCCTTTGAAGGGTCCTTTAGATAATGAAGGGTCGTTCATTTCAAAAGGGATTTCTACTTCTCTGTCGGAGGCACAAAACAAGCGTGTGTGCTCAGTGTGAATTTTATTAAAGGGTTTTTCCAACAATCAGTAACATTATACTCTATTATCGTAGTAGTGGTCAGAGTTAGTGCTGGATAATCCATTAATAAGCATAGAAAAACAGCTCAGGGCAAAGACTCAAAAGGCTGAAATACTAATACAAGGCTGAAATATACTTGAGACTTTGCAGCAAGACAAAGAAGAAGAATGGGAGAATTGCTCCAACTAATTAGTGGGTAATAAGAAACAGGTGCACACAATGAGGAAAAACTAACATTGAAAAGACATGGGCGTGACCTCAGGGAAAAAAGAAAAAAAAAATCTGAAGCCAAAACAAAAGGCATGCGGTGTTTGTCTCCATGGTAACCATGATGCAAATGGGGAAACTGTGATATGACATATATGGTTCAACACAGAACATTTAACGGTTCAGTCTGCAACCTTTTACAAGATGAAATTTTCTTCCTAAGAGTATATTTTGCTTTATTTTTGAACAAAAAGTAGATCAGACCCATCTCAAATCACACACACACACACACACACACACTCAAAGACAGAGAGTATACACAATTCCGGCAATTTAAACTGCAAAGCATATGAATTCAAAATATGCACTCTCCTTTCTTATCTATCAGACAAACACACTTTTCTTCTCAGACGCCTACAGACTCCCACTCACCCACATTTTTCTTGCTGTTTTCTTTTTCCTCAATAGCACATGTCTACATGAAAAGAAATATTACAGAGATTAGAGCTCAGTGGGCACATGTCCAATCTTCCTGTCTCACTCAGGTAATCCCTGTTCACCGGAAACCTCCGTGATCTCACCAAATTCACCAAAAAACCCCATCATCTGATGATGATTGTCTGGTGTGTTCAATAAGGTAGAATGCTAAACTTTGTTGTCTGGACACATTTTACATATTATCTGTTGCTTATATTTACATTGTCATGTCCAAGCTTTATAGAGTTTAATGTTTGTCTTGGTATTACCTTCTATTTTATGTGCCTACTGCTTGTAGTCTTTGTTTATTGTGTTCATTACTGTTTAATTATTGTCCAGGACTCATGTAACACTTTAACCCAGGGAGGAAACTCCACACAGTTCTGTTTTGCACAACGGTTGGGAAAAATGGACTTTGGCATTTGTCATATGTAGAGCGAATAAAGAGCAAACCAGGAGGCTTCTTGGCCAACATATATATACTGGATATATATATATATATATATATATATATATATATATATATATATATATATATATATATATATATTTTTTTTTTTTTTTTTTTTTTTTTTAAGGTTTTTGTGATGTAAAAAAATGGTTAAAAGTCTGATATGATTTATCTTGGTTTCATAAAAAATAAGAAACATTTACCTTACTCAACTGAGGGTTAAGGCTCTTGCTCAGGGGCCAAGCAGGGGCCCTTGGTGGTCCTGGGATTTTAACTCAATAGCTTCCAGTCAGTAAGCCAAAGCCTTAACCACTGAGCTACCACATCCCAATGCTTAGCAATAATTACTTACAATAATCTAGGTGCATAAGTCTGCACACCCCTAAAACTAATACTCTGTTAAAGCACTTTTTGAACTTATTACACCATCCAGTCTTTGGAGTAAGAGTTTTTTCTATATCATACATTACATTTATGGCATTTGGCAGACGCCCTTATGTAGAGTGACTTACATTTTATCTTATTTTATGCAACTGAGCAATTGAGGGTTTTGGGCCTTGCTCATGGGTCCAGCGGTGGCAGCTTGGTGGAGTGGGGATTCAAACTGAGCACCTTTTGAGCAACACCTTAACCACTAAGCTACCACACCCCTATGGTACATTTTGACATGAATGCACAGCCCTTGTCATGTCACCCCACTGGATTCAAGTCTTAGATCTGGCTCGATTGTTCAAACTCATTGATCTTCTTCTGGTTAAGCCATTCATTTGGTGATGTGGATGTATGATTTGGGTCATTGCTCGACTGTAGAGTGAAATTCCTTTTCCTGTTCAACCTCAGCAGGCACTTAAAGGTTTTTCAGTAATATCAAAGAGGTATTTGAAGCTTTTCATGATTCGCACCTGATCTTTATTTGGGGGTTAATCAAAATCGCTTCACTGATGACAGATGTATGATAATTGGTGTTTAACGTGAGATGGAATGTGATTGGTTCATTCTGAACACAGCCCCACCCCCAATTATTAAAGTGTGTGCACACTTCTGCGCCCAGGTTATTGTTCCTATTCTCCCTAAAATGTTGTTTTTCACAAAATTTTTATAGGTTGTAATTTCACATTGGGGGGTACGGTGGCTTAGTGATTAGCACGCTTGCCTCACACCTCCAGGGTTGGGGGTTCGATTCCCGCCTCCACCGTGTGGGTGGAGTTTGCATGTCCTCCCCGTGCCTTGGGGGTTTACTCCAGGTACTCTGGTTTCCTCCCCCGGTCCAAAGACATGCATTGTAGGTTGGTTGGCATCTCTAAATTGTCCATAGTGTGTGATTGCGTGAGTGAATGAGAGTGTGTGCCCTGCAATGGGTTGGCACTCTGTCCAGGGTGTATCCTGCCTTGATGCCCAATGACGCCTGAGATAGGCACAGGCTCCCCGTGACCCGAGAATAGTTCGGATAAGCGGTAGACAATGAATGAATGAATGAATTTCACATTGAGGGTGAAAAAACTTCAGATATGATTTATCTTGGTTTCTTTTTTTAGTTTTTTTTTTTTTTTTGACATCCCAAAAGCCTATTTTAACAGGGGTGTGTAGACTTTTTACAACCATCATACAAATCACAAATCTAAAAATATGATTGTTTTTCTCTTTAAACAAATATTTAAAAGAGCAACAATATACAAAATGTTTTAGTCCTTGAAAAAAGTCCTTCATCAGTTGTGCAATCAAAACACTTCTGTAGGAGGCTGTAGGACTCAAAAGGTCTAATGATTTTAAAATGATGTCCATATGTATTTTTATCCCTTTTTATTTTTTATACATATTATTCCAACCTGCCATCACACTACACTGTTTGTATTTGTATTTTTTTAAATAAATATTTATATATTTGTAGTTGAAATATTTAATTCTTTTTGATGCAGGAAAGATCTTAATGACGTTTGGTTTGATCGGATGTTGAGTGAGTACTAGAGGAGCTCAAGGTTTGGGTTTCCTTCCTCGACTTGTTATGCCTCTGAACATGGCACTTAGTGACAAGGTTTTTAAAGAGGAACTTGCATATTAAAGAGAAGGAAAAGGCACATAGGCCCTTAGTGACTTGTAAAATTAAACAGCCTCGCTGTTTCTCCTACATGCACTCCGATATGATGAATCAGGAAACAAGCCAGCCATTCTGACCTGCAGAGTCCAAGGTTAAATAACTAAATTATTGAATGTTTGCCAAAAAAAAAAAAAAAATCAATTGTCTTTTGTGTCCAGGCATGGCAGCAATTTTTGGAAGAGATATATAGCGCAAAGTATCATGATGAAAGAAGTAATGATGATGACGTAAACATTCCATTACTTTTGACATCCAGGATTATCCATGTATAATAAAAGGTAAATAACCATATGTGTCATTTGTGATCATCCGGCAAGCTCACTGTGAATAAATAAACACCCCCTACACATCATGCTTAACAAACCCCTACACAACAGATGTTCATTTATATATAAGTAGATCTTATATGTCACAATTCAACATCTAATGAACATAAAATAAAATAAAACGTTTTTTGTTTTGAAGTAAATTATGTAAGCAGTGAGCTGTGGAATAGGGCTGCGCAATATGACTATAGACTATTAATATGAGAAATAATTTGATAACACACTTTTCTGAGAATATGTTTATAATATTTTTCCTCAGCCGAACTCACAGAACTCACTTTTTATCTTTTATCTGCACAGATTTGCTGCTAGTTTGGTAATTTAGCTGGTAGGCTAAATTACGAGAGGCTGTTACATTTAACTTAATGGTGTCGGCTACTACATAATAGTTGTTTGATTGTTGACTTTTAAAGGTTTAATTAAACTGGATGTGGGCATTTTCCACTCCACATAACCCCAATTTTCTGATTATATATTTTATTTTGATATACACTATATTGCCAAAAGTTTTGGGACACCCCTCCAAATCATTGAATTCAGGGATTGTTTTTCAGGGGTTGGGCTTGGCCCCTTTGTTTCAGTGAAAGGAACTCTTAATGCTTCAGCAAACCAAGACATTTTGGACAATTTTATGCTCCCAACTTTGTGGGAACAGTTCGGGGATGGCCAAATTGGGGACGTCCGAATGCTAGTTGTGCCATGTGCTAACAACCGTTATTACTATTGCAACCAGTAGTAGGAACGTCTACTTGCAGCTTCGTAGTACATCAACTGGAGGCTTGCAGCGATAAAATCAATGTATGTGTGAACGTAGCTTAAGTTGGTCAGTGGAGCACTGTGTTGGTGCAACATCTAGATGGGTGAGCAAATCAGTGGAACGTCAATTTGTTATTATTATTGGTCACGCAAATGAGGTATTAGTTTTAACAAAAGCTATGAGGGCAGTGTATGGTGAGGCCGGTGTGGGTGCAGGTTTTCATTCCAACCGAGCAGAAGACACACCTGAGTCTAATGAAAGCCAAGATAAGTTGATTAAACAGGTGGAATCAGGTGTAGCTTCTGCTTGGTTGGAATGAAAACCTGCACCCACACCGACCCTGTGTGGATAACATTGGACATGCCTGATTTAGGGGATTTGGCAGATGCCCTTATCCAGAGCAAATTAGATTCATCAAATTTTTTTTTCTTAAGGGTTGAGGGCCTGGCTCACTCAGAGGAACAGCAGTGGCAGTTTGATGGTCCTGGGATTCACACTTCCAATCAGTAGTCCACCACTGTGCTACCACTTACCTGTAAAAGAAAGCATCATTTGTTTGGTATTTGTTTGCTGACTATCATTTGCATGTATGATTATTTTGTGTTTGAGTGCATGCATGTGTGAAGACCTATTACAACAATGGTTTCTATTGTACACTGGATACACAATACCCAAAATGTGAAATACGAATCATCAAAAGACGACGTGTTTGTTATAACGATACGTGTTTGTTGCTGAATGTATGATAATGACCGATAATGATCTGAAGTCTATTGTACGGATTAATCCTCGTGTCAAAGAAACCTCAGAGCAGGACCTAATGTCCAACATTTCTCTTCATTTCTAATTTCAGAGCAAGGCTCCTTATCATTAACCCTGATGGCCATGTGATTAAAAAGGTAATGAGACTTACCTTAATGAAACCAAGAGCTAAAGAGATCAATTATGGTGCTTTATACTATGTGTATGGATGAAGGTTTTTCTACCCCATTCTAAAGCGTTAGCTTTAATGTGCTTGAAGAGAGCAGCGTGTAATGCGATTTGCCAGCTCTCGGCTCTGTGAACTGGAAGAAGCAGAAAGAGTAGGTGCTTAGGAATCAAGGGCTCAATTTTCAAGCGAGGGTCATGTTGTCGTTGACCTCATCTCCGTAACCGCCTTCCCTTCTAAACAGATCTCGTCCTTGAAAGTATACTTAAGCTATTTAGTCTGACAACAGAGAATATCCAACTAAATATTTAATCATTTGCCGTTACTGGGTTTCGTGGATTTTTGCACCTGGCCAATAGTTCGGAGGTAAACATGGCATTATGGGATGTGTTAATCGAGCACAAGAAAGAGGCTGATGTCCAGTCTGGACCGCTTAGACGTCATGAGTTCAGGGATGTTCAAAACTTTAAAAAAGTTTTCTAGTTCAATGTGTGAATGTGAAAAATGAGCAGAATGCTGTGTCCTCAAGACAAAAGAGCATTTTAAAGAATTTAGCAATTAAGAAAATTCTCCTCATGTTATCAAAGCCTCAGTATATAACTAGTTATGCACTGATGGCCTTCATCTGTCTCACAATATAATGTCACTTATGTTTGTGGAAATAAATCAGTAAAGCCAAATAAAATGACTGTGGAAATATTTATCTGGATTTCGCACCTAAACACCTCCAGTGGCATTTTTACTCTCAGGTCTCAAGCACTTGAAGAAAACGGCGTCATTATAGATGGTTTTCATACAGAATAGTTTCTTCCTTATCAAGAATTATTTACTTTACATAACTATGACAAGCTAAAATGAAAGTGAAATCTGTTTGCAGCAACAGGTCTATCTAAGTTCTATTAGTTTACTAGGTTTACCTGAGTACAAAATATGATATGACAAGACCTCAGGCATTAGCAAACAATATGGCTGTCATAAAATATATGTTTTGTGCAGTGCCCTCAATACTCGCACCACAAAGAGTACATTGTAGAAGTTTCAATTCAGGATTATTATTAGTAGTAGTAGTAGTAGTAATAGTAGTAGTAGTAGTATGTCAGCTATAAAGCCACACTTACATAATATAACATAATGCAATGGTAGCATTAGTGCCTCACAACTCACAGTTTCTTCCAAAACCATGCCAGAAAATGGATTTAGCGTCTCTACATTTACACTGGATGTGAATGAGTGCAAGTCTATATGTATTTTGGTATCCTGCAATGAACTGGTGGACTCCTGCCTTTGTTCCTAGGATAGGCTTCAGAATTCACGACGACTCAGACAACAGACAATGCGGTTTCTTGAAAACAAACAACCCATCATACTGAAGATACTGCAAAATGCATATATTAACAAACAATGTGCCACTGGAAATACTTGAGCAATACTACAAGTTAAAACAACGACATATTAGACATCTATCCTGGAGATTAGATCCCCTTTATGCCAAGTTGCCTCCAAGCTCTCAATGCAAAAAACACCTTGCTATAAATAATCAAATGTGCATAGTTTATTTATTTATTTTATAAAAGATTGTGTAGTCCTTAACTCTGAGCATTCCCCAAGCTGGAAGCAAAATTACAAAAAAATCGTTAAGAGTTTGTAAATAAGCTGTTCGTCCTTCATCTGGGGGAATTCCACAGCGAACATGACATGCCTCCAGGAACATGACATGCCTGCAGCGTGAACTCTGTGCATATATTACCTTCTTATTACAGAACAAATTACATCTCACTGAAAGCTTAATTACAGCCTATAGATAAACAGAGCAACGTCTTTCAAAAAAAAGAAGACATAGTGTCTCTAAATCGTATTCAAAATATATTTTAGAGACAAAGAAGCCTATCAGATAAGACCAACTTGCCATGTCATGTCTAGCTAATAAGGGAAGAATGAACAGTACAAGGACATAACATAAATACATCAAAATGTCAGAGTTTCAAATCCCTGCCAACATCTGCACAATATTTTTCGTCCTAATGGTTTCTTGCAGTCAGTAATGACTAGAATTAACTGTTCATTTGTAAGGATTAAAGAATAAAAGGTGACTCTTGGAATACATGACACTGAGCTAATAATATTAGCTAAGATTCGCTGAGGTTTTACTGGAGAGGAGAAAGAGAACAAAAACTGGTGGAAAGCAAAAAAAAAAAAAAAAAAAAAAATGCAATTCAGTGCAATATTTGGAGTTTTATATATCAAGAGTGGGAGAGAATGTGATGGGACGATATCAGTGGCCATCAGCGTTTGACCTTCATTGTAGCTTAGTAGGGATATTATGAAAGTCGCCACCCGTTTAGGGGAAAATCGTCTCTCACGGAGGCATAGTGCTTGAAAGTGTTCCACCCAGTACACTTTTAAAAAGCCTCTGCTCACTCGTTACACCAGAAAATGGATGAGCTTAGAGCACAGGACTAATGCATTTTTGCAGCAATGAAAACACTTGGTGTAATGAGGCTTGAAACAGAGGGGATTATGTGTATTTGTAGATCAGCACACACACACACACGTGCAGGAGTGTAGAATTATCATAGATTATAGACACAATGGTGTCATTGAGATAAAAGAATCAAAATCAAATCGAAAACAGATTCAGGGCCACGCTCAATATTTCGGATGACAGTTCAGCAGCTGTTGGTATATTGAGATGCACTGTGTATTGAGATGAAAATGTTAAATGAGGTATATTATTTCAACTGACTGTGACTAATTCAAGAGGAAAATGATTTAAAAAAAAAAACAAAAAAAAACACACACATTTCAACAACATTGCATCACGGCCACTGTGCATTGTGTGCATTAATTACTCGAGTATAAATATTATGACACATACTGCCGTTAGTAATAAGACATTTTAAATATGTTATTTAAAAATGATATTCATTCATTCATTGTCTACCGCTTAACCACGATCTATTCTCGGGTCACGGGGAGCCTGTGCCTATCTCAGGCGTCATTGGGCATCAAGGCAGGATACACCCTGGATGGAGTGCCAACCCATCGCAGGACACGCACACACTCTCAAAAATTATATTGTAATATTTAAATAAAAAAAAAACCTGACCATCACAAACATGTCTAAGTTTGGCAATTTGGTTTGGAACCATACGACTGCTGCAAAATTATGACAAATTAGTTGAAATGGATACTAAAACCTCAGAATGAAAGTGGTCTGTGTAGATCAGCAGTTAAATCCAGTGTCTTGGAGTGCATCGGAAGCACTATATTCACTGTATAGTGTATCATTTTAAAAAATCTGCCATTGTTGAGTCATGGACAAACCTGTCCGAACAAGGAAATTACAAAATGTCAGTGGAATTGAGCCTAGAAAAACTGGACATATTTGTCCAGCACTAAAAGCTAGAGCTATTATTGTGATGTGATGGCTGATTTTGGGGCACACTTTATATTTATCTTTTAGGTAGCGTAGCCAAAGTTTGGGTACTTTATTTAGTAGAAATCAGAACGCACCGTGAAATAAGTTATGTTTATTAACACATTCTTACAGTTATTAGACTGTTTGACTGACCAGAATTGATTTTCATAATCCATGGCATGATGGCATTCAGCGTCACAGCTCCATGATACTGGGGTAAACTCAGATTAATGGTTTGTGTAAAGTTTCCTCCCTGAGAGTTTCTCTGGGTGCCCTGGCTTCCTTCCACCTTTGATAAACATAGCAGCATGTGAATCGGCCATGTTTTGGAGAACCTGTGTGTACATAGTGCCATGTGACAGGTTGGCATCCAATCCAGGGTAATTCCCTCCTTACACCTAGTGGGATAGTCTCCGGATCCACTGCAGCCTTGAGCAGGATAATGCGGTTCAAGAAGAGCTGTGTTCTGTTAGTATATAATATACACTTTATTGCCAAAGGTTTTGGGATGCTCTAATTCATCCCAAAGGTGTTCTATCGGGTTGAAGTCAGGACTCTGTGCAGGCCGGTCAAATTCCTCCACGCCAAACTCACTCATCCATGTCTTTGTGGACCTTGCTTTGTGCACTGCTGCGTAGTCATGTTGGAACAGGAAGGGGTCATCCCCAAACTGTTCCCACAAAGTTGGGAGCATGAAATTGTCTAAAATGTCTTGGTATGCTGAAGCATTAAGAGTTCCTTTCACTGGAACTAAGGGGCCGAGCGCAACCCCTGAAAAACAACACCTGAATTCAATGATTTGGAGGGGTGTCCAAAAACTTTTGGCAATATAGTGTATATTTAAATAATGAACCTAATATTTGCATAGTTAGGTTTATATATATATATATATATATATATATATATATATATATATATATATATATATATATATATATATATGCATAAATGAAAGTTTAAAATTTAATATAAAGGTCTATTGGTGCAAAACGTTTGAGCTTTAGAAATGTCTCATGGCTGTCATTTTTTAGTGCGTTTAAGAATCTGTGTGTAATATACTAATGCAAAATCATTGCATTGTGTATAATTTACTTATATTTGGTATATCACACACATTATAGAAAAACATCAGGCTCTCAGTTGAGCTTAAAGCCTTCTCACTCCTGCGCTTTCACACAGAATGAGAGAAGAGTGAGCGTTCACTCCACATCAGCTCCTCCTTAACACATCACGGAGGCGGGCTTAAGTGATCTCTCAGCAATACGATTCGCTTGTGTTATTAGTTCCAGCTCTATGATTGGCCAAGAGTTATGTCAATCATTCCTATACGCTCCATGTACACACAATGGGAGGGGAAAGTGAAGGGCAGGGGAGAAAAAAAAAAAAAACACAAACAATCCGCCCGCTCCGGCTGCCATCTTGAATATACAGTAATGCCTACAGTGTGAACCACTTCACTGACGGCGGAGCTGGAGAGAGCGAGAGAGAGACAGAGAGAGAGACAGACAGACAGAGGGAGAGAGAAAGAAACGCTGGAGCACACTGATTTATCCCAACTCCAGACACGTATAATTTTAAACAAGAGGAATATATATATATGTATATATTTGTCTTTAAAATAAGAGACGGCTGCCTTGTTTTCGGCTCATTCGGATAGCTGGACATGCTAGCCGTCGCTGAAGGATCCGATTCGGGCAAGCGGACACGGTCGAGCCGCCGAGATTTCTCCGCTTCGACATTTTAACGATTTTTTTTTTTTTTTTTTAATTATTACTATTCATTTGGCTCAGAGACAACACGAGGAAACGAAAAAATTAGATATATATTTAAATCTGATAGCATTTGTGATATATGTAACGTTATTCTGAGAGAGATAGATAGAGAGAGAGAGAGAGAGAGAGAGCAAAGAATGTGAATACAGCGCGTTAGCGACGTTAGCTATTTGTCCTGTTTATTTTAATTTTATTTTTTTACTGAAGGTTAAGCCGATCAGTATATTTACTTATATATATTTTAATCGCAAACGCGTATATATACATACATATATATATATATATATATATATATATATATATATATATATATATATATATATGTATATGTATATCGATAGATCTACCTACCTCCGTGTCCTTTTAAACAGCGCTTGAATGTGAATAAGGCTCTCGACTTTTCCAATAAGTGAGAAACGTGTTGGTTTTTCACCGCTTTGTAAAATCTGAAGGTTTTTTTAATCCTTTTCTTTACATATAGGTATGTACACAAACGTTTAAAAACATGAACGTGGCTAGTTATAGAGTTATTAATCTTTCGTTATGGAAAACTGGCCCAGAGAGAGGCGATCAGATTGAGCTGTGAGCGTTTTCTCGAGTGGGTCACATTTTTGGATCGGTTGTTGATTACTTTTGACTAGTAAATTGATTCAATATGGGATTTTTAGTTGACCGTAATGTTGGTCATCTTGTCAGCATTGGTAGCCCAGAGAAATAATTGTGCTTTTTTTTCCTTCTTTCTACATGTTTTCTGTCTCTCTTTCTGCTCTTTTTGCTTTGAGCTGTAACGATTTATCCGATCAAATAATCGCTCGGGATCCAGTGGATCGATAGGGGTCGGTCGTTATTGGGAACTCTTGTAATTCTTGGGATTTTCCCCCCCTCCACCCATCAGCATGGATGTGTTTTAAAGCAATTGATCGCAGGTAAAGAGAGCGAACAGGGACACTATTGGAGGCCTGTCGGATACTGAAGGAGAGATCAAGTTGTTTTTTGTTTTTGTTGTTTTTAAAAAAAAAAAAAAAAAAAGGATCACAAAAATATATAGAAATATATATAAAATGGGTTCTGCGACAAAACTGGCCTTCGGAGTGTTCCTCATCTCTTGCTCCTCAGGTGGGTTCTACATTACTTCTCTCTCTCTCTCTCTCTCTCTCTCTCTCTCTCTCTCTCTCTGACTGTGAGTGAAAACTTGATTTGAACACAATATCCTAGGAGATTATTTTGTGCACAGGATGAGATCACACACACACGCACACACACACACACACACTATCCTTGTGAGCAACTTCCACTGACAGTAATATTGCACCGAATACATACAATCGCTAACATCAGCCTCAGCAGATATCTTTCATTTCTTTTAGTTTATTGAATTAAATCTGCACGAAGCACTTTTCCTCATGGGAACCTACTGTCAGATGTTATCTTTCTTGGGGCATTTGGTCCCCACAGAGAGGTAAAAACATGACAACATAACCTAACGCTAACACATAAACACCCTTTTCAGCAAGGAATTCATTGCTTTTAGAGTTAGACCCCAATGCTAAGCTGTAAATCATATTTAAACACTGGTCTTTAATTAATATTCTGGTGATTTTCTTTTTTTTTTGCGTCCGTGTTCATGTAATCCGTCTCTCCTGATAAACACACACCTGAGTAGCTACCAAGAAAAGCCTGGAGAATGGACGAGAAGGATCATTTGATCATAGCAATTGGAGCAAAGCTCATGTTTGCATATGAACAGATAAAAATCAGACCTGTGCCACTTGGTGTTTCATAATCCTCTGTTACTGAAGTGTGTGAGAGAGAGAGAGAGAGAGATGAGCCTCGTAAATGAATGCTTTTTTTTTTTGCTTAAGGGATATGGGAATGTGTGCTGTCCACCTCATGATCGTTTTCCTTTTCTCTTTCAAGAGGACGGTTCGTTAGTTCATTCATCCGCTCATCTTCATCCTGATCAGGGTCACGATGGATTCCTGGGAACGCCGGGGCATATTAGTTTACAGCCTAATGCTCAGTGGAATCTTATTTAACCCTGAATGCAGCCATTCATGAGCCTGGTTCACACCTGAAATGGTTAAAATTTACGATCACATGACTTTGACGGCTAGAAAAGCAAGAACAGATGTGATAACTCGGGCATTTACGAAGATTTACAGTTGTACACCCATCCTCCTCCTCTTCCTCCTCCTCAGGAGACCATTTATGGTTTACATGTGAAGGACGAAGGTGCGTTTTAGGTTGTGAATCTTTTCACTTTGGTGTTTTTTTATAACCAGGTCTGATACTTGATATTCTGTCTGATACAGATGCGAAAGTGTGAGCACACATGGCTAGTCACGCGAGAGAATTTCCCTTTACCGTAACTTTAGATCTGACTCGTAACTTATGATGGTTGTGGCTGGTTGAGCGCATGCATTTTTGCAGTACTCATTATGACACTATGAATGAATTGACTGTATTCTCTTAATGTGAATTATTACTTTGCATTGATAAACCACATCAGCATTACGTTACAGTAAATAAACCGATTATTTTTGTGTGACAAACACACATAACACTACTTTGATGCACCGATCAGGCATAAGATTATGAGCAGTGAGAGGTGAAGTGAATAACACTGATGGTCTCCTCATCATGGCACCTGTTAGTGTGTGGGATGTTAGATTAGATGAGCAAGTGAACATTTAGTCCTCAAAGTTGATGTGTTAGAAGCAGGAAAAATGGGCAAGCGTAAGGATTTGAGCGAGTTTGACGAGGGCCAAATTGTGATGGCTAGACCACTGGATCAGAACATCTCCAAAACTGCAGCTCTTGTGGGGTGTTCCCGGTCTGCAATGGTCAATATCTATCTTCTGCTAAGATCTTGGCGGCAGATACCACAGCACACCTTCAGGGATCTAGTGGGGTCCATGCCTCGACGGGTCAGTGCTGTTTTGGCGGCAAAAAAGGGAAAACAATGCAATATTAGGCAGGTGGTCATAATGTCATGCCTGATTGTTGCTGAACATTGGACAAACAGCACCTTTGTTGATTTTTCTGATTAATTATCACAATATTTAGACGTAATATACAGCTAAATATTCACAATTAGAGAGGCGAGAAACCTGTTTTTGTTCATGTTACGTTGATCACGTCACATTTAGCAGAACGCGAGTTCTTCAAAACAGCACAGATCTTTTCATTTGTAACGCGATAGATAAACAGCAGCATTTCATGTTGAAGCAGAAGTTAAAGTTCTGCTTTAAAGTTAAAAAATTATTGTATTATTAGTTTAATACAGGCGGCTGATTTTAGGCTTTTAAAATTGAACAAATCTCCTTTTCTGTACAGTTGCACTGAGGCACCAGGTACAACATAAATCTGGAGAAAACATCTCACAGCAGAAAAACATGAAAACATGATGTGCGTTTGTGTACATGTGACATTCCAGCCCAAAGCACAGGGTTCAGTCTCTCACGTTTGTATTTCCCATTGACCTGACACGAGATACCTTCTTCTTTTTATCGTTTAATGTTCCTTAGTCGTGCATTTACTATTCAAGTTGCTTTGGAAAATGAATAACTACCAAATTCCCTTTCCTTTTGGCCTCTTTTCCTATTTTTTGGCCTGTTTTCAATGTGTGCTGTGTAAACTGCGAATGCATGTATGTGTGTTTTAGCATCAAAACATGACCTTGTTTAGCACCGATATTTCCTAGAAAATTCACAAATGTTTTGCATCTTCGTTCGAATTTGTCCTAGCACAGTCTTGCGTGTTTAGTAAACTAGTTTAAATTGTGCTTCTTGGTTTATTGTGCACTTTTGTCCTTCACATTTCATTTAACCCGCAACCACAGCATCGTGCGTGACAGTGAGCTCCTTTAGAAACAAATCTCAGCCGAATTTGGCAACAAGTCAAAAGGAGCAAGCTGCGTGCCACCTAAAATATTCCACCATAATAGCCTCATTCACAGTTTCAAGGCAAACCAGAAGGTTTAGACGTAAAGCTGAAGATAAACCACAGCGAGTTTCTTCCATTTGATTAAATACATTTAGCATGTTTAGCATGTAGAATAGAGTTTTTGTATTTTTCCAGTGCAGAGATCACTCCAGGCTCAAGTGTTTGAGAAATTAAAGACATGCACTGTGCACCAGACGAGTAATTCAGGTGAGGCCTTTCACATCGATTGGCTTGACCACATGAGCTCTGGCATGGCTAGAGTGCCTGATTGCCAAGTAGGCCAAAGCTGGGCATCTGCCAGTGTAAGGTTAATTACACATTATTCATACCTCACGCCTCTCAGAGCGATTTACATATACCAACACGCAGTCGGGAGACGCGGGCGACCTTTGCAGGTGACTGTTTAGCTGAGCATGCAAATACAAAGCATGCCTTCCCGTGCACAGTCCTGTCGCAGGATATGGCTGTAAATCATGTCAGCGTGCTCTGAGTGTTTCACTCAGAATAAAAGTGTGCGGTGAAGTTTATGATATTCACATACCAAACAACAGCGTTGGTGGTTTGAATCAGCTCCCATTATAATCTCTTTGTTGCACACAAGTCTTGTAAAGTATACGCGAATATTTGACGCTGCTTTGCCACCCACAGTTCAGTAATCGTGTTATTGACATACAATAAAACCGAACGAAATCTGGGGTCTGGCGAGATCTTTGAAAGTCTAAGAGCTTATCAAGACCATTCGTCCTTGTGTCTGTCTTCAGCTCCAGTGTTCAGGTTGGCTCATTATCCCTAGATCTAAACGAGAGCATGTATTAAAACCGTGTGGGCAAGTAGAAGGATTCGTTATTAAGCGTGTTCTCTCATCATATTGGTTTCCGGTTCATCCCAAAGGGTTTTATTGGGGTTCGTAGCAACAGTTAGGAGAAGGAACACATCCGGTCATATGTGATGGTCAGGTGTCCACATACGTTTGGCTGTATAGTATATTTTTAAGCGTTGAAAGGACTGAATTTTTCAGATGTGTCCTGATGATTCCACTGGCCACTGCACATGCTTGCAACTCCTAAATTGAAATTATTCGCCAAACCTGACTCTGAATCTTTTCACATAACTAATTAAGGACAGCGTAATAAGTCAGGAGTACGTATTCTGTACACCGTCTGGGTTTCTGTGCCTGTACGTTGTGTTTCTCGGGTAGGGATCTAACATTTTTTCTTGACATGGCATCATCCGTAATTCTTGGCACGATGACGAAATTTTCCACTGTAAAGCAAATCCTGCCACTTCTCCAGCAGATCCCCCAAAACAAAGATTTTCTCTTACTGTGAGGATAACACGTGTTTACCCCCACAAGCCACGGTGAGCACACCAGCGGGCAATTACGGTAAACCCTCGCATTAGCCTCATGTTTTCAACATGAGGTCATGAGATGACATTAAACGGAGAAGGAGCCACATAAAACAGTGCTCTTCTTATTTATATATAAAAAAAAAAAAAAAAAAGTCCATTAGTCATATTTCGTCCCTGCAGTCTCACCTTGACCACCGGCCACACAAGCCGTTAGAGCTCAAAGACTCGATGAATTACAGCATCTTTGATTTCAGCACGCCATCCGCTGAGCCGTTAGCAAATATTGAACTCCTTGCGAAAACATTTAATTTGTTTTGTTTCCTTGGTGAAAAGAGGCAATTAGTGTTTCTCCTGCATGTTTCTTTAATGCCGCTCGGACGGATGTTTTTCTCCCTCGAGATCAGATGTCCATTTGGAGCCGTATTCTCAGGCTCTCAGAGATTATTACCTCGTTATTAATGACTGGCTTGTTTGTGACTGCAGTCTAACGAAGTCGAACGAAAGAAATGCTGATGAGCGCTTTTTTTATGTAACGCAATAAAATATGTAAACAGTCCTCCAGCTATTTAACTATGCGGAGGATCTTAAGTGTAGCCCTCCGTATTTGGATCGTTTCTGATGAACGGTGTGCAGGTTTGTTTGTTGATTTATTTATTCTGATGGCTTGACCTCGCTTGTATTTTGATCCTCCTCCTCACCAAGTGGACTTCTATGACACAGGCAGGTCGTCGGCCAAGATGGCGGCGCCCGCGTGAATTATTTACAGCCTCGGCTGACCACTGCTGACGGAGGGGTTATTTGAAATCAAAATGTGCTGTCTTTTGTCCCTTGACGCTTTTCCTCGGCCCTGTACTGCAGAGCTCGAAATTAACAGCATCCTGTCAGTGGGGCAGTTTGAAAAGGGCTGAGGACGGTGCGGGTCCTTGCTGTGGATGATTGCAGGACAATAAAAAAAGTGTAATCAGTTTAGCAACGACTTTTTCAGCCGTGCTCAAATATCTCTCTCGCAAGGGGGAAAATCTCCTAAAGTTTTGCTAGCACACAGAGTGATTGGTTGAAAGAGTTCATATTAGAAACTGTGTGAATAAGAAGGTTGCACAAGCTCAGGGGCTGTAGGATCGAGATCCCTGCTAGACATGAAGAAGGATTAAAGATTATTTTGTGCAGCAGTGTTTCTATTTATTTTTTTAATCCTGTTTTTTTTTTAAGACTGTTTTTTTCTGTATATATTTTTTGCCTCAGAGCAACAGTTGCACAGCATTTCAACATCTTTATCTGGGTCTTGGGTCTTTACATGCACACCATGTGATCAGAGAAGGAAGTGGTGCGTGGTCCCTGTTCCCACAAAGCAGCTTCAAAACATTTTCAAGAATACAAATGGCCTGATTAATATTGAGAAAAAAAGCGCGTTACAGTTTTGAAGGTTTTAAGGAGATACAAAATGAAATTTGGAGCTTTAAAGGGTGAACAGTCCTGTCTAACAAATGACAGAGTAGAGCTCACACCTGAAATAGTTCCCCCTGGGTCATGGTAAACACCATGTAAGCCAAATCCCGAGCTCATACTTCACCCAGGGTTAACAGCTAATCCTGGCTCTTCATAATCTGACATTTCACATTGTTAATTCCTAAAGCCTGGCTTAACTTTCTTCTCATTTGCATATTTGCGCATACAAATGACTGAATAAATACAGCGTGCGACTTTTTTAAATAACGGCCTGTCTCACGCTTTCACATCACAGAGGAAAATAAGGACAGGTCTGCCATATTGTTATCTTTCATAGCTTTATTTAGCTTTTTTTTCCTTTTGTCATGCAGTTCGTTGATATCCAACTTCCGCTCTTTTTTTTCCAGTCACGTATTTCCCCCTCGCTACGGCGCCTCACTTCCTTCTTGTTCAGTGTTTTGCCGTCTGACACCACCGAGCTGTATTTGTTGCTGCGTCCTGGTTTTCACCTGTTATGAGGCACATGCTGTTCAGTTTCTGATTGGGTGTCTGTTTTTAAGGCGTGGTCAAACATTGCTTAGCGTGTGTTGTGTACACATTATGTCATTACAAGTAATTACAGGTTGTTAACAGTCAGGAATGTGAATAAACATGACAAGTTCATCTCTGCTCATATTTTGCTACCAAAGACAGCAAAGAATGAAGCTTGTAAACGTGTGAGAGGAACGAGATTATAAAAAGCAACTGCTTTCAGTTCAATTCCACAAAGCACGATCAGGCTGCTTCTCATGTGTAAGACAAAAATAGTAGATTGTTGTAGTAGTAATTAATTAAAGTAATTTCTTTGTAATTAATAGTAATGAATTATTAGTAGTAATTAAAGTGTGTTAATTGTTTTTGTCTAACGTTTATCACAATTTTTATCATTTGTAAACGTTCTTGCATTGATTACATAATTCCCAGCTAGATAGCTAGGTGCTTCATTGCTGTCAGGGACGCACTACAAATGTGACGTGGCTATACGCATCCCTATTCACCTGCGAGTGTGGTTTGAGTAATCTGATCTCAATGTATCCTCGAGATGCATTTGACCCTATTCACACCTGCACTTAGCACTGACCACTCATGCTCAGATCACCCAGGATACATGCTAATAACAGGTGTGAACAGGGTGAAAAAGGGCGTTGACATGGTAGCATCAGAAAACAGGTTATTAAGGACACAAAAGAGATTCCCTTATCTAGAGCAACTTACATTTTATCTCATCTTATACAACTGAGTAATTGAGGGTTAAGGGCCTTGCTCAGGGGCCCATCAGTGGCAGACCTGGGATTTGAACTCACAGCCTTCCCATCAGTAGTCCAACCCCTTAACCACAAAGCTACTACACCCCCAAAAGAAACACACACTTATTATTTCTCCGGACACCAAGTTCTCCATGTGGAATGTAAATCATCTGACTCGATAGCCAACACGATAGTCAGAACGGATCAGCGAGTCGTTCCAAAACTTTCCGAGTTTCCTACTAGGCAGTGTTCTCTCTGTAACAGTATCTGATACTGCAAGGAGAGAGCGCACAAACCCGAAACTTTCTGACTTTTTGTTTAGAGCACGAGCATGATGTACTGCATGTGACACGTTTTAGAAAGGGATACAGACACAGACGTTCTCTACACAGGAATTAGCAGCACCCTGGAGCTCGGACCGAGCCGCTGTGAGAGATTTCTACACTGTCAGTCTGAGCACTGTTGTGATATGTTGTTATCTTGTTTTGTTTTCTTTTTACCTAAGTAACAAAAGCGAATAGTGAGAAGTTGTAGCAAGTCACTGCTGAAACAGAGATGAAAAATTTGATGTGCAAAATGGCACTTTGTATAAACAAGTACATGTGTTTTTCTCATTTCTCCTCCTTTTAAAGATATCAGAGCGACTTTGTTTCTTCGGCTGGATTTCTCCGATCGCTCACTTAGCGCATTGTGTAGGTGACAGAAAAAGACGACCTTACGTTCCCGAAGACTGGTGTCAGACACGGCAGAGCTGAATAATCATAAGGATATATTACCGCTGAAGGATAATTAAAAACAATTCAGAGACATAACAGGCTGTGATAAAATCATGGTGCTGTTTTCCTGGTGAAGGCTGACTGCTGCACAGATTGCAGGACGAGATCATTTGAGTCTCCCCTGAAAGCATGAAGCGAATTTTTGTTCAGGATTTTTCACTATGAAGTTTTATTTGTTTATTACAGTTTAAAAAAAAAATCTAAATCCTTCCTTTTTGATTTAAAGAAAAAAATACCAAAGTAAAATATAGTACATTGCCAAAGGTTTTGGGACGTAAGGCTTTACATGCACATGAATGTAATATGGAGTTGGCCCGCCCTTTGCAGCTATAACAGCCTCAACTATTGGAAGGCTTTCCACAAGGTTTAGGAGTGTGTTTATGGGAATTTTTGACTTGATTTGGAGGGGTGTACCAAAACTTATGCCAATATAGTGTATTAGGGGTGAGCTATGAATGTACACATCATTTGTTTATTTGTTTGTAAGGCGATTTTCTTCTCTTATAGTGAGCAGTGTTAGCTGAGTTGAAGCTCAGCGCTGGACACAAGTCTACAGATTTACGCCCTGATGGTTTACGCCCTGATATATACGCCCACCCACTAACAGGTGCCATGATGAGGAGATCATCAGTGTTATTCACTTCACCTGTCAGTGGTCAAAATGTTATGCCTGATCGGTGTAAACTGATAATAAGTATGACATCATAGGAATGAATTTAAAAAAAAGTTTGGATTACTGTAGTATAAGAGGAATGAAACAGTTCAGAACGAGCTGTTATAGGAAAATAATCATCGCCATGGAGACAGCAACTCATGATTAGTGCCTTGTGTAACATCCCATTATCAGTATGTAATATATCAAATGAAAACCACAGATGTTTCCAAGTGGTCAACAGATACGCTAGGTACCAAGCAGGTGCAGAAAGTATTTAGCAATAAGAAAACAAGTCGGGATTGTATGAGAAACGCTCTGAAATCTCTGAGCATCGCAGAGGGGAACACAGGAAGTATAAACGCACATTAGTTAATGAGCAGATGAAGGAAAAGCAGGCGTCGGCGCTCCGTGGAGGAGGCATGCTGGGAACGCACAGACAGTGACACGCCGCAGGAAGATAGAAAACATTGTTTTGTCGACCACAGCAGCTTTCCCGTCAGGCTGAGTGATGAGATCGTGTAAACAACTTGACCACTGCTAGGGACTAAATCTTCTCCAGTAGATTATTCTCCAGGATTAACATTGATGTGGGTTTCATTGCTGTGTTCTGTGCAGGTGAAGAGACAGAAATAATGCAAACCTTCAGGTTCGAGAACTCAAGCCAGATCGACAAATAATCGTTAATCAGTGTTTAAACGAGAAATGTTACTGTCCTCTGTAACCGTAACCAGTTATAGAAGAATTTCAATAAGTAATTTTTGTATAAAAAAAAAAAAATCAAAAGAAACCCGTGTTTTCTCTTCAGTGCAGGAATCTGAGTTAAACTTCACACCAGCTCTGTGAGATACACCGCTAAAAACTCTCTGTTCCAAACCAGGGGTTTTTGCTCCTCACCGCTGGCTGTCCGTTACTCATCGATGACTATTTGAAAAACCCTGCATCATATGTTTACCACAAAGAGAGAAATCTCAACAATCTGATACAACATTCGTATTACCGTTTAGCTTATTGTGCACCTGCTAATTAAAAAAACCACAGCGTAATTGAGCACTGGATACATGTAGGAGCTCTGTTAATGATCCTGCAGCTGGAAGCTCACGAGCACAATCAGTAGTTGAAGATTAACATCACACATGGATTTTGCCTTTAGATGTGCAGCCTGTCGTTAGGTAACAGATACCCACCAATCCCAATTTCTTCCATTTTCAACATCGCATCGATGCCGAAGCTCCGAGCATCAACCGATACCTGATACTGATCCCACATCGACGTCCTCACGTCCATGCTCCGCAATGTCCAGGAACAGGATTGGTTAAATTTCACTTCATAACACTGCAGCTGACGAAAGACAAGGACGGAAAGATTCAGCAGAACGTCTGTGTTCTGTTTTTTTTTTTCTCTTCACAGAGTTCATTTTGTTCCAGAGTACAGCAGGGATGTTTATCGATGACTGTAGTGCAGGTTTCTTTCTGTTTTATCACAGCGCTGGGGATGTGGAGATGTTTATGCACAAGACTCGTCCTATGAGGAAACAACCTGCAATGGCTGCAAAGATTTAATCAAGCACCAAAAATCTTTAACATTTTACAAATTTTATACATAGCAAGAGCTTCTCAGGGAATACTGCAGTCCCAAGAACTAAACATGAACAAATGTTTGTCTGTAACATTTGACCGGAAGCAGATTTCCTGTCACCATTTTATGTCTCTCCTAATACCACAACATGGTTCTTGAATCTGATTGGCAGATTACTTACACTATATTGCCAAATGTTTTGGGACATCTGCCTTTACATGCACATGAATGTAATATGGAGTTGGCCCGCCCTTTTCAGCCATAACACCTTCAACTTTTCTGGGAAGGCTTTCCACGAGGTTTAGGAGTGTGTTTATGTGAATATTTGACTGTTCCTCTAGAAGCACATTTGTGAGGTCAGGCACTGATGTTGGACGAGAAGGCCTGGCTCGCAGTCTCCGCTCTAATTCATCCCAAAGGTGTTCTATCAGGTTGAGGTCAGGACTTTATGGACTTTGCTTTGTGCACTGCTGCGTAGTCATGTTGGAACAGGAAGGGGCCATCCCCAAACTGTTCCACAAAGTTGGGAGCATGAAATTGTTCAAAATGTCTTGGTATGCTGAAGCATTAAGAGTTCCTTTCACTGGAAATAAGAGGCCACGTCCAACCCCTGAATTCAATGATTTGGAGGGGTGTCCCGAAACTTTTGGCAATATAGTGTATATATATAAATAAAATAGTACATAGACAGAAAAAAAAATAAGAGTAAGATTGAAAAGTGTTTAAAAGTTGTGACGCGTTACGGTTTCTGATAAACAAATTAAACAAATGCATTTAAGAAAAACTTCAAAAGATTTCGTTTCAACTTGTTCACCGGGTGTAGATCACGGGGGAAAAAGTCGGTTTGATGTTAAACCGCTGCTCTACTGAAACTCGATGGCACACGGCAAGAAGGATCTTGCCCAGAATCTTCACTGCTCTCCATCCATCATCACGGCAGATGCTCTCTGATCTATTAAGTGCACTTTGTTGTTCTAGGCCTCCGTGACAGATACGTTTTATTCAGGCAAAGTGCCCTAGCGCCTGACTTGTTTTGCATTTCAACCTTTAGGAAGGAGCATAGGAAGTGATGTAAGCCCGATACGCAGCAGACGTATCACCAGCAGCCAGCACATCCACAGGATTTTATTACCGGCTTGAAATGAGGCAAAGCTAGTGGTCTAGCGGAGAGAGAGTGGGATTCACCCGTTTCATAACTTTTCTTCAGTCCATCTTGTGTACTTAAGTTCAGATCAACCGTATTAGCAGTTTTCATATGGAAGAGAAGGAACAAGCTGAGTATGGATTCTCCGAGCCTGTATACAGAGCCCTTGGTGAACTGTTGCAGCGGCGCCTGAACCCGTATATCATTCACACGAGGTGTTTTTCTTGAGAAGCACCTTCAAAACTACGCACAGAAGAGCGCAGGTATGGCGTCCAGATTGCACAGTTCCACTGAACAGAACAAATCGCTTTGCCGTGCATGCAGTTCGAGAAAGCTGGCCTTCCAATTCTCTGTGGAGGAAAATCCCCATTCCAGGAATTTCAGTCCCTTTTTTTGGTAAGCGATCCGTCAGGCAAAACCGCAGAGCCAGCGAGGAGCTATCGTGTCACCGATCTCAAAAGGCTGTAGCGCTCTCTCTCTGGACGATTTCTTTTTTTTTTTTTTGCTTCACTAGGTTTCATTTCTCATTTCACCGGAGGCCAGAGAAAGAATAAATTGCATATCAGGCCACATCTGGGGAAGTGAAGGTCATGACTTAGAGATGAAATATTACATTTAACAAAAAACTGTCAAGTCAGATTTCCAAGATTTGGAATGAATGAAGTTAAGCACACAGCCTAAATAAGATCCCCCCCCCCCCCCACCAAAAAACCCCCACCCTGTGTATTTGCATAACTGCAGAACTTGAGAAGCATGTTGTATACAGAGAAATATTGCAGTTCTTGTGTAAAATGTTCAGTTTCGCAACTTTTTTTTAAGCCAATTAGTTAGTGTATTTTTTATTTATTTATTTATTTTTTTTTTTTTACATGGCACAGGTCCTGTGCCTTCAGAAAATTCCTTGTTTATATCACACCTTTCCCCAGCGTGTTTTTTTAGGCGCTCACCTTTTTAAACTTGGTTAGCCCGGCTGACAGAAGTGTTTCACGCTTCCTCATTAAAAATAGCAGCCGAGGAGCGCTCGCGTTCATACGACCAGCAGCAGAATATGGGTCAAAGATTTATCGAGTCACATTGAGGAGAGTTTAGAGGGTGAACTGGCCTTTCCCACTGCTCCCTGGAAAGCTTCATGCGCTCATTAGCTCCTGCAACCAGAAGTTCTCCAGGGGGAACGAGAGAAAACACGGTGGAATTAACAGAAAAGAAGGGGGCTTATAGCTGCTCAAACATAAGTGATAACAGGGACATTTATCATAAATAGTAAGTGGCTTTCGGCTGCTCCCTGTTCGGGGTCGCCACAGTGGACCAACTGGTCCGCACAACAACTTGGCAAATGTTTTACGCCGGATGACCTTCCCGACGCAACCCTCCCATTCTTCCAGGCTTGGGACTGGCACTGCATCCAGTGGCTGGGAATTGAACCCAGGCCTTGGCAGGTTTCTTGCCCTGTATGGTAGGCAAGAAACCTACCACTGAGCCACCAATGCCCCTGACATTTATCATAAATTTTGAAGTGAAAAAGGATAGAAAGTATGACTTGATTTGATTTGCCGTGCTGTAATTAGGAAATAAAAAAATTATGATGTTATGGGCATGAGAGGAAGATAATACTGAGGGTTTCTGGCTCTTTTGGACAAAGTCTAGCCTCAGCTTTAATTAAAGTTATGTTTGTTAGAACTGTTTGATGTTGTGTAGGATTCGTTTTCTTCTTTTCTCCCTAAACCACCAAATGCAAACATTTCTTTGTGTTTGATGAACAAATACGTCCTCAAACTGTTACCACAAAGTAAGCAGACTGTTGTCTCTATGCTGTAGCTTTAATAGACAAATGTTTCCCTTCACTGGAACTAAACCCTGTTCCAGCATGACAATGCAGCTGTGCACAAAGCACAGAGCTCCATGAAGAAGACACGGTGTGTGGAGTGTCCTGCACAGAGCCTTGACTTAACCCCACTGAACACCTTTGGGATGAATTTGAACTCCGACTGAACCCCGGACCTCTTCAGTGTCTGATCTAACTAATGCTCTTGTAGCTGAATGATCACTAATCCCCACATCCGCAGTCCAGCATCTAGTGGAAAACCTTCTCACAGAAGAGAAGAGCGGAGTTGATTATAACAGTGAAAAGGAGACTAAATCTCTTCGAAGAGTAGCTCTAGCTGTGATGGTCAGATGAGAACAAACAGTAATCAAGATGTATAACAGAAACTAATTACAATCACCTCATGATCACATTACCACACATTCCCTGCTCTAATGCTTCATTTGAGGCAGTGATTCCTCAACGTTCTCCAGCAATCCTGATCAGGGCGACTTGTAGCATCTCTGGAACGGATCCTCTCTGTTTATCCCCACCAGGGGGCTATTATCTGATTAATTCCACCGAAACATTTGTCCTCGATGAGTCATTCTCAGCAGCCGAGTTCAAATGAATCACTGAATATTAATTTATTTTTGGTAAGATATATACAATAAGGCAGACAAAAGCTGACACGCTTTTACAACAGATTTGGGACCAGTGAAATAATATCCGTGCTACGACCGTCTAATAACATACACTCCCACTATGCTCCGCCCCTTGCTCTTCCAGCCTCCTCTAAAAAATATAGAAAACACTTTTTTTTCTTTTATAAGCTTCATATAATCGCTTATAAAATACAAATCCAAGATGTCAACACTCCTCTTTCGACTCGAGGCGGAAAAAGTGCACGGCTGAAATACTTTAATTTCATTGTATTTTCCACATGAATGATTACAATTTATGATTAATTTACCGATTCATTTGTAATCTACAACAACCATTATGTTCATAACTCTGGGTATTTTTTACTTTTCTTATTTGTAAGTGAAACAGGAACATTTGAGTATTTCAAATTGCTGTTGAAAATGATTTATAACCATCCATCGAGTCATCACTGATGGACTCTTTTACACATCTTCTGTGAGGTTTTTTCATCATAGCACAGTCATCACGAGAAAGCCTTTCGCGTCAGATGAGATATTCTGATCGCACCGTTTCAGCAGAGCAGATGAACAGAGACATCCATGAATATATCATCTCCCTTTCTAAATGTAGCTTGCTCTTTCTTTTTCCCACCCTCTTTCTCTCTCTCTCTCTCTCCCAACATGAGCAGTCAGAGGCCACAGCTGTAGTCGTTTGTACTGTCGTACGGCACGGCTGGTGCGCCATTCGACACAGAACACGAAGCATGTTTGCACATTTATCCTGCCTTATCTGACAAGTCCTGACGAATATAATATACAAGTTTTGGTGTGTATGGGTATGTGTGGGGGTGGTGGGTGTCAATATTTCTGAGCAATGACCAACTTAAATTCCTTACGAGTTGTCTTGCTAATAAAGTGCTTAATAGGAACCACAAAGGAAAAAAAAAACACAACTATGTACCAGAGCCAGTACACGCAGGTGGAATGTAAATGTCCTTGCTAGTAAAGTTTTGACCAATATCGTCCCCTCCACCCCTTTGCTAAGATGGCGCCAGCTGTCTCTCCTCTCAGCCTGCGCAACCAGTTCTCAAATACCCGGCCCCGAGCTCCAACTGCTTCTTAACGTCGCCCCGAGTCTCTTTAGCCCCAAGGCGACAACCATTGGCAGCGTTGTGCGACGCAAATGCCAGCAAGTGCTTACAAAACGTAAACGCGACTCAACAACTGTTCATTAAATTTAATAAACGTCTTTTCACACCCAGCTTGTTTAAACGCTTAAAGTGTTTTTTATTTCCATCAACCTCCCTTCCTATGAAATAGTTATGTTCAGAACAATCTGAGCTTTCAGGTTTAGATGCCTGAGAGATCAGGAGTGATAATGACTGTTAATGGCTTCTTGTTTGTGTAGTAAACATGCACATTGACAAAGGAGGCATCAGATGATATGCAACACACCACACACACACACACACACAGACAGCTTGTGGTCGGAAGACGTAACCAGCCACCCTTCAGGTCACCTCAGAGTACACATGGTCTGTTTTTGGCCACAGAAGCTAAATAGTGTTTATTCTTTGATTTAACCGTGTTGGGGTTTTTTTGGTTACCCACATACAAATTTAAATTAACGACCGTCTCAATTTTCCACCTCATTTAAAATCCAGTGATCCCAACGATTCCTCCATGATCACTGCAGTAGAGACCAGTAACTTGGTCCTGATTTATGTTGGTGATCATTAAAAACTTTTAAAGTGTCAGTGCTATTGTCAGAGATCTCTGGCTGTATGATGTATGAAGATCGACTCTTTTTCTGAACATACAACTGTGCCATGTGTCTTTCATCAGTTTGGGTTGCAGCCGGGTGTCTGCCGTTTCTGAACAGTTGCATCACGCTGAAGCAGTGGCAAATTAAAGGATAAAATGTCCCTCTTCCCTCGTCTGTGCAGGCGCCATCCTGGGACGCTCCGAGACCCGTGAGTGCGTACACTACAGCCAAGGCCCAAGCTCAGAGCAGCAGGGCAACCGGACCGGCATCGAGGCCTGTGTCGGAGACAAGGACAAGCGGCTGCACTGCTTCTCCACGTGGCGCAACGTTTCCGGGAACGTCGTGATAGTGAAACAGGGCTGCTGGCTCGATGACGTCAACTGTTACGACAGGTAAAGTTTGGCCTTACACACCGTAACCACTCTGTTACAACAGAGGGCCTGGGCATCAAGGTCACGCTTTTAACCATTTGTAGTTACATGTCGTGGGACGCCAAGTGAGTGTGCATCATAAACACAACTCTTTTTTTTTTTTCTGTAGAAGTTTATAGACAAAGCCGTCGTTTTAGAACGCCCATGTTCAGGAATTACAGTCACTTATTAGTGAAATTTTCCAGCAGCTTCCTGAGCAGTGTAACTAAATCCAGGCAGTGCTGCTGCTGCGGTATTATTTGGCATTTAATGTTAAAAAAAAAAAAAAGAGGCGTAAGCAGATGAGCTGAGATGAGGTGGGCTGTAGAGTTGTCATACCTTGAAATTCATGCAGTTCTCCCTCTAATAAATAAATAAATAAAATAAAGAAAGAAGGAACTCCAGCCCCAGAGCTGTGACAGGCAGTCTATAACTGTCATGTGTCCCGCTTATTCACTGGGCACCAAAACCAGTGCAAAAGTTTCATCATCCAGTGTAACCTCTCAAAGTAGTTTTGCCCCTGAAGTTTGAGATGCTGAGGCTTCTTGGTAATTTCCTGTCCCAATTAATGGAAGAATAGTCACAATAAAGAGAAGTCACGTTCATTACGGACGCTTTCCGCTGATCCTCTGTGGCAGTTCAGGGACAGCAGTAAATCCCCCCATTCATTAGCCATATGAGCTCCTACTAAAGATAGCACACATTCCACACTGAATATTGATACGAAGGCATCCCGGCTTCGAGTAAACATGTTTTCTTGTCGAGATTTGACGTGAACCCGTTTGCCTTTCTATCACCACGGTGGTGGGAGAGGAGGCAACAATCCGCTCGTCCTTATCTGTCCATCAGTAGAAAGGCGGAAAAAAGCCAAAGCAGAAAAGCACTTGCCTTGCGCTCTCTGTGCTTGCCCTAGCATGCAGCTGAACCTGTTTACCTCACACTCGTTGAAACTGGAAGGGACTTTTTAAAAAAAAAAAAAAAAAGGCAGCTTGTGGCACGTGTATGATGAGAAGTTAACAACCTTCTCTCTCTCTCTCTCTCTCTCTCTCTCTCTCATTCTTTTTCACTCCCTACTTATCCGAACAAAGGGCCCCTGGAATGCGATCCACTCTCCTTATGTTTGCAGCCATGTGTGCACGATTTCCTCTAGTGGGTTTTTTTGTTTAGTTAATCTTCGTTTATCTGCTCTGAGCTAAGCGGCGTGTGCCGCTCTTCTGTGGTCTGGCAGCTCACGAGCGTTCTTTGAAAGGTATCCGTCCTTCCTTAGCGTTCTTTATTGTGACAAAACTAAATACCTGAAAAAACAAATCACGGAAAGGGGGCACTGAGTGCGCTTGGATTTCAGCAACAGATACGTTCATGATTACTGGCTGTCGTGTTCAAAATGACTTAATAACACAGAAATTACATTTCCAGTGTTTCAGAAATATTTGTTTTCTTGTCTCATCTCTCAGCACGGAGTGTGTGGAGAGGAAAGAGGGCCCCGAGGTGTTTTTCTGCTGCTGCGAAGGCAACATGTGCAACGAGAAGTTTTTCTACAACCCTGACACACAGCCCGTACAGAGTAAGACTCCGATCACGGACCGAAGCAGTGGCGTTTTTAAGGGTACTGAAACTTCTTGTGTCCTTTTTCCTCTCACTTCCCACTCTGGAGTCTCGGTCTAATCCTCAGTCTAATCCTGCATGCTAAACCGTACATCTTTGTGTCTGTAACCGAGCATCATCTGCAACCTTGTATCCTAGGGAGTGTGGTGTACTTTAACCCTTATGTTCTGTTGAGGTCAAAATGAAGCTGTGATTGGCTTTAAATCTCAAAAGAAGCCAAAAAATGTTTATATTATAAAGATTAAGTCAAATAATTTTGACCTGAAAGGAACCAAAACAAAAACTTGACTTTCTGTCCTTCATAATTATACACACACACACACACACACATCACACTCAGATGTGCTTGTTGAGCATCTCATTTCAGATTTATTCCTCCTTTAATGTCATAATCAGCTCCATTCTTCTCTTCTGTGAAGGTTTTCCAATAGATGTTGGAGTGTGATTATGTGGATTAGTGATCGTTCAGCTACAGGAGCATTAGTGAGATCAGACTCTGAGGTGGTCTGGGGTTCAGTCGGTGTTCTGTGCGGTCAGGGCTCTGTACAGGATGCTTCAGTTCTTCCACCTTCATCAACCTTCATACACCATGTCTTTGTGGAGCTCTGTGCTTTGTGCACAGCTGCATTGTCATGCTGGAACTGGGTTTGATCCTCTGAGTTCCAGTGAAGGGAAAAATGTAAAGCTACAGCATACAGAGACATTCTAGACAAGGACCACATATGGGTGGATTAGTCAGGTGTCCACAAACCTTTGGCCGTATTTGTGTGTGTGTGTGTGCATATTCTCTGATTGTTTCAAGTGCTAGTGAGCTAATTATTTGGTACTGGGTTCATGAGCCACTGTGTCAAGCTACCTGAAATAGTTAGATAGCCAAATGTGATAGCAAAATGCATCTAGAAATGACCTCTTTACTTCCCTTATTTAGAATATATAATTAACAGATCAGATTCACAGTCACTCTGCGCATTTCAGGACTGTTTCAGCGTCTTTCCCAGGAACAGTATAAACCGATCACGCATAACAATATGAGCAGTGAGAGGTGAAGTGAGTAACACTGATTATCTCCTCATCATGGCACCTGTTAGTGGGTGGGATATATTAGGCAGCAAGTGAACATTTTGTCCTCAAAGTTGATGTGTTAGAAGCAGGAAAAATGGACAAGCGTAAGGATTTGAGCGAGTTTGACGAAGGGCCAAATTGTGATGGCTAGACCACTGGATCAGAACATCTCCAAAACTGCAGCTCTTGTGGGGTGTTCCCGGTCTGCAGTGGTCAGTGTCTATCAAAAGTGGTCCAAGGAAGGAACAGTGGTGAACTGGGGATAGGGTCATGGGCGGCCAAGGGTCATTGATGCACGTGGGGACTGAAGGCTGGCCCGTGTGATCCAATCCAACAGACGAGCTACTGTTGCTCAGATTGCTGAAGAAGTTAATGCTGGTTCTGATAGAAAGGTGTCAGAATACACAGTGCATGACAGGTCAGTGCTGTTTTGGCAGTAAAACAGGGACCAACACAATATTAGGCGTAATGTTATGCTTGATCGGTGTAGGTTCTATTAAAAAAATTATTACATAACCATGCCTCCATTTAGTGTGTTGTGATGATCGATTCATATTGCTTTTCCAAGTGCATCAAGAGTAGGTTTTGCAAAACTAAGCCAGGGAAAACTATTATTTATTATTTATCAGCGCTCCAGCAGTAAGTGAAGCATATCAGTAGCTAAAATGGCATCAGATAATAAACGGTTGTGTTCTTACTCCATGTTGAATCATATAGCTCTCCTTTCACCTATGACAGCATTCCTCAAACTGCTTTTCTTTCTATTTTTTTTTTACCTCAGTCTTTCCCTGCTCCAGAAATGTCAAATCAATCACACTTCACGGTGAGTCACGGCATTAAATAGCTAACTAGCTTTTTTTGCACGAACTAAACTCTGTTGACTCCTTGAAAGAAAACAAAAGGGTTGTGAGAGTTAGGACACACTTTGCACACTGTGCTATTTCTCTCATTAAAGAATTAAGGGCATTGTTTTTCAAAATAGTTTAAACATATTAAAAATTCAAATCAGATTGGATTTGCATGGGGACCTAGGGTAATTCCAATAACACGAACTGGCCATGTCATTGTTTTTCTCTGTCCTCCTTCCCCTGAGAAAATGACAGATTAGTGAAAAGACTGCTACTAGGGGTCATGTTTAGGCACCTAGCACATATACTGTATTTATATTAAACACCTCCTGAATCCAGAAATCAGCAACGTAATGCTTAGATTTCTAGAACTTCAATGAAAGCAGTCTCATCTATTATTTAGATATAAGTGTAAATGATCCAGGGTTCTAATGTTCAAACCTTTAATACAACATCTGACCACGCATGCTGCAAATATCTAGGTTCACAAGAGAAACCGTTCCTTGGAAACTCGCTCGTCCTGCATAAATTTCCATCTCAGAGGAAATTTGTTATCACATGCGTCACCGGAGAATACGATCCCCTCCCGATACGGCCAATGTTTTACGACCCCGAGCCCAGAAAGGTGGTAAGGTGACCCACTTTGTTTATACTTTTGGCTCACACTTGGAGAGTTATGCTTTGAAAATGTTTTCATGTACTGAGCACAGCAGCTCTTTCATTACTGCACGGTCCCCATTGTGCCCACACTTATGCAAATTCTGGGCTAAATATTTTCTATGCCAGAAACTGGTCCTACCAGTATGGCACAGTTTCCTTCAGCGAGGTTTTAGATTTCATCTCCATTTCTAGATTTTATCAGCTGTGTTTTCATTCGGTAAAAAAGAAAGAAAGAAAGAAAGAAAGAAAGGGTCACACGTTGTTTCTTGTGTAAACTGATACGCCGGGCCACGTCATTGTCTTTCTGCATCAGTATGAGCTCATAGTGGATCAGGTCAACCAACCAACGGTTAATACACGAATCTGTAACTCTTCAGTGCGCTCTGTTGGCTTGATGTAAAGAAGCACCAAAAGTATGCTGACGCCTGACCATCACTGACTTTCTGTAAGGATTTGTCCCGATTTATTCGTTACAAAAAGATGGGATAAAGTTCCTGTTCCTCCCGAAGGTTTCGGCTTCAGCGGATATCGCCATCAACAGACGATGTATGTGAATCGCAGTAGTAAAATTCCTGTTAATTGGCTGTGCTCTGACACTTGGCTTGAGAAATAGAGTTACAGATAATTACATGACATTTTTCCCCACATTACTAGAGATCTCACTATTAGAAAAATGTCACTAGTTAAACTAGTTAGTTAATAGTTTATCCCTGTATGTCAGTGAAGCTTAGCTAGTGTGTCAGGTCAACTTTAACATAACTTTTACTATAATCATTGCATTATGCATTATAAGCTCAGGGCAAGCGGTCCTTTGTCCTAACACCTGTATACCTGCTCATTCATGCTATTGTCCAGTCAGCCAATTGTCTGGCTGATGTATACAGATACAGCTTCAGTTAATGTTTACGTTGAATAAAACCTCACAATGCTTTGAACTGACAAGAAGGTTACACAAGCTCAAATAAACACTCTTTAACAAGGTGACGGTGAGCAGGAAAGCGTCTCAAAACATGCTGAACCTCGAGGCCGATGGACTACAATAGCAGAAGGCCTCAGAGTTGTTTGTTTTTGAGATGCTTTTCTGATCACCACAGTTGAAAAGAGGGTTTTATTTTTTACATCCACGACAGCCCTGATGTCTGATGTGAACATTACCTGAAGCTACTGATGATTTAATGCATCACGCTGCACACGATTGGCTGATTAGGTAACTGCATGAATAAAGCATGCGTACAGGTGTTCCTAATTAATAACAGACAGAGCATGTACAGTATATTACTGAAGTGTGGCGGTTCAAGTGGTTAAGGCTCTGGGTTGTTGATGGGAGAATCAGGGTTCAAACCCCAGCACCAACAAGCTCCACTGTTGGGCAATTAAACAAGGCCCTTAACCCTCCCCCTGCCCTTCAGCTGTATCATAGTTGCCCCTGTGCTCTGACCCCAACTTCCTCAGCTGGGATATGCGAAGAAAAGCATTCCACTGTGCTGTAATGTATGTGTGGTGGTGATAAAGGCTTCGTGCCCTCTTCTTTCTTTCATAAATTTCCCATGGTGCTTTGTGCATGTGCTATAACCCGTGAAAACAACTCTTGACCAACATGCACTGTATGTGAAGAGAAAAGCGAATTCTATATAAATCACTTCTATCAATTTTCCGTGGGTTTTTGTATCCAAAGCAAAGAAAGACCACTTTTATTTTATTAACATCCTCCATCGTGTGCTGAAGACTCTAGGTGTTTAGAAAGCGCTCATCATTCCTAACACAACCTTTTTATCAGAAGACCTTTTTATGTTGAAGAATGCAGCTTTGATTTTAGTCTGAGAATTTTTTGCCACTTCTTTATCATTCCTTATTCATATTTTAAAGGCATACCAAATTCCAAGTACAGGAAATGGCGAGCACGGCACGTCAAGAAACATCTCCTCTGTCCAACGCACGGCGAGAACGGGAACGTTTTCTCCTCTCTGTCTAACAAAACAGCACACTTTTGATGTATTATTTGACATGCAGTTATTTACATTCAGATCCTGGCTGGCTTTTGGTATCTTCTCACGGCAGCAGCGATAGCTTATGCAACCACAGGCCTATTTTCAGCATCAGCTCACTCGATACAGAATGCCCCAGATATTAAAAAGCTGCAGCTCGCTGGGATGCGGAGAATTCCATTAAGCACACTTCACCTTTAGGACAAGCGGAATGTGTTTAGTGTGCTTGCGGTCAGAGCACTTTCATCCCAGAGTGAGGCAATCCCAATACTCCGACCAGATTGAGAAACAAGGCATGGAATTATTATTATTATTATTATTATTATTTTTTTTTTTTTTAGCAGCGGTATTTATTTAAGTAGGATGTGCTTAAATACTCCTGTATAAGATACTGAGAAGCAGCAGAAGGGACACTGTATCATGATTACCCTGGATCACACTCATCTCCAACAAGGCAAGCTGAAGGGTAGCGTGTGGAGAAAGCACTGTGCTTCTACTAAACAGACTGCCTGGTTTCTTACACACACACACACACACACACACAGGAAGCTTTCATGGTTTCTTCACTTAAGATGAAAGGCACTTTTGTGTACACGAAAGTCTATAGAAACGCGTGTACAACCTCGTGATTGGCACGGATCCTTAAAAAAGCTAGCAGGATCTCAGCACTAATCATAAAGGCAGTTTGTGACAAACCTGCAGAAATCAAACGTCACGAAAGAGACAACACTCAGACTCGCAGCTATTTCTCTTAACAAGTTTTGTTTGATTGTGTTTCAAACACACTTCAGCACAGTGTGGCAGAACTGCTTTCGCTATTGGGCTAATTAGCAAGTTAGCAGCTCATGCTCCCGCTTCCCTGTCTGTGAGTGTGTGTGTGTGAGAGAGAGAGAGAAATCAGTGTGATGCACAGCTAACAGTGCTTCCTGTCTACTTCATTATTCCACATTTGTGCAGTGCCTGTTTATGGTAATACTCTTCCAGAGAATTAATCCACTTTGTAACCTGACATGTACATTTGTACCTAAAGTTATAAACATGGTTTTTGACATTCTCTCTCTCTCTCTCTCTCTCTCTCACACTTTCTCTTTCTGTTCTCCAGCTACGTCTAACCCGTTTACCCAGAAGCCACCTCTGTTCAGCACCCTCCTGTACTCTCTGGTGCCGATCATGGGCATCGCAGCCATCGCCCTCCTCTCCTTTTGGATGTATCGGCATCACAAGCTGGCGTATCCGCCCGTGCTGGTGCCCACACAGGTAGGCCTGGACGTTTTTTCTCATTATTTCCCAGGTTCCAGTTTAAAAAAGCACAAAAGCATCATCTAATCTTGTCAGACAGAGAGTGGGTCTGGGAGAGCTTGTCCTCAGGCACCTTTTGGCACTAGTGACCTCTATACTGATCACAGGAGGAACATGGATATGTTTATTGAAAACATAAAGGTGTTTTATTAGTAATCATAGTCATGCTGATATTCAGTACAGCAGCAGGAATCCGAGTGTGATATTGATTTCATACAACAGTTTTACAAACAAGTCTCGCATAGCCAGAGCTTCAGATTGACCGCAGAAAATCTGGATGCTATAGCAGCATTTATTGTCCAAGAGTCACCCAAGAAGGCGTCTGACTGACATGTAAAGCAACCATTCACAGTTCATTTTGTTCCTCGTCATGTCTAAGGGCGTGAAAATGTAAAGTCGATGTAAATACAAAAACAAACCAGCGTGCAACCATAAATCTTTCATTTAAGAAAGTCATGTGAATGAACGAGGCGGTAAACTTCACATCATTCGGAAAATCCAGCGTTTAGCTGATCCTCATAAGCGCTCAGTGTCACAGTCATAAACACAACGACTTCCTTCTTCCGTGAGGGACGTAGAGGAAAGTCACGACAGCTTTATTTCCAGGTGGAACGTATATATATAAAAAAAAACGATACACACGTCTCCCGGAAATCCTGTAGAATCCATTCAGATGACGACTTCGGAAGCGTTTCCAATTTTGTTTGCCGTACACATCAGACGTTCGGTCAAAGGTCCGTGGGCGTGATGTGTGCGGCTAAGGCTGCTGAAGCCCTGAGAGCAGTTAATCTGATCCTAAATGATCTCTGTTACGACCGGTGGTGTCCGGCTGGATAGAAACATTAGGTGCAGGTGAACATTAATTAAGACACAATAGGACAGGGCGGGGCTTAACTAACACATGGCCGAGGTAAACAAAAACAGACATGACATAACCAACCCCATGCTGAGAGCCCCCTAGTGGTCCAACCTCAGCCCTGCTACCCGTAACATCTCCCCCCTCTCAAAGGCGCGGCTCTCGACGCGCCAAACCCTAGCCCTCCCCAAAAAGTCCGGGCCAGCGATGGGTCCTGGGGAGGAGCTAGGAACATAGAGAGGCCGGTGGGGGGAGCGAGATGCAGGGCGAGGCACTTGGGGGGGGAGCGAGAAGCAAAAGCAAGGCGAGTGGGGGGAAGTGAGGACCAAGGCGAGGCAAGTGGGGGGAACGAGGATCAAGGCGAGGCACGTGGGGGGAGTGAGAAGCAGGAGCGAGACAAGTGGGGGGAGCAAAGGACCCGACGGCAAGGCCAAAGGGTCCAACGCGACGTCCACAGCCGAGCGGAGGCGCCGAACGACGTCCACAGCCGAGCAGCAGAGCCGAGTGATGACCACAGCCGAGCAGCAGGGCCAAGCGACGTTCACCGCCGAGCACTCGCGCCGAGCGACGGCTCCGGGGCGACGATGTCCATCTCGCTGGCGTCTGGAACTCCCCAAGGGGCGGGAGGGTGGGAGCAAGGTGTTGCCAGAACTCTCCTCCGCTGGCAACGGACGGGGCAGCGCCCCCCACGGAAGCTACATTGTGGGGCGACGCCCCCCTCAGGAACATGGGCGGAGCGAGATTCGGGACGAACAAAACTACAAAAAAAAAGTTTCGGGTCCGGGACCCTGGCCGGAACTCTCCTCCGCCGGCGAACATTGGGGCAACGCCCCCCACGGAAGCTACATTGTGTGGCGACGCCCCCCACTGGAACCTAGGCGGAGCGAGAGCCAGAAAAAAAACCTCGAAACTCCAGCCCTTGGCCGGAACTCTCCTCCGCGGAATAAAAACGGGGGCACGCCCCTCACGGAAGCTACATCGTGAGGCGACGCCCCCCACGGGAACATGAACGGAGCGAGAAAAATCAAAATCCTCCAAAAGGCTAACTTTTCTGCCGGGACCCTCCTCCTTTCCCTAACCACGGGCGGAGAGAGGGGCGGAATAAAAAAAAAAAAACCCAAAAAACACTCCGACCCGGAGCGCAAACTAAAAACAAGCAAAAGATTAAAACCCCGGAAACAAAAAATTAACCTTCTCGCGAAAGCTTCGCGCTGGATCTGTTCGGTTTGGGCTAGTCCTTCTGTTACGACCGGTGGTGTCCGGCTGGATATAACAGACCCAACGCGAAGCTTAACGTGAAAACGGGGTTTATTAACATAAAACATAAAGCATGAGACATGAACATGAAACAGGAAACGAGAAACAGAAACCGCGACACTACATCGGCCTACACACAAACGAGGACTAGCAACTAAAGCTGACAAAGACAGGACTATAAATAGAGAACATAATCATAGAAACATTAGGTGCAGGTGAACATTAATTAAGACACAATAGGACAGGGCGGGGCTTAACTAACACATGGCCGAGGTAAACAAAAACATACATGACATAACCAACCCCATGCTGAGAGCCCCCTAGTGGTCCAACCTCAGCCCTGCTACCCGTAACAATCTCTACTTGAGAATTCGTTTGCCTGATGCGTACTGCACTACACGTACAGTACAAAAAATACAACTACTCTTACAAGCAAACTTATTACAGGAACACTTTTTAAGGTTGTTTTTTTGCTGATGTTTAGACTAACAGCGATCGTCATCGGTCAGTTTTGAAGTCATTCTCTTATAACATTAAAAATAAGTCAAGAACAAGAAACAATTCCTAAGAACGTTATCTTTTACTTTAGAAAAGCATTTAAAGGGGTAAACTGTATACAGTCCCTCTATTTTGTTTTTGCTCTACCCAGAGACGAACTTGTTTTTTCCATTCAGTTAATAAATCCGTTGATATGACAGTCACGACACGAAGATGATGATGATAAGAATCTTTCCGTGCTTCGAAAAATTTGTTGCAACAAAGCCTTCATTTTTCAGTGGAATTTCCCCTTTCAGTATTAATAATAATAATAATAACAATCATAAGAAATCATTTTGGTTTCATAGTTTTTTTGTCTTTATCACTTGTTATATGTCTGGGCTTGTTTTTCGAGCACTGGCATCAGCAATGCTGCAATTTTTAAAAAAAACAAAACATTTTCTTCTTCTTTTTTGAGAAGCTGAAACATTTCAGGATAGCTTCGAGCAAGTTACAGAAGGTGCGAGAAGTTTTGTGTTATTACTTGCAAACAGAAGCCAGATCACATTTTCCAGGGCACTGACAGGACGTGTAACAGGGGCATTCTCCGGCTCTCGAACGTCTATGGCAGCCGAACAGAAGCGCTCGGTTTTGAATAAGTAGGTCAGGATTTAAAAAGGTGTTGCGAGGGATGGAACAGTGAGCTTCTCTGATCGATGGCCCAAGAGCTTCCGTTCGCTCGCATTTTCAAAGCTTTTTTTTTTTTTTTTTTCAACACAGCTCTCTTCTCTTCTCTTTTGGCCTCTTCTCAAAAGATTTGTCTCGATTTCTCTCCTCACCATGCATCCTAGAGGAGCTCTTTCGCTTCGTATGGAAACCTGTCCTGCCACAGATCTGACCATTTACAGTTGGCCATTACGGCTTGAAGCCAGGAAACTTTACCACCAGCAGCATGCCGACTATCAAAAACTCTCACTCCTGTTTTTCACTAGGCTGCATTTGTATACCAGATGAAGCTAATCATCTAAAAAGAAAATCTCAGCCGGTTCCAAGAAATAAGACCTGGGTGGATTTTAGTCCTAGAAATTTTTTTTTTCTTCTTTTTTTACGCAACAGAATTTTTCTTCTTTTTCTCTCCCAAGTCTCAGCAGTCTGAGTGGATTTATTCGTTAATGACTATGATTCGTTTACATGTAAAAACAGATTCTGTGTTCTCTGAAACTATTTAGCCTTCATCTGTCAAAACTGACCATTATAAAAAAGAAACTGGAATGAGTTAATCAGCTCCAAACACATGGGCATATTTTCAGTCACTGATTTGTTATCTACCTGTATGTGCTGTCCTGTGGCCTCGTCTCCTGTCCAGAACCTCTTATTTTTAGCCACACATACGCATTTCATTGTTTAATCAGGATGTCCAGCACTCCACATGCCAGAAAAGGGAACATTGTAAAGAAAGTGGATGTAAATACAGAGAAGAGATGGGGGGGGTTCATTCTTATCCGGTTTACAGCTTTACTAGAGAAGGGAGCTAATTGTTTTAAACTTTAGCCCATTTAAGCAATCAAGAGCTGCTCCACAAACATATTCATTATTTTTATTGATCCTTGAGCTGTTTCTCTTTACTCTGTTCTGGACGATCGCACGTTCTTTTTTTTTTTCATTCCTAATGCATCCTGCGATGCCACACAAACGACGCTACAGAGACCACACGTTTATATACTTCCTGCTTCTAACCAATCCATGCTTTCCCTGGATTCAGAAATGATCTATAATTTGTAAAGAAATTGTTTCAGCTCTCCCGCTAGGACGAGGGAAATGAAATACGGAAGATATCAATAATACATTTGCAGTATGACGCAACTAGTGCGTCAAGACTCCCAATTCTCTCTCTCTCTTTAAAACTTTCACACTATTTGTCTTACTCATTCTCTTGCTCTTAATTAAAAGTGACAGCATTTTTTTATTTGACACCTCTGCTCCCGGAAAAACTTTATTTTTAAGCTTGTATGCGAAAGAGTTGTTATCTGAGTATAGTGCTAACATAATTATCTACAAGACCTAAGAATTTTACCTTTGTATTTCATAATAAGTTCATCAGAATTTAAAACTTACAAAAAAGTATATAAAATAAAACATATATCCAACATGACTCCTGCAAGGTTTTTTTTTTTTTTTGGACAAACAACTCCCCTGGAATCGTTTTAAATATATATATTTATATATATACTATATTGCCAACATGACTGCGAACCAGTGCACAAAGCAAGGTCTATAGAGACATGGATGAGTGCGTTTGCTGTGGAGGAACTTGACTGGCCTGCACAGAGTCCTGATCTCAACCTGATAGAACATCTTTGGGATGAATTAGAGCGGAGACTGCGAGCCAGGCCAAAACTGGGACGTCTGCCTTTAAATGCATATGAATGTAATATGGAGTCAGGGACGCCCTTTACAGCTATAACAGCTTCAACTCTTCTGTGAAGGTTTTCCACAAGGTTTAGGAATGTGTTTATGGGAATTTTTGACCGTTCCTCTAGAAGCGCATTTGTGAGGTCAGGCACTGATGTTGGACGAGAAGGCCTGGCTCGCAGTCTCTGCTCTAATTCATCCCAAAGGTGTTCTATCAGGTTGAGGTCAGGACTCTCTGCAGGTCAGTAAAGTTCCTCCACACCAAACTCACTCATCCATGTCTTTATGAACCTTGATTTTTTCACTGGTGTACAGTCATGTTGGAGCAGGAAGGGGTCATCCCCAAACTGTTCCCACAAAGTTGGGAGCATGAATGTCTTGACCAAAATGTCTTGGTATGCTGAAGCATTAAGAGTTCCTTTCACTGGAATGAAGGGGCCGAGCCCAAGTCCTGAAACACAACACTTGAATTCAATGATCTGGAGGGGTGTCCCAAAACTTTTGGCAATGTAGTGCATATACTAATGGGCGTTTGATGTAAACACTAATGAGTGCTAATCAGTAGCTCCGCCTCCCTCACCTCTGCAGGCATGCTGATGTGATTATTCCACTCCTGCGAACAAGCATGCAGAAATCTCTCACAGCTTGTCACCTTCTTTTATCAGGCCCATGCCGATTGCCATGAAGGAAAAGAAGAAAAAAATGCACTGAAACATTGAAAATAAATATTTATGTGGCTGTTTGTGACGTCGATCTGCCTTCCTACTGAGTAGAGTCACAATACCCATGTGTATTTTAGTTCTGTTTTACTTAAGAACTGCTTTGTGTCCAGTTTGTATTTCTCTGGAGAACAGAAAAAATAGAGCACCCCTTAGTCATTCATCAAAAATTGAATTTAATAGATATGACCTACATTTTTTTTTTTTTTTTAAAAAGGCTGTATCTGTCTCGGCCCGGCTGGAGTCGATGCGATAGTAAACAATCATGTTAACACAAAGTTATTTTCAGCTAGTGTCATGACTCCTGAAGTACAGTCTTTCTCAATCAGAAAGTGGAGAACGCATTCATGAAAAACAGAACGCAATCCAGAAGAGGACACCTGGTGACGTTTGCATTCGGGTGTCATGACCATCCTATCAGCCCTCCGCTGCAGTATGACGGAGACGGAGACTCTCATCGTATCCCCACGTTCACCTGAAACGGTGTTTAACTCTGACCAGCCGACAGTGCTGTTAAACAGGCCAAGTTGGATTTACATTTGACCCAGATTCTCTCCATCCCATCTGTCTGGATCTCACACTCACTCACAAACTAACACCTTCCTTTCTGCTTCCTTCCTTTCCCCTTCGACTAGCACGCCTTTCATATCATGATAGAGGTAAGATAAGTCTAAATTTCTCATCTGTCTGAAGAGAGTGTCTTGGTTCCTGCTTACGTTCCTTCCTTTTTCTTTGAGCAACGCCATTTATGAATCAGTTTGTTTTTTTTGTTTTCTTTTTTGAGTCCAGAATAAGGTGCAAAACGTCTGATTTTGTTTTTGAGTTTGATCCCTGCACACCTGAAAGTCTGTTATGATTTAGCACACCGAGATTCTTTTGGGTTTTTGTTTGTTTTCACGATGCACGGATGAATCGAAAATCCCTCGTATTTTGTTGGAATCGAGCAGAAGATTAATTGAGGTGCATGTAAACCAGCGATGCCTTGCTTTTGTATGCACGCCTCCAAGCATGCAAAGAAGAAGCATACAGAGGGATGAAATTTGGAAATATGATTGATATCCAGACCTAATTTAAAAGGTGCCAACATCTTCACAGTTCTAAACGCTGATCTTTAACAGGTGTCCGTAGTACACAAAGGCATTAAAAACTTTCACATTAATGTTAAATGAAACCGAACTATTATTATGAGCAAATATGCAACAGCACTTTGGAGTTCTTAAATCTGACTGGTCAGGAGATATTGATGAACTTATTTCCAAATCGGCCATTTTTTTCCCTCCATCCTCTCCTGATAAAATCATAGGCCGAGTTACGTCCTGTTTATTCACCAAACGCAGTGGTCATCTGATTATTTCAGTCCCATACGAATACACAGACTTCCGGGATTTTCTATGCAGATGTTCGCAGTGTTCTTCGTTACTGCTCATCCTATTTAGTTTCGGAGCACATATATCAGTGACCCTCCTCCAGATATTAAATATTTGGTTTGGATGAGAAAGAAAAGAAAAAGAAAATAAAGAGAGAAAGAAAATGAAATCATTAAATCATCGTTGGACGTCATAATCGTATGACAGTATGACGCAAACATCTGGGGTCAAACCTCATAGAAAACGCAGTTCTTTTCTAACTCAGATTTGAATCATGGAATCAAAAATGATTACACGCCGATGTCTAATCGATCAGATAAATTGATTGATAATTGTTGAAACGTCTCACAGTTTAGATTCTGCATTCTCCAGAATTCTGTGTTGTGAGACCATGACAATAAACACCAAGTTACAGCTAGTCCAGTCCCTCCTGGCCATTTTCTCCTCAGGTCTAGGATTGTTTGACCTAACATCTTCCTCGTAACCTGTAAGCGAAACATCCAATATCCACCTTAGGCATCCAGAGAGAAAGATCACTCTCTTAAATTACAGAAGAACAGCGCATGTAAAAGCAACACTTTGTAACAGTGCAATAAAGAGCCATTGTCATTTTTGTCAACATAACCCAGGCTATTGTGTCCGCCGTGACAGGGCGTAGTGGAGGCTTTGGGGCGTGTGCTTTTCTTTGTGTTTCTCCCACCGTAGGAGCTTGATCCTTCATGTCAACACTCTAGTTTCTGTGTCAGCTCTTTCAGGGCTCGTTTTGGATAACATCTAAAGCAACTCAATCTCAGATATATTCCCTTTCTCCCCTGCCCTGACTGATTTTTTTTTTTTCCTGCTTCCCCTCCTCCCTCGCATGATGGATGTTCTGCCCTTTTAGCCCGTCTCGTTCCCGCTCTCAGTCACTTCATCTCCTTTTTCTCTGGTGGAAAATTCCTGGAGGACCAAATAGAACTTGGTACACAACCCAGATCCATATACTTTGGATCTCTCTCTCTCTCTCTCAACTCAGGGGTGCCACATCCAATTTTTGGATGAAATTTAGGCCAAGTACGCCAACCTAGCTGCTCTACATTTGACCTACTTTTGTCAAGCATCAGCATCAGCCAGGGAACCTGGCAAAAAAGCCACCATTTTTAAAAAAAAAAAAATAATAATAATACCACCGCTTTTACCTTTACCCTGGAAATGTTAGGCTCAGTGCAACATTAAAACAATAGAAACTGCAACAAGGGGAGCTGGGTGTGAACCAGCCAACACTCGCTGACCACAGTTTAGAGGTGGAGATTAGCTTTTGTGATAATCACTTGCAGAGACATTTGTTTGTCTGCTAGCAGAGGTTAACTAGTCAGAAAATTCACAACAGGTATGTACACACTTATATCACTTTTACATGAAGCTTGCCAACACACCACACGAGGCAGCGGTACATAAAAATGATAAGCAACACAAACGGTCATCCACCAATCTGTGTATGTTTATGCCATTGATCGATTCATATCTCATTGTCTGATTCTCTCCATCACTCCCAGTCAAGCTTTTCAAACTGGGTCAGCTCCCCATCACCCCATTTACCGCTGGTATGAATATGCTTCACCAGCTTAGAAATTCGTTATTGACTGTACGAGCTATGGATTGCTTTTTTGAACAGCATGAGACAGAACATGCTCCAGTTTTCATCAGATTCCAGGTACAGAAAACAATATAAATGGCCACTGAAGCCTGTGTCCCTTCAGTAAATGCTAGTAAATGGTAACAGTTGGCTTAGTTAAAAACAAAACTTGTATTTTTTTATTTTATTTATATTCCATCTGCACACTGCCTGCGCCCAGTGTAGCACATGTTGGACCCCTTCCGCATCTCACCTGACCCAACATGTGGTCACAAGCCCAAGGTTGAGAAATTACGTATTAATGTATAAAATAAGGGAAGAAATTTGTCCCTGATGATGAGCACAATCCCCCTGAGTGTCCTCATTCCATTTCTTTCCATTTTGTCTGTGTGTTTCAGGACCCTGGTCCCATGCCCCCTTCGCCCATCCTCGGCCAGAAGCCACTCCAGTTGCTGGAGGTTAAAGCCCGTGGTCGGTTCGGCTGTGTTTGGAAAGCTCAGCTGCTCAACGACTACGTAGCTGTCAAGATCTTCCCCATTCAGGTATGTGAAAAGATTTCAAAGCCGCTGAGCTAATCTGCCGAGCTTCTTTTCTCCACAAGAGGCAGTTAGCTGACCGAGAGAGTTCAGCACTTTTACTTTCCATCAGCTTTAAACTTAACTAGGAAATTAATGCGCAGATGGTTGTCTTAAACTTTCATTTTTCACGGACATCAATTGCCCTTATCAACTTCACTTAAAATTAAATATAGGATCATTTCCCTGTTCTAACTTCAACACAGCCAATGGACCTAATTACTTCACTGGTGTCACAAAGTGTCTTATCTAGTTTCTTAACTTAATTGCACACATATATTTTTCTTTTCAGGATAAGCAGTCTTGGCAGAATGAGTACGAAATATACAACCTTTCTGGCATGAGGCACGAGAACATCCTCCATTTCATTGGTGCAGAGAAAAGAGGGGCCAACCTGGACACTGAGTTGTGGCTCATTACAGCTTACCACGAAAAGGTAATGTCATTTAGAGAAGAGGTCAGTTTACTGGCTACATGCAAGCTTTCTATCGTTCATGTAGTTTATACACCGATCAGCCATAACATTAAAACCACTGACAGGTGAAGTTAATAACATTGATTATCTTGTTAAAATGGCACCTGTCAAGGGGTGGGATTTATTAGGCAGAACATGCTGACCTCTGTACACCACTGAAAGCTCCTAGCAATGGAGGGGGGTGTGTGTGTGTCACTTACCTAGGAAAAAGATTTCACCAGGATGCTGAGAAACCCTGGGTCCTGCCATTCATGTAGATGTTACTTTGTCACGTCTCACCTACCTAAACATTGCTGCAGACCAAATGCACCTCTTCATGGTAACATGTTCTCTAATGGCCTCTTTCAGCAGGATAATACACCCTGCCACACTGCAAAAATAGTTCAGGAATGATTTGACCTCCAGATTCCCCATTGAGCACCTGTAGGATGTCTTAGACAGACAAGTCACATCCATGGATCCTCACAACTTATTTTACTGGACTTAAAGGATCTGCTGCTTAAGTCTCAGTGCCAGATTCAACAGCACACCTTCAGAGGTCTCGTGGAGTTCATGACCCAGTATATGTATTTATAATCTTAGTCCTGAGTGTTGTGTGTTGAGTAAAGCAGAAGAGGATTTATCGTGATCCTGATTCAGTATTGCCTGTTAAACATTTCTGGATCTGTGCCACCAGCTCGAGGCAGAGTCATCACATGGGCCTGGTAGACATAGAAACACAAGCTATTATTAAGAGGATTACAAGTAGTTAATATACATCCTTTTTCATTCTGCCAGCCAAAAATGACTTCATCAAGTGTGTTTTGTCACTGTGATACAAAACATGCATGGCTTGATTTCCCATATTCAAAAAAGTCTGCTCTTGGACTAAAAGGATGCAGAGTATCACCATTAACACTGCAGTTTAATCTGAATGATCGGTATCTATCATCCTACTGCTTTTAAATTATACCATGAGTCATTATAAAGCAACTGCTACCTCCTACTCTAACATTGTAATGGATGCTTGCCTGGTAAAATCCTTTCTTCCGAGCTCTTTGGAACTGGGACGTTATCCTACATGAAGTCGTTTGCTCACAGCTTCTTGTTTCTGCAGGGTTCTCTGACTGACTATCTAAAGGCCAACGTGGTGACGTGGAATGAGCTTTGCCACATCGCTCAGACCATGGCACGAGGTCTAGCATACCTCCATGCCGACGTCCCTGGCCTCAGGGACCGGCACAAGCCAGCCATTGCTCACAGGTTAGCGCCTCCAGACACCTTCCTCCCCCTGTATGTTTTTTGCATTATTTACGTTTGCATATCATTCAGGTTTGTTTACAATACAATTCCCATATCCAGGTCATTATTATTCTCTGAAATATTAAAAGATCAAACAAGAGTCCTGTGACCTTGATTTAGTGCCATTAGCTTTTCTGTTTGGTGCATTTATCCATTTAGAAAGAATTAGTTTAGAGCAGCGTTCACTAAGTGTGCGTGTTTGTGTGTGTTTTTTAGGGATATTAAGAGTAAGAACGTGCTGTTGAAGGCTAATCTGACAGCCTGCATCGCTGATTTTGGCCTGGCCTTGAGGTTCGAGGCCGGCAAATCTGCCGGGGACACGCACGGACAAGTGAGTAGCGATAGTAGAGAAAGATGCAACTGTTTGCCCACTCTAACTCTTAAGCTCTACTCTGTATCAGTGTTACTGAGCCTGTAACTCGTGTGTGTCCAAATTGATATTTTTTTTTAAAACCCAAAACGATACAGTAATGATTTTTTTTTCTTACATTTTAGTGTGCTCAGCTACATTTTTCTGATGTCTGTGAAAGCCACTGGCATTTATAATTACTATTTCACTTCCTCCACACTCCCACAAGCTTGGGAAGGTGAAGGTGTTTATATTTTCTTTAATATCGTTTATAAGTAAGAAAACTGTTTGCAGTTCACATTTATGATTCCTTTGTCGTGAGTCAGCTCACACGCTTGGCAATTACCTGAAATATCGGATCGGGGGTGCCGAAGCAGAGAACTGCAGCTGCGTGCACATCAGTACGAGACACATGTCCCTGTGATGTGTTGTAGGTGGGAACGAGGCGCTACATGGCACCCGAGGTGCTGGAGGGGGCCATCAATTTCCAGCGAGACGCCTTTCTCAGGATAGACATGTACGCCGTGGGCCTGGTGCTTTGGGAACTGGCATCCCGCTGCACAGCCGCAGACGGTAAGAACAGAAACGTGTGTCACCAAACAACAAAAGAGCGCTGATTAATTTGGAACAGCGAGTATGCTTTTCTTTGAGTAGGGCTAATTTGCTCCTGCTAGCTTTCTGTCATTAATGGCATTAAATTGTAATTATTGTAAAAGGGCTTCAGTCAGTCATAGCCATTGTAACACTACACACGTCTAAAGCCACACAATCAAGGCTGGACTTCTTCTCTCTGGATGACAGATGTGATTATTCACACATTGTGCCTTTATCAAAGTTTTTCTTTTAATCCAGCTGAATACGAACAAAATTTATTCATAAATCATTCTCAGGTGCTTTTACACAAGAAGGAAATGGTATTTATGGAAAATCCAGTTAGTTCCTATCCTAGGAGAGCTTCTGGGTTGGTGTAAATTTACATACAAGGTGACTCACTGAACATGTGAACCTTGATTGATCTGTATTGTGTAATTGCAGATGAGGCATTGCAGTCTTTATACACAGATTACACAACGCTTAAATCATCCTACTAATTTTGATTGCACACACAAACAATGAAATTTTCTTTCCAAATTCTGTCATTGCTTATTAATGATTAGAAATAAAGCAATCCAAAACAAACAAGACATAAAAAACAAACAAGGTTCATTTAATCCAGTTGGGACAAAAGTAATGGCGCCCTGTTGCAGAACGGTTCATTCGACTATGGTAGCTGATGAGCTGCGGTGGTGAACGTGCATTACCGGATGGTTTGGGAGGCACTGAGCATGTTTAGTCGTTATTTTTTGCTTTTTCTGGAGTTTTGCCCAACTTGACTCTGACCTACTCCATAAGCAGAGTCTGACCACACTAAATGCTCTTGTGGCTGAATGAGAAGAAGGTCAGGTGTCCACAAAATTTGGCCATATGCTGTGTTTATAAGTATACAAAAGATGTACAGGAAGGATGAAGAAAACTAGCATTACGGATATTTTTGTGAATCTAGCAGGGGTTTTTAGTCCGGTTTGGCTATGAAAATATTTACACAACTTTACTATGTGACTAATACATTTCAACAAACATTCACTTCAATCAAACTTTCCGAAACTGCCAGTCCTGCATCAATGTTTTGATCTTAATTTCCGCTCTGCATCTTCCCTTCACTTGCTGTCGTGTTTATTTTTCTAAGATGACTTAGATCTAGATCTTAGATTTCCATTTTTCGTAGTTTGTATTTTCCGATGCACAGATTAAGCACACATTAAGTCGTTGATGGACGGAGGAAACCCCACTTGAGGCAGTTGAGATTTCATATTGACTCTATTTTGCTTCTCAAAATGAGTTTACAACCCTGGGAACAGGTCCAATTAAAGGAACAGAGCTCCTTACTGAGCTCTCTGTAAAGGGAAAAGACAAATTCATTACAGGCATGCTTGATCAGATGTACAGAAATGCTTAATAAACAACCTTAAAAACCTAGCTGCGTGGATTTTTTTGTTCTTTCCATATCGCGATATGTTCCTTTTTTCTTTTTTTTGGAGCGGCACTCTAATGACATTCCCATCTCGAGCCAAAGGCATGTACGGCATGACCCAGCACGCATGAGGCATTTTCTAGCTGACTCAAGTGGTGCTTGCAGAATATTTTATACAGTTAATAAGCATAGGTGCCAAAATAAAATGATATCCAGTGATGGACAACTGCGAGTAGGCAGGGAGTGTGTGAAAGACAGGATTGTCATCTCCTTCTTGCTCTGTGTCCTACTCACTCACAGTAAAAAACGAATGTGCACATTCTCTACTGAGACACATTTCCACTGTACTGATGTTTTACAACGTGGCCCGCTCTCTTTTTTTCTGCATGGATAGAATGAAGAGCTTCGTATTCACTCTACTAACGTAGAACCAACAAATTCTCACCAAGTAACCAAGCTGCAAGTCCATACTACTTTAGCTCATGAAGCACACCTGAACTTCACACCTATACACACACCGCTCTCCACTAGATGTTGGAATGTGGCTGTGGGGATTAGTGATCACTCAGCTACAAGAGCATTAGTGAGATCAGACACTGATGTTGTAAGAGTGAGGAGGTCTGGGGTTCAGTCGGCGTTCCGGTTCATCCCCGAGGTGTTCAGTGGGGTTGAGTCAGGGCTCTGTGCTCTGTCCACTCCAACCGTCACACACCATGTCTTCATGGAGCTCTGTGCTTTGTGTACAAGACATCCTATACATGTGTTTGCCTCCAGCTTTGCAATAACCGTATTGGAGGAACCACATATTAATGTGATTGTTGTCCATATAAACCAACAGTTTGGGGTTTTCTTTTTTTTTTTTTTGCATGTCTCTCATGAACAACCTCTAAACCAACACGTCTGAAGGAAACAGTGTGAGTGAAGGTGGACGTGAACTTGACATAAACCTGTGTGATAGCCTTTTTTCTGCCTTTTGCCTTCTCAGGTCCAGTGGATGAGTACATGCTACCGTTTGAGGAGGAGGTGGGTCAGCACCCCACTCTGGAGGACATGCAGGAGGTGGTTGTGCATAAAAAGCTGAGGCCCACGCTGCGCGAGTGCTGGCACAAACATCCGGTACGTTCTCTAACACGCAGCTGTAACTAGGCGAGTGACCATACTGGTATAACTCGGGATTATGTAACGGTGATTTCCTGGGACTTTCTGGATTTAATTAAAGTGTATGAGCATTGTGTTGTGCGTTCTTCCCCCTCTCTCTCTCCCTCTCCATCTCCGTCTTTTTGTTTTGACTTGTTGTAATTGCATGTATTTTGGTCTTTTCTTTCTCTTTTCGTTGCTTTCCGTTCTTCATTTCCATTTTTATCACACTGCCACTTGCTGTTTCTATTATTGCTTTATGTCACTTTTGTCTCTCTAATGTTGTCTTTTCTTTCTTCCTTCTATATTCTATCCATCTCTCTCTCTCTCTCTCTCTCTCTCTCTCTCTCTCTCTCTCTCTCTCTCTCTCTCTCTCTCTCTGTCAGGGTCTGAGTATGCTGTGTGAGACCATAGAGGAGTGTTGGGACCACGAAGCTGAGGCTCGTCTCTCAGCAGGCTGCGTAGAGGAGCGCGTGCTTCAGGTGCAGCGCCTCACCAGCATTTCCGCCCCCGATGACATTGTCACCGTCGTCACCATGGTGACAAACGTGGACTTTCCACCCAAAGAATCCAGCCTATGACTAGAGGAGAACAGCGTGTGACGTCACACGGGCGAGGGAAAAGAAACGCATAGCTCAGAGCTGCTAGCTCGAAATCCCTGGTGATTGTACTGTATATTAGGTTGGTTGCGGTCACCAATGCTGGATCTTACAATGTGCTTGTTTCAGTAGCACTTAGCGTGCGTGTGTGTGAAAACTCATGTCATGAGGCCTTCTGGACAGGATGAACAGATTTCAATCTAACAAGAGGACCTCAGGCGACACACTCTCACTTTTAGCAACTGGACAGTGTCACATGTGAAGCTATTGAACTGGTATTTCTCTCTTTTTCATCTGAATGAAAGAGATAGAGAGCTTTTTTTCCTCTGAGAAAAGAAGGAGAAAAAGAAAAGACTTCCTTTCCTTATTTCAGTGTACAAAAAAAAAGAAAAGAAAAAAGGGCAACAGTACTTTCTGGAAACACATTTGACTTGTTGCAATGCCAATACGAAACAGCTTCTGAATGTCTAGTGTGTCACTGCTGTATATTCAACCGAGAGGATGAAAAAAAATTGATTGTTTTGTATCTCCGGATTTCCCTCCCAGCGTTTCTGTCAAATAACCACGAACCTCTCTCGACAAGGTATACCTCAGTTTCTCATCCTAATAACAAGTTTGTTTTGTAACACGATATAAAGGAAAAAAAAAACTATGAAGCTTTCCATTGACCTGCAATGGCCATCGAAGCTTTTTAATACAGGGGGTTGGGGAGGGCTTTTATATATATATATACATATATATATACATATATATATATATATATATATATATATATATATATATATATATATATATATATATATATATAATGACAGATTATGCCAAGAAAATATGGCCATTCATGAACCAGTGTTTTTCTGCCTTCTTTCTATTACTTGTCTTATTACCCATGTCTTTTCCGTGTTGCCCTGCTGTTTAAAATGTGACTGTTTTCTGAACATTGTGACAAATTGATTGTAAAAAAAAAAAAAAAAAAAATCAGTTTTTAGAACTTTATCAAAAACCTGTTGAGAAGAAAATCCCTGAAATATATGAATTCTGTGAAAATATGAAAGCACTTACCAGTATAGGTTTGCAGTGTCCTCACAGCAAAGACATATGTGCATGCCTCGTATTTCTTTTTACTCTTGTGCGTGAAATCCCGAGCAGTCATCGATCTTCTCCCTTACTCAGATTGTTTTTTTTTTTTCTTTCATCATTTGCTTCACTTACAATCCATATTCAATCAGGGTGATTTGTTTTCATTTTTGCAGATCTTCGTCTGCATCCCAACGCCGGCTTCCTTTACCCCTTTTATCCTAACCCCAGTGTAAATATCTACACCGTAAAAAACTAGCCTCAGATTAGCGGCTACGTGTCACCACGGTCGAATAGTTCATGTCTCAGGAAGCCCGTATCTTTTGAGCGTTTCTCTTTCCGGTGCCATTCTGGTGATCCATGTTGTATTGTGTATGCAAGAGGCCTTCATAATGTCCTTTATTCGTCCACTCCGCCCTGAATATCACAAACTGGACTTTTTTTTACTTCCACTTTGTACTGTAGCTTGATGTGTTTTTAAGCACCAAGCTGTACGATGCCATACGAAAAAGGTTTAGACCGAGCCTAAGACTTGCACACAAGTATTAATTTAAAATGCTGGTGTCATTCATTAACGGTGGGCTTACGGTGACTACTGACATGCTGAGAAGATTCAGGTGGCTTTTGTTTTTGTTGTGTTTTGGTTTTTAACCCATTCTAAAGCGCTCAGGTCTGGGTGACCGTATGCAAGCTCCAGCATTTTCAGTCGAACTCTGACACTCACGTGCATTGTGCTGCTCATCTTTCTGACCAGGTGCCAACGTATATATATATATATATATGCTCTCCTCAGAGATCGAGTGTCCTAGCGCTCATTCTACCTTTACATCTCTGCAACATGATTTGATTTGCATGGTGCCGACTGGCCGCTAGCTTTTAAAGGCCACGTTAAGCGTTTTCGGGATAAGTATTCTGCGAAACACCAGGTGAGCTCTTTTTCTTCTGGAAGGCTGGCTTGTCTACAGTCTCAGTCTGGATTCGAGCCTTCAGGCTACATGCTAACAACTGCTATTGTTTATTGTAGCTTCTGCTCGTAGCTGATTATTTCAATGCCTTGTTCAACATGGCCTTTTGGGAGTGTCTGAAATGGAAAGTGATTCGAATCGACATCCGGCGATGGAGAGCAATACAGAGGTTTGGGTGTAGTTTGTATTCATTTTTCTTTAAGATATAGACGGTGTATTTGGTAAATAGTTAGCCTGCACACTAAGCCAGTGCTTATTTAGTCCATTTGTTTCGTCTAGACGAACGGTTTTTAAGTGTTGTGCGATATTTACATATAAATGTAAATCTTTGAGTCAGATATATAGGCGCTATTTTCGTGGAAATCGGATTTGACTGCCCCTTCCCTGTCTGACTGTTAAAAACGGTTCAGTTGTGAGGACCACGGTAATGGTGTTTTTTTTATCATTTATGCTTTAACCAGCAGGTGGCAATAATTACAGCTTTCAGTCTTCACTGCCCTGCACTCAAACCAAATTTCTCCACATTTTCGTTATGGCCATATGTTTGTGGACACACCAAAAATGTGATTCTTCTCCGGAATGTTGCTACAATGTTGGAAACACACGATGCCACAGTTTCACTCCGCTGAAACTTAAGAGGCTGAATCCTGCTCCAGTCTGAAAACCTTTGGGATGAACTGGAACACTGACATCAGAGTCTCACCTCAGAGTCTAATGCTCTCGTAGCTGAATAATCACAAATCCTCACATCAACGTCTAGTGGAAAGACTTCCATTATAACGGAAAAATGAGACTGAACCTGGGAGGGTGTGATTTTCATGCGGTGCGCAAACTTTTGAGCATGAAGTATATCTTCACAGAAACATGCTGCCTCTTAAAGACAGGACCGTATAGAGGTTGCCGTTTCAGACACAGCCAGGATTTTTTCAGTGTTATCGTGACGATCGGGGCCATAAATCCTGCCTTGAGAGACTTCGCAAAAAGCCAGCCCTGCGTTTCCTTTACTCACTTTTTTACTCAGTAGAAAACAGCCTTTTTTTCCTTTTCAGTTAGATGATGGGCCACGTGAGAGCATACAAAAACACACCCCGTATCCAACCGTACCGTATCCTCCGTCCGAACTTCCCTTCTCTTCCCTTTTCCCATTATGTTTGCAGAAGACTGGATTTAACAGTGCACCATATGTAAATATGAATAACGTTTGTGAAAAGTAGCATGAGGTTGTTTTTTATGGTCTCAAAAAGCAAAAACACTTTATTAATATTATGGCAAAAATAATATCGTTGTTTATTTTGTATATCTGTATTTTAGGTTGTTTTAATTAATTTATGTCACAGCCCAAACAGGTTTTTTTTTTTTTTCCAAAATAAATGAGAAGTGGTTTTGCTCTATTTATACAACTGGTCTAGTGAAACACTAAAAAACAAAACAAAAAAAAAAAAAAAGATTGATCTTGTCTCTTTACCTCAGACTTCCCGGTTTCTGACTTGACGTTATCACAACACGAAGACGCAGTGTAGCACGACAGACAACATGGTGCAAGCGTTGTGTAACATGTAACATTTAATGGGAATCGACCAGCAGGTTCTCGCCTCTTCTTTCTTTTTCTCCTGGCAACAAAACGCACTTTGTGGTTCTTTTTTTATTCTGCTCACTGCAATGCCACTGATCATCGCCGTACCATCATCGGTGCACGCAACTGTATTACCTTCAGCCCGGACACGCCATTTGAGTAAAAGTATTTAACAGTCATAATCAGGGCCTGGTTGGAAGTCGTTGTTACATATTGTACATATGAAATTTTATGCTACTCCTCCCTTCGAATAAAGTATAGTGACTGCTCTGACTCGTCTCGTCCGTGCTGGTGTTTTTTCTTTTCCTGTGCCTCATGGCACAAATATGATGAAAAGAAAACATTTTTACTGTATGATTTGGATCAGAGATACAAACTAGTCAGGGGAACATTTATGTAACATCTAAAAAAAAAAAAATGGATGTGAAACTACAGGATAATTTTCACATAATAGCAAAGTTTTATTTCTCTCATCCAACAGCAGGTTTGAAATCATCTTCACATTTTTCTGGACCATTTATCCTACATAGGCTCACAGAGAACCTGGAGAATATCTCAGGGTACTTCAGGGTGCATAAAGTAGGAGATGCCCAAGATGTAGATTTATTCATATACTACTACGGACAATTTAGCGATGCCGGTCAGCCTACGAGGCATGTCTTTGGACCTGGAGATGAAAGACGAGAACCAGAGAGGACCTCCTAAGCACGTGGAGAACATCTAAACTCTGTACACACACACACACAGGGTGGAGGCAGAAATCTACCCTGGAGGTGTGAAGCAAACTTTCTAATCCATCTATCCAAGAGTCAAGATTTCCTACCTGTAGCATGTGATATCTCAAGAATGACTGGCTGAATATTTGTAGGATTTATGCAAATCATTTGATTAGTTATTTATAACATTAACATTATGACCACCTGCCTAATATTGTGTTGGTCCTCCTTTTACTGCCAAAACAGCCCTGACCCGTCGAGGCATGGACTCCACTACATCCCTGAAGGTGTGCTGTGGTATCTGTATCACCAAGATGTTAGCATCAGATCCTTTAGGTCCTGCAGGTTGTGAGGTGGAACCTCCAAGTGTCAGTTTCTGAACACAAGCTTACCACTGCTTGCTGGATATTTTCTCAGACACACACACTAATAACCATGTCAGTGTCCCTGCTGTCCTGGGAATGAACCAGAAGCCAGATAATATCCGGTCAGTGGTGGTCTTATTGCTTTCCCTTTTTACTGAGTGACATGGAACAGGACAGCAAACACACATAGAGCGTAATTACTAGATACTACACATTACTATAGTAGGGCAGTGGTGGCTTAACCGGTTAAGGCTCTGGGTTGTTTAAGCCACAGCACTGCCAAGCTGCCACTGCTGGGCCTCTGAGCAAGGCCCTTAACCCTTACTGCTCCAGGGGCGCTGTATCATGGCTAACCGTGTGCTCTGACCCCAACTTCCAAAGAAAGAATTTCACTGTGCTGTAATGTATATGTGACAAATAAAAGGTTCTATTCTATTCTATAAGCTTGATTGTTGCTGAATCTGATCAAACGCTAAATAATCAATACGCTGAGCTCCAATTTTCAATTCAGTTGAATTCAATTTATTTGTATAGCTCTTTTATCAATGGAAACAGAACAGAAACAGAAAAAAAGACTATAAAGTTTAAAGTTAAGTTACTATTTTATCCCTGATGAGCAAGCCTGAGATGATATGAGGAAGAAACCTTGAGAGGAACCAGGCTCAGAAGGGAACCTCATCCTCATTTGGGTGACACTGGACAGGAAATGATGTAAATGTTAATAATGTCCTTTCTACAACAGCAACCAAGAGCTCTTGAGGAACTAGTAGGTCAGTGTAGTTTCTGAGATCATTATAGACTTAACACTAATTCCTTCTTGCAGAAAGTCGACTGATGCGACGGCAGTTCAGAATCGGTGTGATCGTCTCCAAGTGGTCCTATCCACACCAGGTCTCCTGGTCACAGGCTGTCCACGCAGATCTATCCCCAACAGCAGTGAGGACCACTAAGCCACGAGACTCCATCCAGGGGTAGAGCATCTGGATGGATCAGGCAGGCCCGGAAAGAAGGAGTGGTCACACTGGAAACTCTGAACACTGGGAGCTCGGGAATGGGACGTGATGATAAACTGGAATTGAAGTAGAGCGGGCATGCAGCCTTTATTATCGCCACACATACATTACAGCACAGTGGAATTCTTTTCTTCGCATATCCCAGCTGAGGAAGTTGGGGTCAGAGCACAGGGGCAGCTATGATACAGCACTCCTGGAGCAGAGAGGGTTAAGGGCCTTGCTCAATTGCCCAACAGTGGAGCTTGGTGGTGCTGGGGCTTGAACCCCGACCCTCCGATCAACAACCCAGAGCCTTAACCACTTGAGCCACCACTGCCCCATTGCACTGTTTAATGCTTGCTCTTTATTTCTTTAAGTACTAAGCTCTCGATTCACCATGCTGCCTGAATTCCCGAGCCTTGTGTGCCCTGAAAATAAGTCGACCAAAAGGCCAGAAGGACTTATGTTCCATTTTTTATTCAGTGACTCACAGAGCAGCCAGGTAAACTGCCCAATTAGGGGGCAATTCCAAGACTTCCTGTCCTAAATTTCAACTCACTCCAAATTTCCTTTAGAAAAGTTTTTTCACTGGCAACACCCGGGATTCATCTTTCACTGCTTTTGATTTATTACATGTGACTGAGTTACAATATGGAAAAACATCACAGACTGGTCAAGATGAGTACACTAAGTTGTAGACTGAAGCAGTGAGGAATATTATACAGAGATATCATTAAGTGAACAGATGGGCTTTCCATGTGCTTGGAGATATATTGCTAGTTTTAAAGAGAGCGTCTGCCCCATAAAATATATCTCAACAACAACCATCTGATGAATGTGTCTTTATATTTAGGTTACCTTCCCTGGTGCTGTGTGCCATGCTTCCTGTTCGTATCACGCGTTTTCCGTGTCGTGCCATGCATCTTGTTCCTTGCCTTGGTGATATTAATTGTGTTGATTTTGGGATCAAGCGTTTTGTACGGCAGTGAAGCATTTATGGCTTTCCAGACTGTATCTGTTATAGTTCATGTCCCATGCTGAAACACCCAAAATTGTTCAGATTTCTTTTCAGACTTCTTCTCATTGTTCTTTAACTCTTCATACCTTTCCTTGTTCCTCGTTTCAGCTTTCAGGCAGCATCACGGACGTGAAAAGAAGCAGATTTGAAAATAAGATGAGGTATGAAAATATCTTGATTGACATTAGTGATTTGGACCGTGACTTTTAACACAGTTTTCTTTCTTACAAAAGTATGTAGAGATGCAGAGATGTATGTGATGCTGATTCACATATCGCTGATAAAAGTTCTACAAAAATAACACACGCCACACCGATGGTGGTGTGATACGGCATGACCCAAAGCTTGGTCACTTGGAGTGCTTCATTAACCATGTGTGCTGGAGTGTGTCACTCGGCTCATACCACAGCAATTACAATGTTTTTTTAAATTAATGAACGTCATGCTTTTTAATGGGGCTGTGAAATATACACAAGTTATTAAGTTAGTTCCTGTTCTTTCTTACGCTAAAGCAATGCTAAAGCAGATTTTTAAGGAGAAAGTGAAAGAGAAACCAGAAATTATAAACTCCTCTCTCCTGAAGGCTTTCCCGTGTATGTATGTATGTACAGTATGTATGTATGTACATAGATCAGGCATGAGATAATGAGCACTACCAGGTGAAGTGAATAACACTGATTATTATGGTTCAGGAATGGTTTGATAGGAACGACAATGAGTTTGAGGTGTTGACTTGGCCTCCAAATTCCCCAGATCTCAATCCAGCATGTGTTGGATTTGCTGGACAATCAAGTCCGATCCATGGAGGCCCCACCTCGCAACTTACAGTATTTAAAGGATCTGCAGCTAAGATCTTGGTGCCAGATCCCACAGCACACCTTCAGGGATGTAGTGGAGTCCATGCCTCGACAGGTCAGGGCTGTTTTGGCAGCAAAAGGGGGACCAACACAATATTAGGCAGGTGGTCATAATGTTATGGCTGATTGGTGTTTGTATGTACGTATGTATGTATGAATGTAAGGAGACATTTCTTTAACATTTATAGAACGTGCCAGTTTCCAATGAATGAATGAATGAATAAATAAATAAATAAATAAATGCACATTTTATGTTTTTCTTTGTTAAACAACACATTTAGTTATTTTTTTATTTTTATTTTATTTTATAATGAGCAGTTACTATGGAAACAATTAGAGTGAGAGCATTAATATTAACCAGTTGTTCATTTAACAACCAGAAGTACCTGAGCTTTCACACTGAAATAATAAAAACCTTCAGACCCATCAGAATCAAGACCTTATCTGCACTCTGGTGTAATGAATGATTTGCTTAGAAAACTGCTAGATGTCAAACATTTCAGTGCCCTTGGAAAAAAATTTATTTATTTTTAATGATTTACTCTGAAGTGCATTTAGTGGATAGATGAACATACTGTAGATTAACCTTAACAACTTTGTCCCCTAACATTAGAAATAGACTTTCCCCCTGTTTTTGAAGTTTTTCCCTAGCTTAATTGGGGCAATATTTTTATAGAAAAGTTCCAAAAAGAACAAAAATGGTTAGTTTTTTTTAACATATTTAAAGTAAACCCGTTTGAACAAGCTCTCTGAGAGGCCTGTTTGTACATAATCAGCTCAAATTCGGTTTTATCTTCAACTACTAAAATTCTGTGTGAGGTTATCCAGCAGAGGCAAAAACACACGTCTAAAACACACTGAAAGCCGACAGAGTCCTGACTCATTTTATATCAGACTCACAGCCAGAACATCATTTATACATCGATCAGGTATAACATTGTGAGCAGTGAGAGGTGAAGTGAATAGCACTGATTATCTCCTCATCATGGCACCTGTTAGTGGGTGGGATATATTAGGCAGCAAACGAACATTCTGTCCTCAAAGTTGATGTGTTAGAAGCAGGGAAAAATTGGATCAGAGCATCTCTAAAACTGCAGCTCTTGTGGGGTGTTCCCGGTCTGCAGTGGTCAGTATCTATCAAAAGTGGTCCAAGGAAGGAACAGTGGTGAACCGGCGACAGGGTCAGGGGCGGCCAAGGCTCATTGATGCACGTGAGGAGCGAAGGCTGGCCCGTGTGATCCGATCCAACAGAAGAGCTACTGTTGCTCAAATTGCTGAAGAAGTTAATGCTGGTTCTGATAGAAAGGTGTCAGAATACACAGTGCATGACGGGTGTTTTGGCAGCAAAAGAGGGACCAACACAATATTAGGCAGGTGGTTATAATGTTATGCCTGATCTGTGTATGTTCATACTGATTGAAAATGTCCTGTAAGTGGAAGGTTTCAGGCCATCACCGAAGTTCAGCTGTATAAGCTAAATGGCACTAACATCTATCATACTGATAACTATTATCTTCTGCCCCACTTCAACCAAAAAATGTTAATAATGACTTGGTGATTATTGAATCTGTTCAGGATTTAAATCTGTTTCAAAAGGATGAACTGAGTTGAACTTTTCTTAGTTATTTGAGATGATCTAAAGAGATCTGATTCACTTTCTTGCCCTGTGCACTTTGGAGAGATTCCTGAATAAATGATTTATATTCAAAAATTAAATCTCTGGGGAAGAGCTACAACTAAATAGATTGTGAGTAAAATAATACATGTTAAATTTACATATAGCTTTTTTTCTTCTTCTTATAGTTAATAGTTTTGTATAGTTATTAATTAAGCATAGAGCTAGTTTTTTAAAATATATCCTACAAAGAGTGAATTCAGCTATTTCTCATTCTTATCACATTGCAATAAGAGAACATCCATTTTTCAAGTGAATGAGAGTTACAAAAACATCAGCAAGAAGGTACACCTCCTCCAAATCATCAGGCGTTGTATTTCAGTGGTTGGGGCTTGGCCCATTAGTTCCAGTGAAGGATGACCCCTTCCTGTTCCAACATGACTGCACACCAGTGCACAAAGCAAGGTCCATAAAGACATGAATAAGCGAGTTTGGTGTGGAGGAACTTGACTGGTTGACCTCAACCCCATAGAACATCTTTGGGATGAATTAGAGTGGAGACTGCGAGCCGGGCCTTCTCGTCCAACACCAGTGCCTGACCTCACAAATGCGCTTCTAGAGGAATGGTCAAAAATTCCCATAAACACACTCCTAAAACTTGTGGAAAGCCTTCCCAGAAGAGTTGAAGCTGTTATAGCCGCAAAGGGCGGGACAACTCCATATTATATTCATGTGCATGTAAAGGCAGACATCCCAGTTTTGGAATGGCTCGCAGTCTCCGCTCTAATTCATCCCAAAGATGTTCTATCGGGTTGACACGGAAGCATTAAGAGTTCCTTTCACTGGAACTAAGGGGCTGAGCCCAACCCCTGAATGCAATGATTTGGAGGGCTGTCCCAAAACTTTTATCAGTATAGTGTATTTGGTTTAGAAAAGAAGAAAAAAGGCAATTCTGTGGGTCACAGTTAAGGTCAAACAGCTCCATCTACAGGAAGTGATTATCTTAAAATGTAACGGTGGAGAATAAGTCCCTTAAGGAAACAGGAAAAATCACAACGCTGCTTATGACCGGAAGTTCTATTCCCAAAACTGCCTCCAGCTCATGTTCATGTTTGTTTTGGGTAAGTTTTTTGTGATAAAAAAAAAGAAAAAAATTCTCTGATGAATAAAGAAATATAGTGTTTATACCTCCCTGCTTTCCGAACATCTCATTCCAGAGTAATTTATTTAAATAAATAAACAAACAAACAAACAAACAAATAAATAAATATTATATTATATTTAACCAGGTTATTGTAACTTTTTCCCCCTATTTGTCCTTGAAATGTCTTGGTTTCCCCCATTTCTTTTTCACCACAACGAACTGCCATTTAATATAATTCATTCTCTCTCTCTCTCTCTCTCTCTCTCTCTCTCTCTCTCTCTCTCTCTCTCTCTCTCTCTCTCTCTCTCTCTCTCTCTCTCTCTCTCTCTCTCTCTCTCTCTCTCTCTCTCTCTCTCATACACATTCAGGAGGCAGGCTGTTCACTGAAGGGCTGAATAGTGGTATAGTAATGAGCGTCTGCAGTAAAGCCTGGTGGAGCTTCTTTGCAAATTTGTGGCTGCATTTCTGCAAATGGAGTTGGAGAGGATTAATGGTGTCCTTAATGCTCAGTAATACAGGCAGATACTTATCTATCATGCAGGGAGGCATCTGATTGGTCATACATTTATTCTGCAGCAGGGTAACATACACCCAATGTCATTAAGAGCTATCTTTAGTCCTGGAAGTGATGTTTGGCCTCCACAGAGTCCTGATCTCACCATCATCGGGTCTGCCTGGAATTACATGAAGAGACAGAAGGATTTGAGATCATTTGTGGTTAGTTCTCCAAAATGTTTGGAACAAGCTACCTGCCGAGTTCCTTCAAAAACTGTCTGCAGGCAAAAGCTGCTCTCATCAATTTATAGCCTTGATTTGGATTTCTCTTCTGTTCATCTACTTTCTATTTTATGAAAATAAACTATTAACACTTCTATTTTTTTAAAGCGTTCTTACTTTACAGCATTTTTTTCACACCTGCCTAACATTTTTACACAGTACTGTATATATTTTAACACCCTGATTTGTGAATAAAACGTTTTGCAATTAAAATAATCCTTCCAACCAATTTAAAACTCGTCTTCCATCATCATCATCACCATCATCATCATATTTATACCAACGGCTGCACATCTGGTCACCAGTCTGTCAAACTTCTGAAGTTTGCTGACGACACCACCCTCATCGGCCTCATCTCTGATGGGGACGAGTCGGCCTACAGGGGTGAGATTGATCGTCTGGTGTCATGGTGCAGCATGAACAACCTGGAGCTCAACTCCCTGAAGACAGTGGAGATGATAGTGGACTTCAGGAAGGACCCAGCCCCCTGCCATCCTCTGTGACTCTCCGGTGACATCTGCTGAGTCCTTCTGTTTCCTAGGCACCACCATCACCAAGGAGCTCAAGTGGGAGCAGAACATCAGGTCTCTCACCAAGATGGCTCAGCAGAGGATGTATTTCCTGCTGCAGCTGAAGACGTTTCTCCTTCCTGTGAAGATGTTAGTTAACTTCTACACTGCCATCATTGAATCTATCCTCACATCCTCCATCACAGTCTGGTTTGCTGCAGCTACAGCCAGGGACAAGGCCAAACTGCAGCGTGTCATCCACTCAGCTGAGAAGGTGGTTGGCTGCAGTCTCCCATCTCTCCAAGAGCTGTACGTCTCCAGGTCCCGGAGACGTGCAGCCAAGATCGCAGCCGACCCCTCTCATCCCGGAAATGAACTCTTTCGGTTCCTCCCCTCTGGCAAGAGGCTCCGGTCCATCAGGACCAGGACCTCACGCCACAAGAACAGTTTCTTCCCCACTGCAGTCAGCCTGCTGAACAGTGCCCCACTTACCCCCAGATAACCCCGCCCCAAGAACTTACAGACAACCATGACACTTTCACATTCTAAACTGCACTACATCTTCTGCAACTCAAACTTCTGTACACAATATTTATTTCATTCTCGAGTGTACATACTGGATATACATGTTTGGACAGTCACTTTCACTCAGCTTAACATTCTAAATTGCTCTTCTTTTCACACACATTCAAACTTCTGTGTACATATTTATTACCGTTCTCAATTGTGTACATATTTTATCTGTATAAATGTTTGGACAGTCTCCTTCAATTTCACGTAAGTCACTTGCTGTGAACAACTTTATTTAATTTATTATAGTTTATCATTTAAAAATTTTATCTGTGTATATGTTTTGCACCTGACACCAAGACAAATTCCTAGTACTGTAAAGTGCTCTTCGCTAACCCTTTGCTGTACCTGGCAATAAAAACTTTTCTGATTCTGAAACATCATCATCATCATCATCATCATCATCCCAGAATTGATAAATGACCTTACTCAGACAAGACAAACATTTCTTTATGTAACCAATATCACACCTAGCTGTTAGAAAAGACTAAATGTGGGGAAATAAATAAAATAGATAACTTTTAAGGTGGACAAACAAAAAAAAGCCTTAGTTTGTGGATTTCAAGTGTGACTGTGGCATGAGTGATGAAGGCCATGCTTCATTATAATGAATTTAAATACAGGCGCTCATTCCTCTCTACTGAAAAGGGAATGGAGTCAACATCCTTATGGAATGAATCTTTCCCCAGCACTGGTTTTTGTGTGTGTGTGTGTGTATAATAATCCAGACACACAGATTTGGTGAGATTTCGCGGTTTTCATGTTGCATGTGTGAGTTGCGTGCGCAGCGTTGCGGCTCCCGTCCTCGCTGCGTCTGTGCGTACGTACGTACGCGCGGTGGCTGCCGGGATTGCTGTGTGAGCCCCTGTCTCTGGGTTAATGTCCGCCATGTTTGCGGCGGCTCCGAGAGCGGAGCGGCGGAGAAAAGCGGATTTGGGGTCACTGTAAACGCGCCAGAAATGGGTTTCACAGCCGCGTGTCGACCGAGACGAAGTCGATGAACGCGACCGATCAGATAAAAGTCGCCTCGGCGGTGAATCTGTATGAATATTCGGTTTAGTTCAGACTTGGTTCCGCGTTCACTGGTGTGTTTTTTTTCCCTTCTAAAGGGGCGAAAACAATGAGTAAACTCTCGTTCCGAGCGCGAGCGCTAGACGCCGCCAAACCTCTTCCCGTGTACTCTAACGGAGATATCCCGGACTTAAATGACTGCGTGTCCATCAGCCGAGCGGTCCCGCAAATGCCGACCGGGATGGAGAGAGAAGAGGAATCGGTATGTGAAGGTTTTGTTTTTGTTTGTTTTTTAAAATTAAGCTAATTTATTTTAATCGGGTTCAGGTGTGTAGCGGGCGGCTAGGATTCACAATTCAGGCGTACGCAAAGTGCGGCGCGTAAGCAGCCGTCCCCCGCCTTCTAAACGCAGATCACGTAAGATGTTACGGCCATGGCGTACGCAAACGGCGTAAGTCCACAGCGCTGTGACGTACGCGCAAATCGCCCTGAGTGACGTAAATAACGTCACGTCCTGCATACGACAGGATAGCAACCGGCTAGTAACCACACACACACACACACACACACACATACACGATGCTAACTGTCAAAGTAGTGTGTGAAGTAAATTTCCGGCACACTTCTGTACTTTTTTCTCTTTTTTATTTATTTATTTTTTTTTAAAATAATAAACTGTTTTCACTTCTACTCATGTCGAAACATAACTAGGTACTAATTAAAAACGAGCTTTTTGAATAATCACCCGCCATTGTCTGTTCTTCCGCCTCCTCAGTAGCAGAATGTAATTTTTTTTTTTTTAAATATTAAATTAAAATTAGGTTAATATTAGCTAACTCTCTAGATAGATCTTTTATATTTTTTTAACCATAACCGTGTAAGAATGCATGAATTTGTTACAATAAAATAAATAACTCGTATAAAGTTCAAGTAACAGCCATAAAGCTGCATCCCAAACCTCAACCTACTCCCTTCCCTTTGGTGTTAGATAAAGTACATAGTGCGCCTTACTGAGTGCACTACATTTGTAATACTGATCCATTTGGGACCACAGTTTTCACAGGAGATACATGCTGTTTTTGTGGCTTCTTTAATATGCATGAGGTTATAAAAATGGAAGTGATGGGATGTAACATCAGGGATGCATGTTACAGGATAGAGCTCATGATTTCTGGCATTTGACAGACAGACGTCCTTATCCAGAGCAACTTACAATTTATCTCATTTTTATACAACTGAACAATTGAGGGTTAAGGGCCTTGCTCAGGGGCCCAGCGGTGGCAGCTTGGTGGACCAGGGTTTCGAATTCGCAACCTTCCGCTCTGCAGCCCAACACCTTATCCATTAAGCCACCACATCCCCTGTGAAAATATTTTTTGTCCACATGTCCTGTGAAAAAGTTTTTTTTGTCAAACTTCAAGACAATCATATCAAGCTTGCTAACTTCCCTCTAGGTGCACTGTGCATATATGCAGAGCTAATAACCCCAAAGATGAGTTTTGTATCAAACATGGTGCGTCAAAGTGACCCTGAATGTGTGGATGAGGCGAAGATGTGCAGTCTGCTGCATGAACATCATACAACAACACATACACATTACTCAGCTCAAAAAAACCCCCAATCTTTTAAACCCCTGAGCTCACAACCAGCATCAGGACACTAGTTTCTCAGATTCAGGAAGTGCTGTTTGTGGTTAGAAACAGAAGTGGAACAACTTGGTGAAGTTGTGGTTCACTATGTTGTTGGGTCATAGAAATTCCTGTAGCTCTGAAAAGGAAATGAAAGGTGCCACCGTGTTAAACACACATTAAACGCCTCGTCCTGATTGGCTGTGCCGCCGGAGCGCGATATTGCACGAGACGGTACCACCAATCACAAATGAACACCGCGATCTGAAATCAAATTCAGATTTTGTCAAAGAAATTTGAATAAAAATAGTTAGAAATAAATTTATAGTTACAATAAAAATAGAAATAAAATGACCGAGGCTTCATAGAAAACATAAAAATATATTTATGAATATGGATCAGTGGCAGAACAGTATGACTGAAGTGCAATATGTCTGTGCAAAAATGTAGAAAAGTCCTGGGTTTGGATTTGAGGAGCCGAAGGCCCACAGGAAGATGTTCCTCCTCAAATCTTCCACAGATACCAGATGTCAGAAAAGAGATCTAAGTGCTTTCATCTGGGTTCCACGATTCAACATTTGAGACCTTTTATAAGTTGCTAATAATTATCCTAAGCTCCTATAATCTTGTCCTGAATTACATTTTCTTTTCTGCTTTCTCAACAACTTTCCTCTCCTCTATGAAACCCTGCAGATGTTTGGGATTAAACTTCAACACAGTGGCTTTGAGGTTGAAGCGACGTATCGCAGACATTGCACCGGCTTTCATCAGCCTTCATTTACTCGCCCGGCCTCTGTCCCTTTTTTTAAATTTTTTAATAATAGACATTTAATAATGGTTACGAATGTTTAGTGACCGTTTAAACAAGCTGAGCCGAATAATAAAATCCCGGGGCTGAGATTATCAGAGCCGCTTGGTGCCATTAACATGCTTTAATTGTAACGTGCAATAAACTGCTAATGAGTGTTTCAAACTTAATCGTTCTGTTCATTACCTTGCATCACACCAACGCAAATTATGTAACGTCTACAGAGCCTCGGCGTCGGTTCCCCGCAGACTGCTTTACGCCCGAGCCAAATATAAACGTAAAAATCGCCTTGACATTTCATGATGGAGATCAGCAGAGCCAGTCTTTATTTTTGTGGTTGTTGTTGTTGTAAATAATAATAATAAAAAAGTTGCTCTTATTCAATGCATAACATATTCTGCTCATATCTAGTATCTCAGACTTATACGGCACAATCAGTATGCAGTTTGGTATGAAAGTTTACATCCTCCACTGTTTTTTGGATAAATAAATAAACCCCTCAAAAGCTAAAACCCTAAATGAGAAAATCTCAATATCAAACAAGGAGGTGAGAAAAACACCAAAATAATGAAAGTTTTGATATAATCCTCTCACTTCTCAGATCTGTATAACAGGGTGTGTGTATGTGAATATTTTAACATCCACCATTTCGTGATTAAAACCAAACAAAATGCAGCTCTCGTTCATTTGTCTTTGTTGCTTTCCTTTTCGATGCATGCAATTTGAGATGTTATTAAACACTTCACTCTTTTCTCACAGGAGCACCATCTCCAGAGGGCCATCTGTGCCCAGCAGGTGTTCAGGGAGAAGAAGGACTGCATGGTCATCCCGGTGCCCGAGGCTCAAGGCAACATCAACTACTACGACCGGCTGTACAAAGGAGACTTCCGTCAGCCCAAGCAGCTTATCCACCTCCAGCGTGAGTCCCTCATCCTTCATTTTGTGTAGTTGGTGGAGTCTGAGTGGACACATCACAGGGTGGTCCAGGGTCTTCTCTGATTTCATATTACTTACTACTTACTTGCAGAAATTAAATAACCTAATAAACAATAAAGACTCTTCAGGGTTGGATGAGAAACTAGGTTTTATTGCAGTCAAATCATTCTCTAGAAGATGTCTTCAGCGATAAGCCACCAAACAGACACGAAGCGTCAGGCTCGGTGCAGTCGAGCGCAAAGTCCCGTAAAAAAAATCCCATCTATTTATCCTCCTTCTTCTAATTCGGATACCTTCTTAGAATTGCTTTTTTCCATAGCTTTTTTTATAGTTAGATTTTTATTTTTTTTTATCAGTGTCGTATCTGAAGTCAATTAATGTTTTGGTTTTTTTTCCCCTTCTCTGTCTGCGTTCAACAGCGTTCGGACTGGACAGCGAACAGCCAGACTACGACATGGACTCGGAGGATGAGACACTGCTCAATCGACTCAACCGCAAGATGGAGCTCAAACCACTGCAGTTCGAGATCATGGTGGACCGGCTGGAGAAAGCCAGCGCTAACCAGGTGACACGACACACTTTATGCAGCACTCTGTGTTGTGGGTCTTGAACGGTCAAACGCAGCAAAAAAAAAAAAAAAGACATCCGTTGCATTATAGAAAGTGAAAATGTCTTCTATTAACAAGGTTAGAGTTGCCTTATTAATAATTTAATAATAATTAATATTATTAATTATAGTTTATTGAACCGATTTCTGGACATTTTTACTCACTTTAAGAACGAACTAGTTGGCAGATAATAAAAAAAAAAAAATATATATATATATATATATATATATATATATATATATATATATATATATATATATATATATATATATATTATTTTAAACATTAAGCTTGAAATGTGTAGAAATGGGTTCAAGTCCTGTATATACTGTTTTATTGTAATGTTAGAGTAGCAGTATTTGACTACATTGAAGATATTTCCACTTAATACAATATCTTTTTTTGTTCAGCGAAACACCTGGAATTCCGAGGTCAGCTTTTTTGCAATGTTAAAACATGTAATTGACACTAATTGACTAGTCATTTTTAATCCCGGACTTGTCCGTGCCTCCATTTTGTAGCTGGTGACTCTTCAGGAGGCCAAGCTGCTGCTGAACGAAGACGACTACCTGCTCAAGTCCGTGTACGACTACTGGGTGAGGAAGAAGAAGAACTGCCGTGGGCCTTCGCTCATCCCGCAGATCAGGCAGGAAAAGCGCGACGGCTCCACAAACAACGACGCCTACGTGGCTTTCCGTAGGCGCACGGAGAAGATGCAGACGAGGAAGGTAACCTCACACCCTGAACAGTAAAGTTTCCTTCTTAGCGGATTTTGTTTTCACACAGGTCAGAAAAGGCACTCATTTTAAAACTCGGAGAAGTGAGCTCATTCGGGGGAAAAAGTTAAACTAGAACGCTTAGAAGACTTAAGATTTGCGATCCAGCTCAGTCTTTTATATTTAGAGTTTTCTTTTATTATGAAAATTTAACAAAGAAAGCCTAGAAAATCATTCAGACCATCATTCTGGAAAGAAAAAACATAGAAGCTCAGAAGAGCAGGAAGAAGTTTGGGAGTTGTTTGTCTTAGGCTTTAGGCAGAGACTTTAGATGACTGACGAGTCGAGTTTCTTCCTGCAGAACCGTAAAAATGATGAGGCGTCCTACGAAAAGATGCTGAAGCTGAGACGGGAGTTCAGCCGAGCCATCACCATCCTAGAGATGGTTAAGAAGAGGGAAAAGAGCAAGAGAGAGCTGCTGCACCTCACACTGGAGGTGGTGGAGAAGAGGTACGCACAAAAAAATACCTATACTTGTAGGTATTTGTATACAGGTTTGTGTCAGCAGGACAAAGAAACAAAGCCTAATTTACACCCTGAGGATTCGGTTTGTTATTCTTCACCAAAACAGTGTTGTGTTTCTGGGCACGTGGCTGACTGCCTATTGCTTTCACAGGTACCAAATGAGCGATTTCTCCGGAGACGTTTTAAATGAGGTCTCAGCACCACTGGCAGAAAAAACAGTCTACCCAGCTCCAATATGTCTACCCAACGGGAACAGGCATAAAGCCGAAAACAAAATTAAGGTGAAGTCTCATTTCTGTCTTGGGAAGCACTCGTGTCTCCTGACAGTGGAAAGCAATAATGGCAGCACTGTAGGAAAAATATCACAGCGCTGTTGAATTGTCCATCTGATTGGTCAGAAGGTGTTGATTAACTTTCTGTAACAGCGCCTCTGTAAATAACTTCCAGCTGCATGTTGTTCTTTAATAAATAAGAATAATGAATTGACAGAAAATTGCTGTAGCTTCAGTTTAAGGGGAAAAAAATACTTCAGAGTGCTAACAGTAACTCATCTGTTGCATCACATCTTCTCTTCACTGCTTATTTTCCCCTAACAACATGCCCTGAAGTGTGTTATTCCTTACCATTTACCTGCTTAATGTTTAATCGAGCGCCATGGAGCCGACCATTAGGGCTTCCTTTTGGATTGAGGATGCATTAGATTACCTGCATTCATTATGAACGCACAAAACGCATTAAAAAGTTTCCACTAGTCTGACAATAATTCATATTCACTCACTTCTCACTCCTTTATCGTTCTTTAGACCCACAAAACCGTGCCGAAGCACCACCCGCATCACTTTCCTGTCAAGATTGAGCCTCAGTTCGACATCGTCCGGGGGCATAAAAAATACACACGCAGACCCAAGCTGGAGCCACTACGGCAGCACGCCATCATCAAGGCCGACATCAAGCAGTACGACTTTCACAGCTCTGGGGAGGAGGAAAGCCCACTGGTGAGCAGTTACCGGGACCACAGACTTTTAAATCCTGTTGCATTTATGTTAAGCATTTTGCTTAAAAAAGTAGTGGGGTTAACTAGGACATTATGGGTAACATATCTACGCATTTTTCTTTTCCAGTCTCCATCATCTGAGCCGGATGAGGAGAACGACCCGGATGGAGGCTTCGTTTTTAGACGTAGAGCCGGATGCCATTACCTCGCTGTGAGTCTCGTGATCATTTTAATTTAACTTTAATAAGAAGGATGTTCTATAGCTACTTTCTGGCACACAAGCATGCTTTGAATGTGAGGATTAAGCGAGCTTTAACACACACATTGTCGGTATAGTGTCTTAACCTCTCGTCTGTGTGTAGCCCCTCACGGATAAGAGCTGCACTCCTGTACCACATCTGGACGGTATCGATGCGCTGTGTCAGAGAAACTCCCTCACAGCTTTGTCGGTGCCACGCCGCTGCGTAGGAGTGACGCGCAGACGCCTGGGCCGTGGCGGCAGGTAGCCCTCCTCCTCCTCCTCCTCCTCCTCCTCCTGCTCTTCTACCTCCTGTCTTTTCATGTGTCTTGTTTGCTCTTAAACCCACCAGCCATCTGATAACTTTTAAGCTTTATTTATGGGGAATTTAAGGGGAAAGTGTTTTGTCATCCATTAGCGAGTCGGTTTTTTATTTCCACATCTATCTGTACACACAGTGGAATGAAATATGGTGCCTTTGGTATCAGGGTACAAGATTAAATTTTCAGTGCAATATGATAAATGCACAGGGCAAAAAGTAATGCACCTAGAACAGAATTACGAGCATTGTGAAGACGGTAGAACTGTAGAAAAATGAGGAAACTGACTGTCAAATTTGTCATGCATATAAGCATACCAAGCGTAGCAGCATATTTAATATCATATATAATAAAAATAACATCACCTGGTGCCTGAAATAATACTGGATTGAGGAAGCCTTGGGCCTGGGCTCTATTCTGTCTTTAACAGTGCTGACAGAGTACGCAATTTTTAAAGAATATTCATTAAAAATGCTTAATGAAGGGGTCGATGCTTGAAACCTCATGTCATCTTCCCCACGTTGCTGTGTAGAGTACTGCTTGACCGAACCTCATCAGATCTGGACCGAGTCCTCAGGCACTTGGACCCCGACACGGTCAGCACCTCTGACTCCTTCCCCGTGCGGACAGACACACAGACGAACACGCACGTTCCCGTATCAGCCAGGGCAAAGCCTCAGCGCTCTCTGGCTCAGCTCCTTCATGATATCCAGGCCTGCAGGTGGAGGTATTTCCGCCCACGACCCCTTAACCAAAACGGAAAGGAAGAGAGTCGACCTGATACTCTTCAGGACAACAGGAAAGGAGGAAGAGGAACGATAGTCACCAATAATTCGAGAAATGGCGGTTTAGGTGGGTTATAGACAGGCTACAATACCAGCTTTTGGTGTAAACATGCTTGTTAAATTGCATTCAGTTCACCAAGGATGTAGGTTTTTTGTTTCTTAGGTGTTAGTAAAAAAGGGTAGTCTACAATTTCTGGTGCTCTACATACTTTAGAAATTTCTTGATCGGTCATTTGTGGAAAGGGAATCAGATATATGTCATATCTATGGAGAAAATCCAGATCTATCTTTAGACAAAATATATAGGCACTACTTTAATTTCTGTATCTGCAATGCATACTGAATCACAAGAACAGTGAATTTATTAAGATTCTGCAGTCTAAGAATCCCCTTGTTTATGTGGTCAGTCACCAACTGGTGATTCTTTAATACTGAATTAATACTAAAAGAATACAGTTTCTCAAATAATTTATTAATAGACCAAATAGTTCCAGTGGAAGTCCCCTTGTGCCATCTAGTGGTGATGCAACATGATTGTAGTTGTCTCATCCTGCCATTATTTTGTACGGTTACAGGTTAATAGGTCAGTTGTACAATTGTTTAATTCAACATGAGCGAGTGAATGCAAGCACTTCCTGCCTCTGAGCTGCGTATCTAGTTACCAAAATTGACACAGCAGTTGTGGTTTTGTGTGAATAAATAATGATATATAAACACATCAAGGACCAATATTTATTCACTCTTAGCTCTCTCTCTCTGTCTGTTTGTGTAGGTGGGATCACAGAGGAGCAGTTTCAGTCTCACCAGCAGCAGCTGGCTCAGATGCTCCAGCAGCAAGGCCTACCTGTGACTGAACACTCCCACGCACACGTGTCTGTATGTGGAGCTTAAGTACTTATAGTGTACTATATACACCACAGCACCATATTATACACCAGCACAGTGCTAAAATATACACCAGAGCTATACTAGGACTGGATTGCCCTCATGATGAGCCGAGAGGAATGGAATTGAGAAACACTTTTAAATCATCAGAAATACTGACGAAAAGGAACCCGTACTGATTTATAAGAAATCTCCTGTTTCTTGAGTCTTACTCTAGTGTCTTGGCATACACTAACGCACCTCTCGACCTGCCTTGTAGAAATCGGCCTCCTCGGGCTGCCTGTCCAAGACATTAGACTCAGCCAGCGCTCACTTCGCTGCCTCTGCTGTGGTCAGTGGCTCAAACAAGGATCTCAAACCTCACAGCACTGGCGTCAATGGCATCCTTACAAATTCAGGTGAGCTGCTATAATCTAACAGTGTTTTAGTGCGGTCTTTATTTAAAAACTAGACTAAAACAAATACCAACATGTGTGCAGTCTTAACATTTTTCCCCTCTAATTTTTCTGTTTTAAGATCAAGTGAGAATAACCACCACTTTAACACTACTAAGAAAACTCCCTTTATTTTTAAATTTGTCAACAGGAAGCTCCAGACAGACTAAATTCAGCTGTTCATCTCCACTCGGAGTGGGCAGCGTCTCCTCAGGCTCATCGTCCTCCTCCCGCCCCCCTGCTGTGCCGCAGTCTGTGCCCCATGTGAGTGTGGTGTCTCCCGCACGACCCTGTGCCCCCTCATCACCCACGTTAAAGCTCGCCAGCGTGGCCAGCAGCAGTCTGCCCAAAGTCACACTCGGCAGGTAAATCCCTGAGGTGCAAGCGTGATAAACGAATTCAAATTTCTTAATAAACATGCCTGGTGTGAGATGCGGGAAAGCATTCAGTAACAGTAAATTCTCTATGTGAAAGCCTTCCAGCACTCACGAACATGTTTAGCAGTGATAAAGCCTTCATTAGGCATTCAGATATTAAACACCATTTTGTTGGTGGATTTTTATAGTTTCTAAATGACATCGTTAGAGACGGCGACGCAGTTTGTTTCAGCACATAGCTCTTAGTCTTCTGTGTCCGTGAAGCATTTTTGCACTGAGCTATGATCATAATATCAGTGTTGCATTACCATTCAAAGGGCTTTTAGGTCACTTAAAATATGACCCTTTTTAATTTTTTTTATCTTATTTTCTCTCCTCGCCGTGTCTCTGCGAGTTTAAACACAGCACTGTTTACGATCTTAATTACGCTCACAGCGTATGATTTTGTTGTTTTGTTTGTTCAGGGATAAACACGAGCCGGAGAGGCTGGCTCTGAACGGATTAGCAGACACCACTGTGGCCATGGAGGTGACATAGCCTTCCCCTGACAGGGCACTGACCCCAGACGCTGGAACCTGTACGTGGACCTACACCGCACAGTAGCATATCAGACATTTGTGAATATTCTATGTGTACATTTTTGTAAAATTGGGAACTATCACTACCTTGTAAAATAGTCTATTTGTATCATTAGGTGTCATTTGTTACTTGAATTATAGATCGTGTCATCACGCTTTTGCACTTCTAGCCGATGGCAAAAAAAAGTGCATCAGTAAGTGCAGGGATCATGCATGAGTCCAAATCATACATTCTTGTTTTAACTATTTATTTTGCCATGTTTACATTTTTGTATCTTGTACAAATAAATCAGATTTTTGTCACAAAACATGGATACCAGGACAACTAGTGTGTCAAGTCTCCTTATTTGTTTGCTTCTTCATTGGCTTGCATACACTTTATTGGCAAAAGTTTTGGGACACCCCTCCAAATCATTGAATTCAGTGGTCGTACTCAGCCCCTTAGTTCCAGTGAAAGGATCTCTTAATGCTTCAGCATACCAAGACATTTTGGACAATTTCATGCTCCCAACTTTGTGGGAACAGTTTGGGGATGACCCCTTCCTGTTCCAACATGACTGCACACCAGTGCACAAAGCAAGGTCCATAAAGACATGGATGAGTGAGTTTGCTGTGGAGGAACTTGACTGGCCTGCACAGAGTCCTGACCTCAACCCCATAGAACATCTTTGGGATGAATTAGAGCGGAGACTGCGAGACAGACCAAAACTGGGTCGTCTGCCTTTACATGCACATGAATGTAATATGGAGTTGTCCCGCCTTTTACAGCTATAACAGCTTCAACTCTTCAAGGTTTAGGAGTGTGTTTATGGGCATTTTTATTATTATTATTATTTTAGAGACCGTAATAAGAGACCATGAGCATCTTACATTTCAGGCCAACTAAAGATGCTCAGACCGGCAACTTGAGTTCATATAAGTTTATATATATATATATAAATATATTTTTACTTGAGGGTAAAATTGTAGTTATATAATATATAAATATATATATATTCATGAAAGACTTCACTACTGACAGTTGTGCCCCTTGCTGACCTGCGCTGCAGTGTTTCAGCAGTTGTGTAGGAGTGTGTCTGCTGTTAAAAAAAGAAAGTTAAAGGGTCAGAAAGTGTTGTGGTTAAGAGCCGGTGGTGCTGCTTCAGCAGCTGAGGTTCACCATGCTCTCTGCACTGTGCTCTGTAATACAGTGGTGAGAGCTCTGCATGTGAATGTCTCTTTTTTATGTGCATATGCTTTTTAAACCAAAAAAAGGTCAATACAAGCAAGAGATAAAGAAGTAATATGAAGTGTAAGGTTTAAAGCACAATAGGTAATGTTCATTTTTCTGCCATAAATCAGCCAAGATGTTTGATGATCTCTGACAATGCTATGAACACTGTTAAAATCATTCATTCATTCATTCATTCATTCATTGTCTACCACTTATCCAATCTATTCTCGGTTCACAGGGAGCCTGATCTCAGGTATCAAGGCAGGATACATCCTGCCGGAGTGCCAACCCATTGCAGGGCACACACACACACACACACACACACACACACACACACACACACACACACACACACACACACACACACACTACAAACAATTTAGAGACTCCAGTCAACCTACAATGCATGTCTTTGGACCAGGGGAGGAAACCCCCAAGGCACGGGGAGAACATGCAAACTCTACACACACATGGCGGAGGCGGGAATTGAACCCCCAACCCTGGAGGTGTGAGACAAACGTGCGAACCACTAAGCCACCGTGCCCCCCTCCTCACTAATCAGCTTTACAGAAATATACAAATTCGGGAAAACACCAGATTATAAATCTATTATTTCTTTTCTATAGCTATATAATCGTATAAAAATATAAATAAAACTATAAAATGATGTAGCCAGGAATGGAGTATGAGAAGTTCATTACAGCTTTGACTTGAAGTCTACTTTGAAGTATTGTGACTAAAATCGCCGCAAAGTTTTCGGCTCTGATTGGTCAGAAGGTGCCGATTCGTTTTCTTAAATAAAATACATTACAAGGTTTATATACATTTATTTATTCTCTCCTTCCAATACCTTATTGTTGCTAAGGTAACAGTGCATTCTGTGCCAACATGAGACTCTTATGGATTTATGGTAAGGGCCTTTTTCGGGTCTCAGTCGTGCCTCAGATGGGACTAATATATAATAGAGACTGAAATTGTGCTTACAAATTGTAAAAACAGCGTTATTTTGTCTGGAAGAAGCAGAGCACATTTTTATTGTGCATGCAAAGACGACAGCTTGAGCATCTGAAATCGTTTTCTCCAGACTCACTCTGGGAAACTTATTGCACGGTTTACTGCTTGGTCAGAAATCAGCGAGGAGTTTCTAGGGTTTATAGAAAGTCACTTTATTCCTAACTTGTCTAACTATTCCTGTATCTATCACTAAAGACAAGGAGTGCAGGTTTGTATTAAGAAACAACGTTGATTTTTTTTTAAACACTTTTTAATTGATTCAAGGGGGTCATGGTGGCTTGGTGGTTAGCACGTTTGCCTCACACCTCCAGGGTTGGGGGTTCGATTCCCACCTCTGCCATGTATGTGTGGAGTTTGCATGTTCTCCCCGTGCCTCTGGGGTTTCCTCCGGGTATTCCGGTTTCCTCCCCTGGTCCAAAGACATGCATTGTAGGTTAATTGACATCTCTTAATTGTCCATAGGGGGGGTGTGCCCTGTGATGGGTTGGCACTCCGTCCAGGGTGTATCCTGCCGTTTATGCCCAATGACGCCTTTAGATAGGCACAGGCTCCCCGTGACCGGAGAATAGATCGGATAAGCGGTAGACAATGAATGAATGAATAATTGATTAAATCCTGACTATCTTAGATGAATAAAACCTAACCACACAGCACTGACAAATTTCATTCTCCTTCCAATAAAAATAAATGAAAAAATCAATCAATAAAAAAAATTCAGTTTTGGTGACTTTATTGATCCTGAGGGGCAGTACAGTATTAGTAGTAGATGTAAACATTTACAGATAAACATAAATCCTATAAAATGAGAATTCATTCATTCATTCATTCATTGTCTACCGCTTATCCGATCTACACTCGGGTCACGGGGAGCCTGTGCCTATCTCAGGTGTCATTGGGCATCAAGGCAGGATACACCCTGGACGGAGTGCCAACCCATCACAGGGCACACACACACACTCATTCACTCACACAATCACACACTACGGACAATTTAGAGATCCCAAACCCAAAACCCTACAATGCATGTCTTTGGACTGGGGGAGGAAACCGGAGTACCCGGAGGAAACCTGCCGAGGCACAGGGAGAACATGCAAACTCCTAACTGTTTTATATTGCTGTGTTATATTGTGTGTGTGCCCTGCGATGGGTTGGCACTCCGTTATGGGTGTATCCTGCCTTGATGCCCAATGATGCCTGAGGCCCAGGCTCCCTGTGACCCGAGAATAGATCGTATAAGCGGTAGACAATGAATGAATGAATAAAACAGTTAAAGCAGCATGCTCAAAGACACAGAAGAGCGCTGAGGGAACATAGAAGAGCCTGAGTTAAAGTGTGAACTACATTTAAATGTAATTGCTTTATTTAAGAGAGAATAATGCACCTAAGTAATGTTTTAGCTCGAACAGCTATTTTGGAAGCTAAACTATCTTTTCATGATTGTTTTTTTTTTTTTACTCTGGCAGCGCAAAACTCTCTTGGATACAGATCAAGACTCAAAAAATATGAAATCGAACCCAAAGTGCCTGCGCTGTGCTGGTATCAAAGCAAGCAGCGTAGAAGAAATACACGCTCTCTTGCATTATGCATGATATATTGATGATGCAACACGATGCTTGTTCCTTAAGGCGAGATAGCGATGAGGAGACTGAGAGAGTCGCAGTTTATGGGAACGATTGCTGTCAGAAGATGTGAGTTATTTATTATTATTGGAAGAGTTAAACCCACAACAGTTGCATAAACCTGTAGCCTCGGACTCCAGGGATCAAAAACAAGCAAAATGACTAAACATGCTCTCCTCTATTCACCGTAATTACATAAATATTTGCATGTTTATTCAAAAAAAAAAAAAGAAAGTGCTTTTGGGGCGTCAGCGTTGAATTTATTTGTGAGTGAATGGATCAGACACTCAGGGCTTTACAAATTTTCATAACTATTTCCTTTTATACCTAGATTATACCTATATACTAGATTTAAAAGTTGCCATTGTTTGTAGCCATTGTATACTGTGTTACATTTGCTCTCTGTACCGCTGTTATTGTGTAGACGTGTGGACTGTTTGTCCAGCAGGAGGCTCCCACGCCTCCCGTTTCTCATCACCCTGCTCACCAGCAGCTAAATATTTAGTCAGGATACTCTAGACACAGAAACCCAACGGTGTCCTGCTCATTTTATATCAGACTTGCAGCAATAAAATATTTTGTTTGTTATACCGATTTGCAAATGTCTAATATGGAGCTTTGTATATGGGATAAAATGCATAGGTTTAGATAGATAGATAGATAGATAGATAGATAGATAGATAGATAGATAGATAGATAGATAGATAGATAGATAGATAGATAGATGGATGGATAAAAATAAAAATAAAATATATATATATATATATATATATAGAGAGAGAGAGAGAGAGAGAGAGAGAGAGAGAGAGGGGGGAGAGAGGAGAGAGAGGGAGGGAGAGGGGTAGAGGGGGGAGGGGAGGGGAGGGAGGGAGAGGGGTAAGGGAGGGAGGGAGGGAGGGAGAGGGGGTAGGGAGGGAGGGAGGGAGGGAGGAGAGGGGGGAGGGAGGGAGGGAGGGAGAGGGGGGGGAGGGGGAGGGGGGAGGGAGGGAGGGAGGGATGGAGGGATGGATGGATGGATAGATAGATAGATAGATAGATAGATAGATAGATAGATAGATAGATAGATAGATAGATAGATAGATAGATAGATAGATAGATAGATAGACAGACTTTATTGATCCCATGAGGGAAAGTGTGTGTGACTTAAAGGATACTTTTGATAGATACTGACCACTGCAGACCGGGAACACCCCTCAAGAGCTGCAGTTTTGGAGATGCTCTGATCCAGTGGTCTAGCCATCACAATTTGTTCTTTCATTAAACTCGCTCAAATCCTTACGCTTGTCCATTTTTCCTGCTTCTAACACATCAACTTTGAGGACTAAATGTTCCCTTGCTGTCTAATATATATCCCACCCACTAACAGGTGCCATGATGAGGAGATCATCAGTGTTATTCACTTCACCTCTCAGTGGTCATAATGTTATGTCTGATCGGTGTATATCATCAGTCACAAGTGGAAAAGACTCTGTTGTTGGATTGTGAGTGGAAGAAGGTTGATTAAGAAAAGAATATTTTATAACTAATACATTTCTGATATATAAATATATACACTACCGCGCAAAAGTTTGGGATCTCTTGCATATTTCAGCTTGATTTCAGCTACGGAGGAAGACTCCATCAGCCAATCCATCTGGTGGGAGATGCTCCAGGAAGCATGGGGTGAAATCTCATCTTGGAAAATTGACAGCTAGAATGCCCAGGCTGGAATTACTGCAAAAAGTGGTTTTTTTTGATGAAGGCAAAGTTTGAAGAAAACTTCCATCAAAATCATTTCATCATTTCCATCAAAATCATTATTTCTAACTCTGACATGTCAGCATGTCCTGTTCTTTTGCTATATTTTCTATCCAATTTCGTGTGTGTTTCCTTGGAAAACAATACAATTTTTTGAGTGATCCCAAACTTTTGAGGGGTAGTGTATTTATTTATTTATTTTTTAAACAATGCAACTTGATGGCTGAGTTTTATATAGTCAGAGCAGTGAAGGTTAATTTGAGGATCTCTGACAGCTGAAACCTCTGGATCTGATGATCAGATAGAGGCTCAGTAAGTTCAGGGGATTAATTGTCACACTTCCCTCACTGCAATGCCTCACAGAGAGTGCAGCTATTTATAAAACCACAACTAGACTGAACAGATTGCGAATTAAAGCTCAAATCTATTCTATCCTTTTGGCTGCATTTTGTGCTCCGTACCTTCCTCTGATCGACAGTTTGAGCACAGCAAGCTTCTAACTTTCTCAAGTCAGTGTATAGATGGAAAAGAGAACTGTGTAACCCTGCATCCTCCACTGAAAATACCTTTCTTTCTTGTTTAACACCTCATTTCTCACTCTGTGAGGGTGAACATATAGGGAGGGAAAAAAAGAAGTTGTTGTTTTTCAGGTCTCTTGGTTGCCATTTATTTTTTTTCTTCCAGAGAAAGAAATCGTCAGACATGAGGACGTGCTTTCACAACAAGCGTCTCAATCCGAGGTTTTCTTTTTGCCTGTGTGTGAAAGAGTGTGATGTAACGATATAACTAAAAGGGGATATTTAAAATAGATCATTAGGCAAAAAAAATTATATCTAAAAACAAAGAAGAAGAAGTAGGACCTATATAAACCATTATATGATTATCAGGAAATTCAGAACCTCATGAGAACTGAAAGGCTGGAGCTTATAATAATAATAATAATAATAATAATAATAATAATAATAATAATAATAATAATAATAATAATAATATAATAATAATAATAACACAAACCAAATGCCTCAGAGATATGTTTTAATATACAGAAGTGTTGTTAATTAGATATGTGAATTCTGTGAATAGAAATAAATTGTAAGATGTTCTCATGTGTGTGTGTGTGTGTGTGTGTGTGTAAAACCCTAACCCTAACATGTTGGAAATCATGTGTTTTTCTTCGAACATGTGTTTTTAAATCAGTGTAAGGAAAATGTAATAAATAACATATCCTAATTAGCACTAGCTAATTATTCTTGCCTCTTTTTTTCGTTTCTTTTTCTTTCTTTTCTTCTTTTCTTTTAATAGATGGTGCTGCAGCGTGCTTTTTTTTTTTTTTTTTTTTTTTTTTTAAATCAAAGTGTTTCCATAGAAACATTTCGGTTCTTTCTACATGGGAGCTTTTCAGGGATGGAAATCATGTGAATAATGGTTTGAACAGAATTACCGGTTCTTTATTTTATTGAAGAAATGTAGATTTTTTACATCAGTGTAAGGAAAATGTAATAGATAAAATTACCTAAGCCTAATTAGTAGTGCTATAAGAGTAGAGCAGATCAGTAGCTGCAATGTACCAGATTGTCCACTAGATGTCACTGATGGGCATCTTCGCTACTTAAATACTGGCGATCAAAGCTGCATTTTGTCATTAATGCTGTACTTTTTTTCATTTATTCAGTTCAGAACTGACTCTTTAATAAACTAAAAAGGTTAGAACCAGTTTCTTTCTCCCATCAGTCCATACTCATTTCTGAGTAATTGTTAGTAAATACAAGCGATGGTGATTAGACATTCTGTTTAATCACATTAGCGCTACTGTTTGAACGCATCAGCTGTTTAGCAAAAGCTTGAGCTTTGATTTTCGAAAGAATTAATCACAAGTCATTAGCTCATGCAGTGGTTTGTACCCGAACAGTGTTTGCCTTCAGTACAAAACCCTCAAAGACCAATTGGAAGTCACTTCATTTCAAGTGATTATCTTAAACAAATGAACCAATATTATCACAACTACTTAAACCCAAACATATTACAGTTAAAGTGTAAAAGCTTCATTTGGTTTACAACCTACATATTCTTTAAATAATCTTTCTAGTAAATGTCAAACTGGCCAAACAAGGATAAAATGGCCCAGCGTTCATTTCCACTCACACCACATAGCTAATCAATTCTGAATCGAAGCAATTCGGATTGTAGCGCCAGCTTTAATTCATGTCACAAACCTGGCATAAGATTATGAGCAGTGAGAGGTGAAGTGAATAACACTGATGATCTCCTCATCATGGCACCTGTTAGTGGGTGGGATATATTAAGCAGCATCATGATGGCTAGACGACTGTATCAGAGCATCTCAAAAACTGCAGCTCTTGTGGGGTGTTATATGCTGACCCCTGCAGACCGGGAACACCCCACAAGAGCTGCAGTTTTGGAGATGCTCTGATCCAGTGGTCTAGCCATCACAATTTGGCCCTTGTCAAACTCGCTCAAATCCTTACGCTTTCCCATTTTTCCTGCTTCTAACACATCAACTTTGAGGACAAAATGTTCACTTGCTCATCTAATATATCCCACCCACTAACAGGTGCCATGATGAGGAGATCATCAGTGTTATCCACTTCACCTCTCACTGCTCATAATGTTATGCCTGATTGGTGTATAACGCTTAAGAGGTTGATTGCATTCTGTCTGTTTGGATTGGATACTTCTCACACTTCCAGTGACCACATGCACTCCCTCGTTCCCAGGTTCATCTTTGTTTAATTAGTATGTTAAAATCACCTTTGTTTCAGTTCTTTCTTTACGAGGTGAACGTTCATTTCACTAGCGTCTGTCACATTATCAAGCCTGCTTTTCTGCTCTTGTTTCTTTGCTTTCTGACAATATTTTTTGCCTATACTGTTTGTACCTGCATTTGCGTAACATCTCTTAGATTGTTCTCTGTTCTGATTTTTCTGGGAGCCGATCCTAATCTTGTAATATAACATTATATACATATAACATTGTAATATAGCATTTTTTTCAGCCACTCTACAACACTCCTCTGTTTTTGAGACAATCAGAAGTACAGATATATGTATCATGGCCTTCTACAAACCACCTTGAGCGATGCATCATTCACAAACAAGTCAGCTCTTTCAGGAGAACGTTGAGATCTGACTCAAGCCATTTGGGTCATTTTCTTTTTTTTTTAATAGATATTGCTGCAGTGTTGTTGTTTTATATCAACATGTTTCCATAGAAACCTTCATTCAACATCTGAGCTGTGTGTCTAAGGCAACATGCTTATTGAGCATGTAGAGTGTGTATTAGTGAAGGTGATCAGTATAGTGATAATAATCATTTAAATAGATTTTAAACCATCAATAACTGACACCAATATAGTAAATGTTGTCTGGTTTAGAAAGAAGCAGCAAAGCGCAAATCCTGAGCCAGTAGGAAGTTAAAAGAGTTGCTGTTTACTGGCAAGCTGAGCTGAAATGATCCGAGTCTCTGAAATAACCCCAGATTTCTCATCACTAATGTTTACTTAAACATCAAGCACTTTATCCCCATTGACAAGTCAAGGTTTTTCTCCAGTCTCATATGCGCCATGTTAAAAGCTTTTCTTTTTTCAAAAAAAAGAGGAAATTGTTACAATTGTAAGTGAAATCCACAACACTATCTAAACATTTAACTTCCCCAAACACAGACAACAGCTATAGACATCATAGAAAAATAAAAGTACAAGCAGACAGCATAATATGAGAGCTGTCATCTAAAATAAACTCAACATTACAGCCAGGTTCCTGAAAACCTCTCATTAAATCTGTCCTTTTCTTTTCTTTTCTTTTTTAAAAAAATAAAAAATAAATAATGATTCGTATAGTTTTTAAAGCTTGCACAAGCCTCTTTTCAAAATGACTATTTGTTAAGCTTTCATTTTTCATCATTTATTTCTTTTGCATTTCGAACTTCTTACTTCCACTTAAACTCCAAAGTGTACTAAGAGTATTCTTTTTTAAACACAACCACCAATAAACATCAGCTGCACTCGCCAGTTAGCTCCAATCAACAAACACCTGAGATTAACCAGTCCCTCAAATGCTAACCAGTCCCTCAAACCCTGAAACCAGGCCCTCAAACCTAAAACCAGTCCCTCAAATGCCAACCAGTCCCTCAAACCCTAACCAGGCCCTCAAACCCTAAAACCAGTCCCTCAAACCCTAAAACCAGTCCCTCAAACCCTAACCAGTCCCTCAAACCCTAAAACCAGGCCCTCAAACCCTAACCATTCCCTCAAACCCTAGCCAGTCCCCTAAGCCCTAACCAGTCCCTCAAACCCTAACCAGTCCCCTAAACCCTAACCAGTCCCTCAAATGCTAATCAGTCCCTCAAACCCTAGCCAGTCCCCTAAGCCCTAACCAGTCCCTCAAACCCTAACCAGTCCCCTAAACCCTAACCAGTCCCTCAAACGCTAACCAGTCCCTCAAACCCTAACCAGTCCCTCAAACACTAATCAGTCCCTCAAACCCTAGCCAGTCCCTCAAACCCTAAAACCAGGCCCTCAAACCCTAACCATTCCCTCAAACACTAACCAGTCCCTCAAACCCTAGCCAGTCCCCTAAGCCCTAACCAGTCCCTCAAAACCTAACCAGTCCCCTAAACCCTAACCAGTCCCTCAAACGCTAATCAGTCCCTCAAACCCTAGCCAGTCCCCTAAGCCCTAACCAGTCCCTCAAACCCTAACCAGTCCCTCAAACGCTAACCAGTCCCTCAAACCCTAACCAGTCCCCTAAACCCTAACCAGTCCCTCAAACGCTAATCAGTCCCTCAAACCCTAGCCAGTCCCCTAAGCCTTAACCAGTCCTCAAACCCTAACCAGTCCCCTAAACCCTAACCAGTCCCTCAAACCCTAGCCAGTCCCCTAAGCCCTAACCAGTCCCCTAAACCCTAACCAGTCCCTCAAATCCTAACCAGTCCCCTAAACCCTAACCAGTCCCCTAAACCCTAACCAGTCCCTCAAATCCTAACCAGTCCCGTAAACCATAACCAGTCCTTCAAACCCTAACCAGTCCCCTAAACCCTAACCAGTCCCCTAAACCCTAAACAGTCCCTCATAATGATATATATATATATATATATATATATATATATATATATATATATATATAATAGATAGATAGATAGATAGATAGATAGATAGATAGATAAACTAGGGGTGGTCTATGAATTAGCAATTATGTGCATTTTAATTATATTATTAGATTAGATTCAACTTTATTGTCATTGTGCAGAGTACATCTACAGAGCCAATGAAATGCAGTACTGAGCAGATGTAGCATAACCTTCAAAATACTGCAGTTCCATGAGAAGTAAGATCAGGAGACCAAGAGTCAGGTTATAATAAAACATCTGATTTTAATATTTATATGTTATCAATGTTCAGATAATGTACAAGGTTAAAACAGAAGAACGACTTGAGCGAAGGCAGAACATGATGGATATATGAATATCGAAGGAACACACATACACGTGTACATCAGAAGTACATCAGAAGTAAAGATAAATCAGATTAAGTTGAATTGATCTTAAAATGAATAAAATGTTTTAGGCATTAAATCAGAAAACCTTACACAACTGAAAAACAGGGGAAAAAAATCCCACACCATGAGATAAGATAATTCATGTTATAGTTGCGATAAACAGTTATTCCCTTGCCATAATCTCTCTCAATAAATAAATAAATAAACCAACAAGACAAAAACAAATAAACAAACAAATATATAAACAAACCAACGAAACATAAACAAAACACAAACAAACAAACAAACAAATAAATAAATAAATAAACTCAGCAAGTCATTGTACAAAGAAACCAGAAAGCGTAAACTCCTCCGTCCTTTCCCATTCTGCAAGACACCATTACTCCATTATTTTCCAATTTACTTCTACCACATTTTGTTACACAAGACAATCTTTTTCACATCCATTTATTATTATTCTTGGATCATGTGGAGCCTACGCTGTACATGTTCCTGTGTATAATCTGTTGTCATAGAAACAATAGCACGATAGAAACCGTTAATATAAACCTGTCTTCCACGTTACAGTCGGATCTACGGTCCGAGCTGTGCTGATATACAGAAATAATCAGCACTTTTTCTTGATCACGGTGTCCTAATGTGCTGAAATAAATCTGCCTTCCTTTTTGAGGAATACGAAAACCTTGACAAGATGTTGACAAGATTTAACTGCTAGACAAGACCGATCTTAGCAGATTTATTCTTGATGATGAAGAAGAAGGGAATGTTATGTTTTTCTTGCTGCTGACAGGAAATTTGCACTTGAGTGTGTCACCTGTAAATGCAGCGATTGGAACAAGTTCAGAAAATGAGATGCAAATGCGCATATGGAGATGGCTTTGACTCAGACATTCGACAAGAACTGTGAGCAAGAAAGGACAAGCGTGAATGATCCGTGTTTGCACATAACGACATCCGTGTGACTAGAGGAAGTTACAGGATGTTCTTTTGCAATACTTTTTTCGAACTTTGGGAAGTTGGGAATAAAATAAGTGGTTTACAAATAAAACAGAGAAGTTTGAGTCCAGCAATCCCTGCTTTTTATGAATAAAACATAAAGCTGGACAAAGTTTAATTACATGCGGCTGCAGAGATGCTGATTGTGGCGGCCTGCATGGGGTCAGGGCTTAAATAGCCCAACAATCTTTGGCTCGTTGCCTCCGGAAATGAGGCAATGCTAGGTAGGGGTGCTTCCCAATGATGTCACTAATGCCAATTCTGTTTAATTTAATTTAATTCCATGAAAGATAAGCAGAATGTGATGTCTCTGGATGTTTATTCTGTTTATACACAGTTATATGCTATAGGGGCAGTGGTGGTTCAAGTGGTTAAGGCTCTGGGTTGTTGATCAGAGGATCGTGGTTCTAGCCATAGCACCACCAAGCTCCTTTATAGGGCAATTGAGCAAGGCCCTCAACCCTCTCTGCTCCAGGGGTGCTGTATCATAACTGCCCCTGTGCTCTGACCCCAACTTCCTCAGCCGGGATATGTGAAGAAAAGAATTCCACTGTGCTGTAATGTATTTTATCATGTTCAAGAAAAATAATAAAGCGATGGCGATAATAAAGGCTTCATGCCCTCAGTTCAGTTCTTCTTGAACATGATAAAATAGCCAATGATGACTAGCTAGAGAGTAGCACTTAATATTAACTAAGGCAAGGGTAATATTAGAACTGTAGGGAAACATATTTTGAGGTCACTCTGGAATCTACTGTAACATACATTGCTTTTTGAATAATCATTTACATATCCCAGCCCTCACCACCAAATGGTGATCAGATCAGACGGTGATCAGGAGCTGTGAACTAGCTGACAGTTGGGGGGCCAACTCTGGGGATCTTTCTCCCATTCAGTGCTTTGTTTAAGAGTATCACCTCTAGGCTTTTGCATTGTCATACCAGGGAGCTGTCACCTGTGAGGTCTACCTTCCCTTGGGGCTTTTGTTTAAGAGTATCACCTTTAGGCTTTTGTATTACCTTCAAGGCCTTCCCACTCCGGGCCTTTAAAACCACAACGTATGTTCCTTTTCACTGGACACTGCTGAAAAATTTCCTTGAAAATCATACTTTTGCATAAATCAAATTCTAATCATTTCGTCATTTAATCCTTAATAAGTTACTCAGATTAAGCAACTCTGTTCTTTACTTATTTTAATCCATAAATATATTAATCTCACCTTACTATCCTCAGCTTAAATCTATATCAAAACAGTAAAACCTTTAGGTGTCAGCTAAAACTTACTTTATAATACAAAATAGTTTTAGAATAGCATATAAAAAATAATAGAAAATAATAGAGACACATAATCAAGTAGTGAGTAGTTTATTAGGTAAAAAACTTTATGTAGGGGAACTCATAAGTTCATTACAAAAAAACAGAGATGAGCAATTATCAGCTTTAGTCATCAGCCGAGATAGCAGCTGTGTATGAACACCTCAGGGTACGGCGGTGAGGCCTTTGGCCTGCGAAGCCGAAGCCACGCGCATGTCTGTGCCCATGCCTTAGGACCATGGGAAAGTCAGTCAGCAAGGCTGACGTGCACGTTCTCACAACAAAATGTACGGCAACCCTGACAATAGGAGAGGGTAATGTCATAACAACCCTCAGATAGGACAACAACAAGATATGAAATGCCTGATGAAGCAAAACAAAATCAAAGTATATCACAGAGAGAGCACAAGGTGGAGGGAATAGGTAAATAGGGAAAACGAATTACCTAGGTAGAAGGTAAGGTGGAGGTGAGCTGTAAGATTACCGTGGGAATAAATCAGGTCCGGTTCAGAGACAGAAGTGGAGTGTGAGAGGCGAGGAGGAAAGTGGCTGTGTTTGTAAGAGAGGCGGGTCAGGGCCCAAGCCAAAGTTAAATCAAAATGGGAAACGAACCATTTTAGTGGCTGGTATTAACCAAAACATGGGAAAAAAAATTAGCAAAAAGCACCGAACTGCAGTCAAGCACAGATATGATGTACAGGGGAAATACGAATAGGGGGATACATGATAGAAATACAAGAGGAGACTAGACTAAAATTACACTAAACTAAACTAAACCTAACTAAACTATCTGCAGAGCAAATAAGTTTAACATCTTAGACAATAAAACCAAGTGAATATACAAGGACAAATGAATCAATAAAAAAATAAGAATTGGGGAAAAGTTTTAGTGCTCTAAGTAAATGCCAGGTAACCCCACAAAGCAAGCACTCAAGTACATTGATGTTTGGGATATAATAAATAAGTTCCTAATGTGTAATCAGTAATACCCCATTTCCACAAATACTATAACATGTTAAATTAAAATCAAACTATAATAGACTTAAAGGCCTGACTTAAAGTCCTGCAGTTGGTATCCTCAAGGCCAGCAGGTGGTATCCCCAAGGCCAGCAGTTATGGACAAATGAAGGAGGGGTGATTTTATGGGGCATATTCAGCAGAAAAATTGTCTATCGTCAAAACAATCTCAGACAAACGAGTGTTAGGAGGGGTAAAGATGCCTGTATATATAGGAGTAGTTTTGTAGCTGTTTTTTTTTGAGTGCCAATAAAGCTGGTTGCTTCTTCTCATCCAAGCCTGGAGAAGTTTCATTATTTTCTTTCTCATAAATTAGCAGGAGTGTTTGCTAAATATAGGTAATTTTAGAGAACCACCCTGTAGAATGTCCACTCAGAGGGGACTCCGAGTTCTGACAACTCGGTGACTACAGTACCACCACAGTCTACCACCACAGTGTCTGATCTCCAATAAAACATTCCTGCTGAACACTACTTTTGAGTCCCCTGCTCTGCTTCGGTGAATTCACAACAGAACCAATGATGAGAGAATAATCATTTTGACTAGTTCAACAAAATCTGGCCTCCATTTACACAAATATTCCTTAATTGTTTTCTCACCAGCCTGAAAAAGGTCATATTAGAGACTTCCAGTCTACTGACCCTCCTACAAAAGGCAGAACACTAAGCGCTGTCTTTGGTCTCTCAGACCAAACCTCAGGAGAAGGGTTTGGCATTAACAATTTGAAATGTTTTAGTTCATTTTTTGAGAGCAGCAGGTGCCGTAAAACATTCATTAAACCATAATAGCCAACCCCTACTGATGCCCAAGACCCCTACCAAGACCCCTGCTTGGAAAGAAAGAAAAAACATCTGTGTGGTCTCAAGAGAACAAAACAGAGTTGAGCAGACTCTTTTCTTGATAAACAGGTAAATAGTTAATAAATGTCACCATAATTAAGTCTTGCAAGCTTCATTCCTTCTCTCAGAAAGATTCATCTCTGCACTAGCATTACCATTTGATTTATTTTACATAACACTCATATGTGTCAAAGAATTAAAATCACTTGCTCAGGAGACCTCAAAGAGCCCAGTTTATTCTGTACAGAATGTATTGCCTTGCTACATTGAGGGCTATGGTTAAATCATACAACTACAAGAGAAATGCAGGGCCTGTTGTTGCATTCAATTGGGAACTGTGAAGTGTTTGAATTCAGAGTAGAAAAAAACCTAGTGGAATGACCCTCCAACCCTTAATTAGTTCTCAAAAAGTCTTGAGTTTTTCAAGAGCTCCAACTTAGAGCTGAAATTCTGTGACATCGTAGTACAAATGTTGTTGTTGTTGTTCTTCTTCTTCTTCGTTTTTGGCTGCTCCCTGTTCGGGGTCGCCGCACTGGATCGTTTAGTTTTACGCCAAACGCCCTTCCTGATGCAACCCTCCCATTTTACATCATAGTACAAAAATGTGTTTGAAGCCATTAATGTAGACTTTCTAGTTAGTCAGTTCTATTTACTAGATTGAAACTGCAATAAACTGCAATAGTAAAATTAATAGTAAAAAGTGATACATAGTAGGAAGTTCTGAGGTTGTAAAAAAAACTCTGAGCTTCTTTTTTCCTGAAAGCAAAGGAAGTTCATAGTTATTTATGTACAAACCCGATTCCAAGAAAGTTGGGACGCTGTACAAATTGTGAATAAAAACAGAATGCAATGATGTGGAAGTTTCAAATTTCAATATTTTATTCAGAATACAACATAGATGACATGTCAAATGTTTAAACTGAGAAAATGGATCATTTTAAGGGGAAAAATAAGTTGATTTTAAATTTCATGGCATCAACACATCTCAAAAAAGTTGGGACAAGGCCATGTTTACCACTGTGTGGCATCCCCTCTTCTTTTTATAACAGTCTGCAAACCTCTGGGGACTGAGGAGACAAGTTGCTCAAGTTTAGGAATAGGAATGTTGTCCCATTCTTGTCTAATACAGGCTTCTAGTTGATCAACTGTCTTAGGTCTTCTTTGTCGCATCTTCCTCTTTATGATGCGCCAAATGTTTTCTATGGGTGAAAGATCTGGACTGCAGGCTGGCCATTTCAGTACCCGGATCCTTCTTCTACGCAGCCATGATGTTGTAATTGATGCAGTATGTGGTCTGGCATTGTCATGTTGGAAAATGCAAGGTCTTCCCTGAAAGAGACGACATCTGGATGGGAGCATATGTTGTTCTAGAACTTGGATATACCTTTCAGCATTGATGGTGCCTTTCCAGATGTGTAAGCTGCCCATGCCACACGCACTCATGCAACCCCATACCATCAGAGATGCAGGCTTCTGAACTGAGCGCTGATAACAACTTGGGTTGTCCTTGTCCTCTTTAGTCCGGATGACATGGCGTCCCAGTTTTCCAAAAAGAACTTCAAATTTTGATTCGTCTGACCACAGAACAGTTTTCCACTTTGCCACAGTCCATTTTAAATGAGCCTTGGCCCAGAGAAAACGCCTGCGCTTCTGGATCATGTTTAGATATGGCTTCTTTTTTGACCTATAGAGTTTTAGCCGGCAACGGTGAATGGCACGGTGGATTGTGTTCACCGACAATGTTTTCTGGAAGTATTCCTGAGCCCATGTTGTGATTTCCATTACAGTAGCATTCCTGTATGTGATGCAGTGCCGTCTAAGGGCCCGAAGATCACGGGCATCCAGTATGGTTTTCCGGCCTTGACCCTTACGCACAGAGATTGTTCCAGATTCTCTGAATCTTTGGATGATATTATGCACTGTAGATGACGATAACTTCAAACTCTGCATTGGGGGAATTGGTGATCCTCTGCCCATCTTGACTTCTGAGAGACACTGCCACTCTGAGAGGCTCTTTTTATACCCAATCATGTTGCCAATTGACCTAATAAGTTGCAAATTGGTCCTCCAGCTGTTCCTTATATGTACATTTAACTTTTCCGGTCTCTTATTGCTACCTGTCCCAACTTTTTTGGAATGTGTAGCTCTCATGAAATCCAAAATGAGCCAATATTTGGCATGACATTTCAAAATGTCTCACTTTCAACATTTGATATGTTATCTATATTCTATTGTGAATAAAATATAAGTTTATGAGATTTGTAAATTATTGCATTCCTTTTTTACTCACAATTTGTACAGTGTCCCAACTTTTTTGGAATCGTGTTTGTAAATGTTGACTATGTCAACAAGAGACTACTAAACCCATGCAAAAGCCACATCAATCGGTGTATGTGTCTCCACTGGAGCACACCATGTACCGTCTTATTGATTAGTCACAGCAGAACAGAAGTATCAATGAAGATTGAAAAGAAAACCAAATTTGTGATTGCTTAAAAGATAAAATGTGTTCGAGGAAAAATATTCATGATTAATTCATTTAGCATTTCATGAAAATATATTGAAAGGCATTATCATGAAATAAGCACCAACAAGAAAAATATTTGTATACAATTTGGGGAAATTTATGTGTAGAAGGTGTATTTTAACAGCACAGGATGATACAGGACTAAAAGTTTTAGATTCCAGAATATTGCGATGTAAATGTGACGAAATAATTAGGTTGTAAAAAGAAACCCTGAGCCTGCAGTTCTCCTGAAAGCAGAGATGTACGTATATTATTTACGTAAATGTTGACTTTGTCAACAAGAGACTCCTAAACCCATGCAAAATCCCCACTGATTTTTGAAGTGTATGTGACTTCATTGTAAGCACATCATGTACCGTCTTTGAAGTCCCAAACATATCAGTACTTTTCTGACTGGATCATGCTGCCTGATCCCACTGTGAGATCTCCTCCTCGTGCTGGACGTCCTCCAGGTTTCTTAGGAGTCCGCACACAGTGCCAAACTGAAACAAGCTGCTCTGCCTTTTTGTTAATGATCACTTCAGTAAAAAGCCTTGCATGTGTTGGTGCCCAGATAATTCTGGAGTGACCTTGTGCTAGACGATTTCTACCCAAAATCCTACCAATAAATTTTGTTAATAAATCGACTGTCCTTGTGATATTCAGTGAGGGTGAAGCTGCAGGGTGCTCCTTGCTCTGCTCAGTACTCACTGTAGATGGACTACATGACATGTTTGATCATCTGGTCAACTGTTCATCCATCATAGAGGAAAGACTCAGGAAGCTTCCTTTGTCTGACCAGAGATTTATCCTCATCCTCAAACACTCGTAAATGTGGCAATGTGTCTTTATCCCATCTCGCTCACTGGTTAAACTGTAAAGTTAATAATTTCTATATCTTGCTATGTTTTTGATACAGTCTTCCATTTAGTGGAGCTACACATCAAAGCAGAAGCATTTGTATGTTCAAGTTGATATAAAGTGAAATATAAAGTGTTAAATCCTGTGAAACATAAGCAAAATAAGAAATATCAAATCTCTACACAATACTGAGAAACTAGTGCTTCTACCTTGAAAGCTTGTTCAGAGCGATAACTGGGGGGAAAAAAATGAGAGCGCATTACCTCATTGTTATTCAAACTACGCTGTTCTGCTTATGATATTTAAAGCTCCAGCATGTCTCACTGATTTCCAGCAACAGTATAGACAATCCTGAGCTCTCTACTCATCTGCGACAGGCCTGTTGTTGGAGAGGATTAACCACAGCTCAGCTGGAGCAAGCTATACTTCCTCTAAACTGGATTTAAAGTTGTTAAATCCAAATTTATTTAACTATAGTTTTGGTTTGTTTGTGTGAAATACAATGTTTATGATTTGTAAAAAGTTAATTCAGTAATTATTTATCCATTTCTTTTCACTCCATGATCACGTGATTGACAGAAGTTTAAGAAAGACCTGTACTTATTTAACTATTGCAGTAACTATAACAATTAGCATCTTTACTTCATATTGCCTTGATAACAGCACTGCCTCAGATTGAGAAATAATCAAGGAAACACTACTGGTCTTGTTAAACAGCTAATGAATAAGTATCTCTGCTAAACTGCCACCATGATACCTCAAGGCCTTGTGAGACAAAAGGTGTTTTGAAGATAACTTGGATTCCTTTTCAAGTAACCCATTTCCTTTCACATATTTCAGCAAAAGTAGCCTGGGGCACATTTTAGGCATCACAATCATGTTCAAGACGGGTACAGAACTGAAAATCCCTGACCAGCACTTTATATCAAGGATAAAATTCCACCGTTAGAAGAGGTATGAAGTGCTTTGTTTATCAATCAGTAGACCCTAATGAAGCTAAAATTAATTTTACTGCTTTAGCTTCATCAGTCATCTGTCACAGTGCTCTCACCATTCCCTTAAATCTTACCTGGTAGGATAAAACAGAGGAACTAAAAAATTTCTAAACTAAAAAATTAAAGAAAATCTCAAAGATAGCCTATGAAAATGAGAGCTCCCCATAGCTTCTCAGTTTATAAAACAAACTTTTAAACATATTTCTTAGAGCAAAATATCTTCGTTGAACTCATCTAGCAACTAAGCTGTTTAGAATCAGCCTTTAGAAACACTAACAAGTTCAAATCACTGAGCGGCTGAAATTAACTCCGCCCTTCATCTGTGTGACCATGAGTGTGGATAATGGCTCTTCAACAATTAATGAAAGGCCAACAGTAATAAATAACATTATATTCTTACTTTGAGAGAGAGAGAGAGAGAGAGAGAGAGAGAGAGAGAGAAAGAGATATTGAGAGAGAGACCTTTAATGCAACAGTTTTGCATATTTACATATTTTTAAAGCTTATCACACCATCCCACATAACGGCCCAAAACCCCTTCAGTTTTGAATATATTTCAGTCCACAAAAGAAAGAAAGAGAGAGTGAGAGGGGGTTTAAATTCTTTTTTACTTACTCTTTTACTGTTTTACTATTACTTTACTATTACTACTACTCTTTTACTATCTATGGGTGTTGGCTTGTCTGAGAAAACCTTCAGGGTAATTATTTACTCAGTATTTCTGATACAGCTCTTAGTGTTTGATTTGGTTTGTACAGAAATGTACAACATTGTCAATTGTAGGCAAGCTGAGAATGGATAAAATTTAAATCAAAATTCAAAGCCGTTAATTATACAATTATTTATATATATATATATATATATATATATATATATATATATATATACACCGTTGATCAGGCATAACATTCTGAGCAGTGACAGGTGAAGTGAATAACACTGATTATCTCCTCAGCATGGCACCTGTTAGTGGGTGGGATATATTAGGCAGCAAGTGAACATTTTTTCCTCAAAGTTGATGTGTTAGAAGTGTCAGGAACCGCTGGACAGTTCCCTGCCAGGCCTGGAGCGGGCGCTGGCAGGTGATTTCATGGAGCCTGCTTTATCGTTTGTATTTTGTGTCACACCTTTCCCATTGTTCTCGTTCCCGTTGTTTCACCTGTTCCCTATTAGCCATGATGTTTACCCCTATATATAGGGATCTCTGTGTACCTGTCCTTGTGGGTCATTGTTCTTTGTTTCATGGTTTAGGTGCGTTAGGTTTTGTTTATGAGTGTCTTGTTTTAGCATTAGGTTCGCCTTCCCCATGTATTTGTGTTTATGTTAATAAAGCAGCTCTTCGCTGAATCCTGCGTATGGGTCTTCCTTCCATGGCATGCAGGCACGTGCACGCGCAATCACGGAGGTCCGGGTTCGAGCCCCGCACAGGGTGGGAGTGCCCGGACGTGACATAGAAGCAGGAAAAATGGACAGGTGTAAGGATTTGAGCGAGTTTGACAAGGGCCAAATTGTGATGGCTAGACCACTGGATCAGAGCATCTCCAAAACTGCAGCTCTTGAGGGGTGTTCCCGGTCTGCAGTGGTCAGTATCTATCAAAAGTGGTCCAAGCAAGGAACAGTGGTGAACCAGCGACAGGTTCATGGACGGCCAAGGCTGATTGATACACATGGGAAGCGAAGGCTGGCCCATGTGGTCTGATCCAACAGACGAGCTACTGTTGCTCAAATTGCTGATGAACTTAATGCTGGTTCTGATAGAAAGATGTCAGAATACACAGTGCATTGCAGTTTCTTGCCTATGGGGCTGCATAGACACAAACCAGTCAGGGTGCCCATGCTGACCCCTCTGCACCACCGAAAGTGCCAACAATGGGCACGTGAGCATCAGAAATGGACCACGGAGCAATAGAATAAGGTGGTCTGGTCTGATGAATCATGTTTTCTTTTACATCACGTGGATGGCCGGGTGCATGTGCATCACTTACCTGGGGAACACATGGCAGGATGCACTATGGGAAGAAGGCAAGCCGGTGGAGGCAGTGTCATGCTTTGGGCAATGTTCTGCTGGGAAACCTTGGGTCCTGCCATCCATGTGGATGTTACTTGACACATACCACCTACCTAAGCATTGTTGCAGACCATGTACACACTTTCATGGAAATGGTATTCCCTGAAGGCTGTGGCCTCTTTAAGCAGGATAATGCGCCGTGCCACAAAGCAGAAATGGTTCAGGAATGGTTTGATGAGAACAACAATGAGTTTGAGGTGTTCACTTGGCCTCCAAGTTCCCCAGATCTCAATCCAATCGAGCATCAGTGGGATGTGCTGGACAAACAAGTCCGATCCATGGAGGCCCTCCCTCACAACTTACAGGATTCTGATGCTAGAATCTTGGTGCCAGATACCACAGCATACCTTGCCTTGATGGGTCAGGGCTATTTTGGCAGCAAAAGCAGGACCAATATATATATACTGTACTCATATTAATTAGGTCCTCCCTTTTACTGTTAAAAACAAATCAGTTCTTCAGGGCATGGAATCCACAAGATGTTAGAAACATTTCTTTGAGATTCTGGTCCATGTTGGCTGTATGATTGTATCGTGCCATTCCTGCAGATTCTGCAGATGCACTTTCACGCTCTTGTTCTTCCACATCCCAAATTCAGATCCGGTGACCTGGAAGATATTTGAAGAACACTGAACTCATTGTCATGCTCATGAATCTGGTTTTAGGGAAACCAGAGAACAACAAGAAAGCCTACATGGAAATGCAAATACACAAATAAACAAGACAGTAGCCTGACCTCAGGCAACATTACCCACTACACTAGCATACCATCCAGGTTAAATACCATCAGTGACTGGAAACTAAAACTGGCTCTGACTAACCCTGTTAACTCTCAGTGCCAGTCCTAAATGTGGATAAAATGGAGGGTTATGTCAGGAAGGGCAAAAAAATCTGTGCCAAATCAAATATGTGGATCAACCCAACAACAAGAAGAACAACATCTAGGGATATTTAGCTTGAAGCAGTAGTTCTACATCATTTAAATTCCAGTTTCACCCAAATGAGGATGAGGTTCCTTTCTGAGCCTGGTTCCTATCAAGGTTTCTTCCTCATATCATCTCAGTGAGTTTTTCCTTGCCACCATCACCTCAGAGATAAATGTTAGGGATAAATAATAACTTAACTTTTCTGTAAAGCTTCTTTGAGACAATGTCCATTGTTAAAAGCGCTATACAAATAAATTGAATCAAATTATCAAGAAGTCACCATTTGGATTAACAGCCAGAGTTAGTTTTTTTCGTCAGAATTATTCTCAGACTTTATATACAGTGTATGCTCCTTTATTATTACAAGCAACCAAAAAAAGTCAAATATTGCATGTTAAAGTATTAGTAATAAAAATCCTTTTTAGAATGCAATGTAAAATTTTCCTACATTGCCATTTTATCCTCTGGATTATTTAAATATTTATTTAAATAGATTTTACATCCACACAGTTATATTCAGCTAGTGTGCTGTAACTCTCCAAGATGCCTTCTAAACATCAGGAGACAGATAGGATCACGGCAAACGTTTTTCCCAAGTAGCCGATTCTTGCTTTGCATTATGTCATCAAGCATCAATTGAATGCACAGGAGTCGGGCTCACAAAGCTGATAAAGGTTTAATATTACAAATCTGAGAACTCTCATCTCACTTTATATCCAGAAGAAATGTGTTTGTGTGATTCTGAGTGCTGAAGAAGCTCACAGTGACGACCCTGTGCTTGTGACTCATTGCTACAGGTTAGGCAGAGCAGGAACTGGACTGATGCCAGAGCATCTCTGTGACAAGCCAGCCAACCGGAGCTGAAGAAATAGTCTGTATTTGGGGGGAAAGGAAGGTGAAATTCCTTTGCCCTTTCCCTAAGTTAAGTGAACTTTTCATTTTTTGTTGCCTTGAGCTATGTTTAAGTGAGATATTTTTGGTAATATTGACAATTCTTCAGCGATCATTTCTTCTGCAGAGAAATGATTTAGCGGCTAGTCAGCCCACTAGAAATGCAGTTTTCTTTTGTTATCATGATGCCTATTTCTTCGGAAGCAATTTTTCTACATTTTAAGAAATTGTTTCAAAGATACTTTCATCTACTTTTGATGATATTGTTTCTCACAGACCAGATTTGTCCATTATATCCAGCCAGACAACAAAAAGACATTGTTATTGCTCTATTTATTATTGGTCAAGACTCCAAAAGTAAGAGAAAAGCTTACAGTCACTTGAAAATAGTTGCAGGACAACCTGAAAGCCACAGGAACAACATGGTTACACAAAGAACAACAAAAATACAGTAGCAACGAACTGCACACAACAACCTGTTTTTACACTTCATGCAAAAAGTCTTAAAGCGCTAAGAAAAGAAGCGAAGAGATACACATCTAAAATCAGAACTCTTTGGCAATAATTCAGCTCATCATGTTTAAAGAAACATCGTGTTTATTATGCCAAGAAACATCAAGAACCACAGAAATACAGAGCTGGCTTCATGATATGGAGCTGCTTCTCTGCCAATGTATAAGCACTGTGCTTCATCGAAGGAAACATGAATGAGGTGATGTACCAGGACTAGAGGAGATTTTAATCTTCATGGTCAAGAATCTGTGGAGATGATGGACAACTAAACAAGACAACAAACATGCAGCCACATGAACTTCAGACTGATTTCTGTTACATATCCCTGGTCTCGGAAAGTTTTCAGATGAATTCTGAAAACTGGGTGTGGCTTCGCGGCTCATAAGAGAATAAATAAACCAACAATTTTATCTTCATCTCTGCAAATTGAGTAGCATCAATTTAAGCACTTCTATTAATGAGCTCCAATTACTGAGCTTCTGATATTAGCCCCACCCCCTCATTCCTCTGACCATGTATGGCTCTTCAGACACATTAACGTTTGTTATTTAATTGATTTCATATTTATATTTTAAGTACTTAACCCATAAGGAAAAAAAAGTCCCTTATGAACATTAAACTTTAAACACACACACACACACACACACTTTATTTGTTCTTCACACACACTCATTGATACTGATGCGACTTCGAGTCTCTACAGGAAAATGACTTAGCAGTTAGTCAGCCCAGTGGAAATGTTTATTCCTTGTTAGTGTTTGGATATTGATGCCTTTTATGTCTAAGTGGATTAAAAATATATGAAAGATTTTTCTTCTATATTCAATCGGACATCTTGTCATCTTGTATATGACCATAATATCCTTCACTCGATCTAGATGTAGCAGAAACAGTCTTTGATTTCATGCTCACTGGGTTTCTACACACACACACACCAGTCTGCTTTATATCACTCTGTGACATTGAGCATCATTTATCAAGTGTAGGGTTGGCTGTTAGTAGCTATCTTTCAAATATAAAAAGTCATTAATATTTAGCATCCATGTCAGATATTATATGATATTATTTGATCAGATATCGGATTTCTTATTATGAGGCTGATTATTTGTGGAACCAAGTACAACAATAGCACCATCAATGATCATAATAAAAATACACAGTAATATGAAGTGAGGTTAGAGCTGATTTCTTTCTATCCCAGACTGTAGACTCAGCGGCTCAGTGGATGTTTTACTATCTGCAGTGACTAAGAAGGCATATGGGGGAGAGAGAGATATAGATAGATAGATAGATAGATAGATAGATAGATAGATAGATAGACGGACGGACGGACGGACGGACGGACGGACGGACGACGGACGGACGGACGGACGGACGGACGGACGGACAGACAGATAGAACTTTATTATAAGACAAGTACATATCAACAAAATGCCGTTTAGCATCTACCAGAAGTGCAAACAACAGAAACTGTGCAAATAAATAGACACTTTTTCTGTTAGTAAACATTGCAAGGTGGAGCTTAGGTGTGGGCAGAAAGATTTCCCTGACCACTTTACAAGAGGTAGTTATCAAGTTTTGTTAGTTTGTTTTTAAACAATGACTGGTCAAAATCCAAATTTTTCTGACTGTGTTAGGTCAATCACTGTCCGTGATTGTTATTTGAAAAAATTAACTTTAATGGACTGAAGCAGATTGGCTGACCCATGCACGCTCACTCAATGGATGGACGATGTGACAGGATGACCTCCGGTTGAGTGACCCCACCCAAAACTACTTTAGAGAAGGAGTTAAAATTAGAGAGTAATCACACTGTCAAGTTGTTTAACGTCACAGAGGCTGATAAATATGGCTGCCATGGACTTCAGCTCCCAGCAGCCACCTGCACTCCTACATTCACAGTTGCCACTCTTTTAATTATTTTCACCTGTGTTCAGTGTCATATGTTAAGTTGTCTTTATTTGTCACATGGCATATCCCATCCATGGAGGTTGGGGTCAGAGCATAAAATCAGCCATGATGCAGCGTCCCTGAAGTCGGGTGGGTTGGGGGCTTTGCTCAAGGGCCCAACAGTGGCAGCTTGGCAGTGTTGGGGCTTGAACCCTGATCTTCTGGTCAACGACCCAGAGTCTTAACCGCTTGAGTTACCACCGCCCCAATGTTTGTTTTCTACATTTTGGGGCAAGATCCTTGCTCCTTGGGGCAAGGTACAGTATATTGCTAAAACATTTTGGACCCCCCTCCAAATCATTGATTTCAGGTGTTCCAATTAATTCCATGGCCAGAGGTGTATAAAAGCAAGCACCTAGGTCCATAAAGATATGGATGAGCGAGTTTGGTGTGGAGGAACTTGACTGCTCTGCACCAAGACCTGATAGAACTGAACTGCGATGAATTAGAGCGGAGACTGCGAGCCAGGCCTTCGTCCAACATCAGCGCCAGACCTCACAAATGCGTTTCTAGAGGAATGGTCAAAAATTCCCATAAACACACTCCTAATCCTTGTGGAAAGCCTTCCCTTCCAGAAGAGTTTGAAGCTTTTATAGCTGCAAAGGGAGGGCGACCACCATATTAAACCCTATGGATTAAGAATGGGATTAAAGTTCTTGTGCATGTAAAGGCAGACGTCCCAAAACCTTCGGCAATATAGTGTATATGCTCTGTGCTATTACTAAGCCGTTGATTTATTGCTGTGATTTTTAGTTCTGTTTGTTTTCCTGATTTTTATTCTGCCTAGCTCTGATGGTTCCAAAACTTTTGACCTGTTCCTATTTTTGTGACTTTTGTAATAAAAAAGCACTGCATTTGAATCCCTGCATCTCATGAGTCTGATCCATGATGAACACATTGTCCAATCAAAAGGACAGAAAAGAGAACGGTCAGACATTCTTATCCATCTTTAGGTGTGTGTATGTGTGTAATATGAAATCATTGATCAGTCCTTGTGATATAATGCGTTACTAAACTCTAATTCTTTCGTTGATCTATCGATAGATTTTAGTTCCGCTCTTTCATCATGACCAGCTGTCAGGATTTTATTAGAATTTATTATAAGGCTCTGAAGTACAGCCCTGGCCATCAGTTTCCAACTGAATAACTTCTGGAGGATGTTTAAAGTAACGGATACTTTGATCACATTAAGTGGAAGTGGATCTGAGAGGCTCTTACTATCGTTTTAATAAGTAATGATATCTGAGATCTTCACTGCAGATAACTTTCAACCGAGTCCAACATGAAGTATATATATATATATATATATATATATATATATATATATATATATATATATATATATATATATATATATATATATATATAATTTATTTATTTATTTATTTATTTAATTTTTTTTCTTTCTCTGTTTTCTGGTAACTATAAAGTTATATATAAATCATTATTATTTTAAAAATATATATATATATATATATATATATATATATATATATATATATATATATATATATTTTTTTTTTTTTTTTTTTCTTTTTTTTTTTCTCTGTTTTCTAGTAACTATAAAGTTTGTCTTGCTTGTAGTCGCTAAACTGCAAATCTCTTTTCATCTATTTGTCAGAAATGTTTTAATCCTAAGTGACTCTCAGAAATCCAAGCTAAGCTTAAATCTGAGCAGATGAAGCTTTAAGTTTTGGCTCTCTGACAGACCTGGGATTTGAACTGCCGACTTCCTTGGTTACTCGAACAGAACATTAACAGCTGAGCCACCGCTGTCCCTGCTTCAAGACAAATTGTGAATAATGAGCCAGGACGAGAAAAGAAGCAGGGCTTTCAGCAAAAAAAAAGGGCAGAGTAGTCCCCCAAGGCCTTGTGAAACAAAAGCATTTGTCACAGGGTGACAGCTGGGAAGAATAGGTTGCACATTGTACTGCTTCGTGTTTCGATCAATTTTTTCTAAATAATTTCTCAAGCTCTAGCGAAATACAGCAAGCCTACCTTTTATTCATAGACAGGCGGCAACAACACCGCACTAACAATGCTGAATTTGTCAATAATGATAAACAGATGCGTACTTTATCCACGAGTTTATCCACATGAAAGATGTTCTGCGTTCAGATGAAGCTCAAACTAATCTAATCAACTCAAGCGCACACAGTTTGTGGTCTGTGAGCAATTTCTTACTTTCAAACCGTTAAGGCTGCTGACATTTGTGGCATTGAAACTATTAGATTTGTGTAACGGTGATAGAAAGGAGAGACTCATATTTTAAGGCCATTTGAACCAATGCTTTCTTTTTCTTTTAATTTTCAGTTTCAAGTGCAGGCTTTCTGCGTCATCAAATATTGAAATCAAATCCGAGTGAATGCTGAAGTAGACTGTATTCTTCTGAATATAAAATATCACACATCTTATTCTGTATGGAGCTAAAAAAGGACTTTAATAAACAGCATCTGCAAACCACATGCATATCACTTCTAATAAAGTTGGCACAGGTCAATTCAACTGATGACCTTTAGCCAAAATTCAAAACCCAGCTCTGGGCTGAGAATAAAGATTTGTGTATTGATTCCCAGCTGTCTGTAGAATTTACTTACATATAATTAAAATGATGGATTTTATTTATCGTTGACAATAATGAGTCACAAATTCAGAAAAGTGATCTAGACGTGTAAAAAGTTGTTTGACAGGATTACGCCATAATTCATTCGGTCTTTGGTGAAGTATGGTGTGAGGAAATCTTGTCTAAATTTAATCCCAATAATTCAGACACACTAATGTACCATCTCTCATCAGGTTCTGCATCGCCATACATTCGAACCTGCTGCTGTCCTTAGTTGTGTTAATGTGGTGTAAACAGATTGTGTTTTAAAGTATTATACTAGCAATTTTGTTTAAATGAATATACTTTACCAAGTATTTTTGACGTGACTGATTCCAGAGGTCTGGCATGTTCAGGGTGTAGGAGCCTCCACAGGAACAAAAATCAGACCCAAATGCAGGAATCGAAGGCAGATGAGCGATTTATTAATAAAATAACTTAAACAAACAGACACAGAAAAACACTAGGAGTGAAAGTAAAGCAAGAAATATACAAACACAAGATCCAAGGAATCAGAAAACCCAAAAAACAGACCTGCAACCAGGTAACGAGACAAAACCATGGGTTACAAGAAGCAAGCGCTCAGCAACAACAAACACAAAACAGCAGGTGTATGTTGGGGAGGTAATTAGAGACACATAAGGAACAGGTCTGAAGTGAAAAGGATTGTTTTACAAATGGAGAGGCTTTTAAAGACAGCTGTCAGCCCTCTCAGGGGTAAATTCAGTCCAAGGTCAGACTCTTTAATGTTCAGAGATAGAAAGATGATCACGCGTCACCTACAGGTCTTTGTAAGCACATTAAATGTTGTTTAAAGACTGAACAAGTATGGATTTCAAAGAAGGGTGACTAGGAAGAGACTTTTATCTGGAAAAAAAAAACGTGGTAAAATACAAACGTTCTCAAACAATGACCGAAATGTTTAGCCATCATGAAAAGCACTATGTTTGGTGAAAATCCAACACAAGCATGATGATTCGGGTTTGTTTTGCACTTTATATCAGAAAATTCTTGAGACGAATGTAAGGCAGCTTAAACTGGTTCAGGCAACGGGATAGATGATCCGAAGCACACCAGCAAATCAACGTCTGAACGGCTTGAAAGAGAAACAAATTCAAGGTGTAGGAATGGACAAGTCAAAGTCCAGACCTCAACCCCACTGAGATGATATGGTGGGATTTTAAGATCGCTGTGTATAAACACAGGTTAGTGGTTAAGGCATTGGACTACTGATCGGAAGGTTGTGTATGCGAGTCCCAGGTCCACCAAGCTGCAACTACTGGGCCCCTGAGCAAGGGGCTTAACTGGGTTCTTTGTACTGGGCCCTTAACTCCCAAATTCTGAGTTGTATAAAAAATGAGATGAAAATGTAAGTCGCTCTGGATAAGGGCGTCTGCTAAATGCCAGAAATGTAAGCAAACATCTATGAAGTGAAGCAGTGATGTAAAGAAGAGTGGGAAATGATGTGATAGACTGACTCCTACTTCAGGTTATTATTCCTAAACCTGGCTCTGAATTATGAGCTGGACTTACTTTGCTTTCTGAATGTTGGTGTACTTTTTAGAGAGAAAAAAAACCCCCTACATATTGAAATCTGTTGTGTTTTTTTGTTGTTGTGTTGACAATTGTGACCCGATGAACAGAATTGAAGGAGGGTGTACTTTCTTCGTTTTTTTTTTCTATTACTGTACATACACATTTCAAATTCTTCCAAATGCACGAGGAACAACTACATTTAAAAACCAAAGCACTCTCTAACACTTCTTTGCGAGTCGAATAAAAATGAAAGGAATTTCTAGCATGAAAATTAGACTATATTTCAGAAGAAATGTAAAAGCAGCAAGCTGTTCAAATCTATATAATTCAGGAACGTTTTGACTGGAGTATAATTATTTTAATTAAATGTCTTCATCTTATATCTTAATTTGTTCAAAGTCGCTATTCTTCAAGTAATGCGTTCTTCTCTAACACCATAACTCTTGCAATTTAGATTCAAATAAAGACTAAGAACTTTTCCACAACCCAAAAATAAAAAAAAAAAAAAAAATTAAAATGAATATAAAGTGGAGTCATGGGTCTACATTGTGATTTTAATGGCTCTGGTGTACATGATCACGCTATCCTTCAGCAGGTGAGAGGATGAGTGTAACAGTTTTTGCTTCGTGTTAAATCACTCAGCGATGATTTAAATGATAAATTCATACATCTGGGTTTTAGGGTTTGTCCTGGTTGAGGGCCCAGATGTCCTGAGGGATGAAGGCTTTGGTCCAGCACCGTCTGCTGTTAACAAACAGCTCACATTTACAGGTGCTTTTATAACAATGATGCAAATATCTGATACTATTTTCAACACCTTTATAAATCTGAATCTTATCAGACCACAGCAGTAAACTAAATGAAGTAGCATGAATCAGTGGGTGTGTTTATGCATGTCCAGAAACTCTCGGTTGTACGTCCGCGACGATCTGTAGCACTAGGTGGTGAGGTTAGGCACTGATGTTAGGGTTCAGTCGGTGTTCCAGTTCAATGGGGTTGAGTCAGAGTCAGGAATCTGTGCAGGACACTCCAGTTCTTCCTCTCCAACCTTCTCAAACCACGCCTTCATGAAGCTCTGTGCTTTGTGAACAGCTGCATTGACATGCTAGAACTGGGTTTGAGCCTCTAAGGTCCAGTGAAGGGAAAAATGTACAGCTATAGCATACCGAGACATTCTATAGAACTGTACACTTTCAACTCAGTGCATGAACGCATATGGATGTGGAAGTGTATGTGAAATGAGCCCTTCACTCAAGCAACAGATGAATAGGTTGACACTACTTGACCCAGTTAGATGTATTGTCACTGTTATATTACTTGTTTACCTTACATATAAAAAAAAATTAATTCAAATTATTACACATAAAATTAATTATAGGGGCACAGTTGCTTGGTGGTTAGCTCGTTTGCCTCACACCTCCAGGGTTGGGGGTTCGACTCCCGCCTCCGCCGTGTGTGTGTGTGGAGTTTGCATGTTCTCCCCGTGCCTCGGGGGTTTCCTCCGGGTACTCCGGTTTCCTCCCCCAGTCCAAAGACATGCACTGTAGGTTGATTCGTGTCTCTAAATTGTCCGTAGTGTGTGATTGTGTGAGTGAATGAGAGTTGTGTGTGTGTGCCCTGCGATGGGTTGGCACTCCGTCCAGGGTGTATCCTGCCTGATGGATATGGCCCAGGCTCCCCGTGACCCGGGAATAGATCGGATAAGCGGCGACAGTGAATGAATGAATGAAAAATTTATTATATTCCTTACAATAAAAATATATAGTCATTATATACCTATCATACACATTATATATATATTATAATATAAAATATATATATTATATATATATAATATATATATATATATATATATATTTATATATCTGAATTTATCTAAATATATATTTATATGTGGGTGTGTGTGTATTATTGTTATTATTATTATTATTTGGTTACTCTCCATGCTGAACCTTTAATTAGTGCAAAATAATCAAGCTCTCAACATACAAACGTCAACACTGAGAAGCAAATTTTTTTTAGTACTGATTTTCTTCATCTTTTTCTGCTTATTATTATGCTTTATTTCTGGTGTGTGTGAAAGGGTGCCATAAGAGGAAAGGTTGCACCATGGATGGAGGTCTTTCCATCTTCCAAACTGATTCAGACGACGTGTTAACATTTCTAATCACCTGCTTCTGTTAATCCTAATGCAAAAGCTGAGTGCAAAAGACAATGTGAAATATGATTAGTGATTAAATGATGAAGCACAGACGTAAGCAGAAGACACTATAGAAAATGCCGAGCATCATCATTTGCCTTCACTCTCATGAATTAAGATACCGAGCTCTCCTTTTCCTTTTTCTGGAGCACTCAGGTCTGTGTCTTCATAATGCAAAGAAGAACGTACATGAGCCGTGATATACTGCGCCTAGACGTACCTCAGGGACGTAAATACTCCTGCTCATGAGTCTGGGAAGGGTTATATAGCCATCTCCAAGTAGTTTAAAATTCACCATTCTACAGTGAAAAGGATTGTTTTACAAATGGAGAGGCTTTTAAAGACAGCTGTCAGCCCCCTCAGCAATGGACAGCAAATTCAGTCCAAGGTCAGACTCTTTAATGTTCAGAGATTGGGGGTTACAAAGACAACATCTTTTATCTGGAAATGCGTAGTGTATACCTAGAAAAATAATTAACGACACATAATTGGACGTTAAGGACCACTGAGGTACCTCTAAATCTAAATAATGCATATTAGAGGTATGAAATATGTATCGTTGATGGTTCCACCATTCGGAGCTACCTGTAGTTATTCGAGTGACCAGCTGGGGGCAGTGTAACTCTGTGAGCGCAGGACAGAGACCGTAAGAACACGACAACGAGCTGTAAATTAAATTACACAATGATTCATGAGCTTCAGAGGACTGTTGAGGCAGACCATCCTTCACAAACACTAGATTCTATTTCTTTATTTAGTTACTTATTATTTAAGAAAGATTTCCTACTAATTGATGACACGCTCCTTGTACGGCGACTTTGATAAGAGAAACACACGTTTCAATTAATAGTAATGTTAATAATCCACTTGATATTTGTCTAATTATGTACGGGCGAGAGAAAAAAAAACCCCAATGCAATAATCATGAAAATGAGTCTCTAAAGCACTCGATTACTGAATAAGAGTCTTCTCAATGCTATTAGAGAAGTATTTCACTAATATAATCTCGATCAAATCTCACACTAAAGTGATTGCATCTGCGCTTCAGAGGACACGAGAGCTGCCTGAAACTGGTGTGGAAATTTAAATCACATAAAGACCAGATTCTTGTAAATTGGCCAAGCAGATGTGAGGTCAGTGTGAATGCGGTCAGCAGAAATCTGGTTCATCTAATCATACTTTCTATTGTTCATAGGAAAGCCTTATTAATCTGACTCCTAAGACTGCAGGAGTGCTACCATGGGTCAATAGATATTACCGTCAAATAATAGTCATCCATTAAAGCGGAGTTATATGGCACCCGTAGGGTTTAATTGGAAATTCATGGAGACTGTGACAGCAGCAATATGACAGCTGAGGGTGAAGAGTTGACATGGAGGCCTAATTTAATTCGGAGTCAATCTGTAACTGCGGCACTTTAAGCAGAGTCAAGTGTGGAAATGTCTGCTGAGAATTTTCTACCGGGAAAATAAGTGTAAGAAAAATGACAAGATTTGTCTCCTAACGCTTTCTACACACTCTGCTCGATCATCTCATATTTGACTGTGTGCGGAAAGGCATTATTGTGCTTCGAGAGAGCAATAAAAACAATTACTATCAGCTAAGGAGAGAATTTGAAGCTCCATAAACATTATATTGAGAGGCATATTTCATCTAGAGCTGCTTTTTTTTTTACTTAATTACCCATTAATAAGCTCAATGACACCGTGATGAAGAGCTTTACTTTTTAACTTTTCTTTTTAATAAGAGAAAGAAAAAAAAAAGGTTCTGGCACCAAGTGCACTCCTTCTGGCTGATATGAAACGCAGCCAGGTGAGCAGGACGACTCTTGCGCTAAATTGCTTTGACGTTATTAAAGAAAGGTGGGGCGAAGAACAGCAGGGGGGAAGAAAGAGGGAAAAAAAAAATCTAGATAAACTGTAGGGCAGTTTGGAGAGATGAGGTTGGAAGAAGGTTAATGTAGCAGACAAATGGGCCAATAAAGAGAATATTGAGATGAATAGCAGCCGGCAGAGCAGCAGATGACAGGCCCAGGCAGCCATGCTAACAAAGCCACGAACTGATAAATGTGGACTAATAGAGACAGCAACCTGCTCTGTCTGGAGATTAGATCTTTAAAAAAAAAAAAAAAAAAAAAAAAAAAAAATTATAAATACAACATTCAACAGCTTTAGGAGGGGATAGGAAGAAGAAAAAACCCCAACTCATTTTCATCCGGCATAAAGACGTCATTTGGTGTAAACATTTATTGGTTTTCAAACTGAAATAAAAATGACACCAGTAAACATTAAACAGCCTTTCAGAATCCACACATTTTCTTTGAGAAATAAAAGAAAAAAATATATATTTATTTATTTATATATATATTTATATATATATATATAAAAGCGAATTGTATAAATGTGCAAATTCTGTTTTTTTTTCCAGTGACCCAGTATATAACTTTTTAAAAGATTTTGAAAAACAAAAGTTGTGTGTGTGAGGAAGAGAATCGGAGACAGGCAGAGGAGAATCTTTCGAGATTCGGGGATTATTAAAATAGCAGTGATGAGTGATTTGCTGAGACATATTAAATAAAGTTAAAATCGATGGATGTCCAAAAACAAACAAAAAAAAAAAAAATCACAAAAACAAACAGCCTGCGTCTATTCCCGACATTCAGAGGAAAGGAAAACAATTGAATTATTTAGCTACTATATAAATTATTTACAAAAACAATGCGTGGGTCGTCATTTTACACTAGACACTGAGGCGCCTTCGTTTTCCTTTGTCGGAGAAAAGCAAAGTCGGCCTCTGATCGAAGGCACAACATGAGACCCGCTGCGTAGCACAGAGGTGACTCGACCACACCGAGGGGGTGATGGTTGGTACGGAGGGGCAGCTGTGCACCAGGAGGGCCTCAGACAGGGGTAAATATGATCAACGGTGTTGGACTGGGGAAAAACATTGTTGGACTATTAGTCTGATAACAGATAAAAAAAATCTTTTAAAAAGGGAGTGACAAAATTAAAAAAGTAGAAAGAGTCAAAAAAAAAAAAAAAAAAAAAAAAAAAAAAATACAGGTTGCCCTTTGATATGTTCCAGTCAGTTAAATATAGAGAGGACATTATATGTCTGAACTGTCACAGGAGCTTTTCTAAACTGAAGTTCGTTCTGCCTTTTCCCCCCAAAACCTCAAATGTCAGAAAGACAACACCCCCTGGAAGTGTCTATACCCCGAGTGTGGAGACAGGAGGGAGGAAAAGCGCATCCTTTTTTGGAAAAAAAAAGAAAAGAAAACAAAAAGAAACGGGCAACTCAGAGTCAGAAAAGAAGAAGGTGAGGTTGAGGAAGGGAGGGGTGCTGGTGCTGTAAGGGCCATGGTAGGGATCGGTTACAGTTAACACTCTCACTGAGAGTTGGCTCTCCCCGCTCCAGGCCGAGCCGCTCGCTGTGTCTTCTGCTGAGGGCTAGAATGAAGGGTGCCGGGCAGGCACCGTGGCATGTTGCCCCCCTGTGACGCTGTGCCTGGAGGGGGCCGTGGGCAGGATGGTGGGGGCTGGCTCAGAGGACGAGAAGGGAAGAGGGGGAGGAGTCTAGGCACGGACGCAGTATGTTTGAGGCCCGCCGTGCACAGTTTCCCCTGCAGGTTGTCGGCCTGTGTGTGGCCGACATCCTCGGGCAGCGCCGTCACTGCCTGGACCTGCCCACTCACTGCAGGAGAGAAGCGTGAGACAGAGAAAGAGTGTGTGTTCAGCACCATTGATTAACCATCACTAACTGTTCAGTTACCCAACCATCCCTCTGTAAAACCTTATTCTACTGCCAGCCTCCAATAATCTATTAACAGATTTTAATTATAATAAAATACACTTATATTAAAATTTTCCCCAGTTCAGATATTTCTCTCTTTATTAATATATTTGGTAAAATTAATCATGATCTACTGAGTACTGTAAAAAAGATTGCCAAGCTGTGTATGTGTGTGTACATATATATATATATATTTATTTTTTTTTCATCTTAATCAATGTATTTCCCCATGCTCATTATTTTACACAAAGCCACAAAGAGGGTTTCTGACAAAAACTCACAACCCTCAATGGTTAATTAGCAGCTGGTTTCTGCCACATGTTAAAACAATAAAACTTAGTTTAATCTGCTTTATTAAACCAGATGCGTGTGGTGCGGTGGAGTGATCACAACCTGCATTTTTAAGTGATTTCTTGAGTCTATGGTTGATAAGTAATTATTTACTGCCAGATCATATGGTATCACACGGATTAATATTTGAAATGATGTTGCCAGGGGCTTTAATTATACCCGACACCTTTGAGTTATATAGAAAACACACATTGCTATTCTATTTTTAAATTAGGTCTAAAGCTTTGGGAGGCAGAACAGGCTAGGGACGGAGATTTAATATTTAGGCCAATGTCACTGCTCCTGTCCTCTTTCCTCTTGCCTGTCCTCCCATTATGGGCTTCACCTACACTGAGATCTGTAGAGAGTGCCTTCCTGGGCCCCTTCCTGCCTCGACCGCCATGCCGAATTCCCACAGGGCCCTAAGTGAAAGAAGGAAGAAGGTGAGGTTGAGGGAGAAAGAACAAAGATACAGGTTCTCTCAAAAGCTCTTCATCTGCTCTTGGAGCTCTGGCTGTTAAGATTTACACTATGGGGACTCACACTACACAGCAAGGCGAGGCTTTATTGCTGCGCGTTCGGTGAGGCTCACCTGGTGATTGGTGACCATCGAGGGCGCGTGGAGCAAAGGAGGACGAATCTGAGGGTTGTACTGAAGAGGCTGACCGAGGAGCGGGTACCGTGCATCACCTTGTCAAAATAACAAACAACCAATAATCGAATCGGCATTTCTGATCACGCAGCTGTTTTATTTAATCCTTTTTGATAAATGACTCGAAGAAAGCACAAAGTAAAATCGGTGCACATTTAACATTACTACCTAATATGAATGGAACTCAAGTTTCTAAAGTCTGCTGCTATTTTTAGCTCGTCTTAATAGCACAGCTTGCCGAGGCCAGTCTTTCACAAACTCACCTTGCCCCGGGACAATGGATCTGGAGAACTGAGGCATGATGGGAAGAGAGGTGAGGCCGGGTCGGACGTTCTTGACGTTCGTTAGGTGGGAGGGAGCGGGTGACTGTGCTGGGGATGTGGACGGGCTGCCGAGCTGATTGCTGCTCTGGAAGGCACAAAAGCATGTAAAGTTGAGCATTTAAATGTGCTGTGTGAGGAGAAGTGTTTAATAAGAACTTTAATTAAAAAAAATTATATTGGAAATCTCTGTGATGCTTCACAATGAATCTCACCAGACATAAGAGAAAGAAGGGATTGTAGATGAGGCTTACATGGGAGCTGTCCAGAGTGCAGACGTCAGTAGATTTCTGGCTGCGTTGATGGTCCAGGCTGTGGTATTTGTTGTGTTTCCACTGAGGAGGCGAGTGCGGCCGTGGCTGCTGGCCAGAAGGTAATGCGAGCTGCATCATCACCATGCCACTACCCGGGGGTAGAGGAGGCACGCCTATATACAACACACACACACACACATTATGAGATGCACTGTTTAAGCTTATTAATTCGATTTCTTCTTTATTAAAAAAGGATTATTTGCTACGATGAAACTGATTCAAATTTTCTTCATATCTTCATTTGTTAGAGTTCAAGCACTTAAATAAATCATCTATCGCTCCATCGGGATGTTTAACCTGTGACTGAAGGCGACGTGTTCCACAGTAAAATTGAAGAAGTGCTCGAATTTGGAAGCACAATGTTGCAGCACAATCCATTAAAATATTTCTCTAACAATTTCATCTGAAAAAAGGTTGGAGAATTTCAGTGAAAAGACTTGACCCCATTTATGAAAGGCTCTGAAGGCTTTTCACTGGGTAATTACTCTTTTTTTCCTAAATGGCTCAAAGTAACCTATTTAATATCCTCTTCAGATTGAGATCAAAACAAGGTTGAATTCAATTAATCTGTGTTTGCATTATCTTCTCACACCCTTATTAATTTTGCTTCACGTGAAATTGACTTGCGTGTGCTTTTTTTCTTCCTTTCAACCGAATTGCTAATTTCGAGCATTAAAGACATCCGGCTTTATTCACAGACAGAATGTATAGTCATAAAGCACAGATAAGTCTAATTACATGCTGAAGGAAAACCCAAAAAAAAAAGCTAAATAATGAGATAATGACTAGACAAGCTCATTATGATCTCCTATTCTAAAATCGAAAAGGCTGCCATCAGCATCTGGATCAGGAACCACAGAAAAGGGGCACTGAAATATTTAGGATTTGCTCTGACAGATTTAAAAAGGGCATGTTCTTTCCACTTGGTAATCCCCCCATGAAATTAAACCATTTCGGCCACTGGCTACTAAAAGGGGCAGTGGGAATCCAATTCCAGCATTTGAAAAGCAGCTTTTCTTCCCTCCCATCTTCCAATTTAATTAGTTGTTACGGGCAAAAGAAGAGGAGCACGATGGAGAGACAGAAAAGAAAGATCACGGGGGCACGGGGAAAGAAGCAATTTGCGTTAACGGCATGCACATAAAGCAGCAAATTAGAATTAGAGGCCCCATGAAGGTTCTTGCTTAATTTTTTTTTTTTAAGATTGCCATAACTGGGAACAAAGTGGCACAGGAATTACTTTTTAATTACCACCCCATATCTGTTCAATAATTGGATCGTTAGGGCTGGAGAACATAATTTCAATTAGCACCTTAAAGCTTGACGCAGAAATGAACCGTGGGTGGGGCAGCCTGACAAGTCGGATTGCTTGCGCCACTACGCAACTTCCTTTCTTTTGTCACGGCTGAATTATACGGTTACGGTCTCGACAGTAAGACGGACTGCCTCACTTTGAGCAGGCTGCCTATTGAATTCACTGAAGCTACTCTGATTTAGCGCGGTGAACAGAGCGGGTAGCCATTTCTTTTGTTGAGGCGCAGCACCTAATTTTGTGAGGTTTGAAGTTGGGATCTCCAGAGTGTTAAGCTAGGAGGGACTGGAAGGTGGCATTTTGTGTGTGTGTACGCCATGGCAGGGATTAGGAAGTTTAAAGGGGGAGAGCAATAAAAGGGTAGCACAGGGATAAAGAGGATATTGATTTGAAAGGGTAACCTGCGGGAGAGATTTTCACTCATGCATGCAGCAGATTTTGTTGTAATTCGTGTCGTAGTGCAGTAAAATGAGGTTGGCAGTGGGTCAGATGATGGTGAAATTTTTATTTGTGCTATTTCAGCACTTCATGCAGCAAAATGAGAGCTTCACATATTTTAGGGGGAGCATTATACACCAGAAATTACTGACTGTGTATTATTAACAATGCGGCACTAACCATCAGGAAAGCCTACAGATGGTGCCATTAACTTCTATTTAAAATGTAGATTCTCAGGCATGAAATATTCATTAGGTACAGTTTCCACAAATGTTGCTCAAACTGAATAAAAATGAATCAAGATGGCAGAGTGGAGGATGTTGACCGAGCGAGTTATAGGTCATCCTGGCCTTAAGTACCTGAGCACTGCTGGGCGGGAATCTGTTGGGAACTGCAGGGGGAGGACGTGCGAGGGAACGGCATCTGCTCCGTGCCTGGAGGGGGTAGGAATCCCACTGTGGAGCTGCGGAAGCAGCGCACACACACACACACACACACACACACAATCTGATAAACAGGTCTTGCTGCCAAAGCTATAATAAAATTCCACCAAACTGGGGCTACAGTTGACTTAATACAGCACAAATTCAGCTGATTGCCTCGAAATTGGAAGGAAATTACTAATATAGGGCACTAAGCGCACATGGGACCGGCATAGCTCCACATGCCAGAGCTAGTTTAAATATACCTTCTGCAAACCTACCGGGACATGCCTCCACACACACACACAAAAAATATATTCTGCCAATGTAATTTTCACAATAGCAAAATAGATGTGGCACCACAGACATTCATCATCCATCGCCCAATTTTCCAAGGTGCTGTTCCCCTTCTCCACTGCTCTAATAAGGATGTAAAGTGCTGGTCTAATGAGGATATAAGCAGCACGGAGACTGATGTGCCAGTCAAAGTGCACAGGCAGCTGTGTGTGTGAGAGAGAGAGAGAGAGAGAGAAAGCAAGCCCTGAGGAACAAGTTCCCCTGCACAGGCTGGCTCTTATGAAGGATGGTGGATGTGTAGAGAGAAAGGAGAAAGCGCTCCTTTTGGGAGCAGCTGTGTTATATTAAGAGTGGTCGGGTATTCAGTCGCATAAATCAGTGCCAAGTGTGGCCTAGTAAAGTCGAGGCTTCTTTAAATAATAAAAAAAAAGTGACCTTTTCTTCTCTCTTACACTGTGATGCTCAATCCGATGTGGCCCGACATCTTTTTTTTTTTTATTTATGCGAGAAAATTTACATTCAGCGGAAATGCGAAGGTTTTAGAAAGTTTTATTCCAATGAAATGGAAAAAAAACACTGAGGAAAATTCCTGTGTTACTATTTATATTCACTTAAATGTAATGCAAGGGCAAATAATGCTCTACAGTTTTTTGCATTATAAAAAATAAGCAAGTACATGTTTAAAAAAAAAAAAAAAAAATGCAATAATATCAGTTTCTGGTGGAGGACTTGGAGGACTATGGTTCGTAAATGAGTGTGTACCTCATGTTGTTGTGTTGATTTGGTGGTATAACACTGTAGTAGACCTGAATGCTGGACGCATGGCTTGACTGGCTGGGAATAATGACTGGCTGCTGATATGTCTGCTGGGATCCTTGAGGCATGGATACCTGGCAAAAGGCAAAGATTTTGCCATTTCTGTCATGCATTCAAGTCCCATCTTATTACTTGAGCATACATTATTTATTGTCTAAGTGAAGACAATTAGGAAAGTAGGTCTTTAAAGAGTTTAGGTGCTCACCTGATAAGATGGCACTGAGGGATACTGGACCATCATGCCTTGCATTTGATTTCCCATATTGCTATGTTGGCCACTGACCAGGCTTTGACTCGCCGGCTGCTGCACCACGCTCTGGTAGCTCGGCTGCTGATTTGGCATCACAGTTTGGTAACCTGAAGAGATGGAAACACATCAGTTAATGGAAGGAAATGGGATCAGATTAGTAACATCATTCTGCTTTGCATTCACTACACACGTTCCCATTAAATCGAATTTCCAAGAGATGTTTCATGTCACATGACAATGAAGTCGCACTTGCAAAGAGCAAATATCGTTTGTTCTAGACTGCAATCATTTAAAAAAAAAAAAAATCCCTGCTACATATTTTGAATAATTGTAGCCAAAATTGACCTGAGGGAATGCGTTCATCCTCACCTTGCGTTTCTCAGACTGCTGAGAAATAACTCTGAAAAATGGGCTACCGTTACAGATAAGCAGCATAACGCAATAAAGACGATGGCAAAAAAATTCAATTGTACGTTCTGTCGCACGATACGGCACATCAGAAAATCAAAAAGAGGAAATGAGCCAACCTAAAACTGAAATAACGCACGATGATGAAACTGAGCTAGTATTAAATTACATTACACCCTGAAGCTAAGAAGCAAGAAGTTTCTGAGGAATGCGGTGTGGTCCTTCCTTTCCATCACTGCTACACCGGAATGAATTATTTAGAGCCAGAGAACGACAATTAAACCAAATCCACCTTAATTACTCCCTTGTTAGCTAAAATACTAGAATACGATCACCCGGTGGCGGCACATGCGAGTCTTTTGCCATTAAATGGCTTTTCATTACCTCCGAGTAGGCCTAGGAACGTGCTATATTAAATGCCTTTCATTACGGCTGTTGTGCGCCTTCACATGTTACATCTTTTAAGGCTACTGGAAAATGGCATGGGAAAAAAGAGAGAGAGAGAGAACGTTTGCAGAAACAGCCCAGTGAGGTGAGACGTGATGAAAGCAGCCAGCACGGTTTTGTTCCAACACCCATTATAGAGAAAGATAATTTGCATTGGTGTCAAGGTTATTGGGAGGAGGGGGAGGGGGGGCGTGTACAACCAGACGACGCTATTGAAAAGCTCTCGTCGGAGGAGGTGCCCAGTGGGAAGACTCAATGGGAGGCCTGTGTGGGAGCTGAAGAAGGTGGGGGTGTGGAGGATAGGCAATTTTCAATTTCTCCTGGCTTTTGGCCAAAGCAACAGCAATCAATTTAGCCCTGATGAGAAAAAAAGAAGTGGGACAAAAGGAATGGATGGCCCACGGCGAGGAGCCGAAGAGAAGCTGGCTATTTTTGGTTCGATTCACTCACCTCCACTTAGGAAGCCAGCATGGAACCAAATTTAATATTAAATATTCTCTGTGCAGGCTGACTGAGCAAAGAAGCGAAAAATGATGACAGTGAGAGAAAGGGGAAAACAAGTTATTTCACTAAACTCCCTTGGAACATTCAAGGTTTCAAAGACGTTCTTGCTCACACGTTGGGTGCTTGGGGGAAAAATGCACTGTCAGACGCCTATGATTAAGATTTAAGACTCTGGGGTAGGGTAGGAGGGAAAAAACCTATGTGTTGTCTTTCTTCTTTCGAGGGCAGATGTTTCGTTTCCTCTGGCTCTCTTATTTTTCATTCCCCCCCCTCTCGCTGACTGTGAAGTTCATTCTGCTCATCCATCACTGCTGATCTGATGGTGTGTTTCGTGCATCAAGACGAAAAATGATGTTCCCCTATGTCTTCACTAAACTAAGTTAGGAAACACATTCTCCTCTTTTCATATTTTATTCAAAAACGGAGGCAACTGAGAGATTATTTTTAATGCTACTACATGAGGATCCATCGAGTAGTTTTTCAAAAGCTCAAAAGTTCCGGTTTAGAGTCGTAACTTCAAGTCATGCCACAATTAGTGATGACTAAAAGGAGGACATATTTTGATGGAGTGTTCATGCTCCGGTGTAGAGACGATACAGAGTACCGTTTGATATGATAAGGTCTCAGAAAAGCCAGTGATGGTGCACTTCCACAGCAGCAGAGTGCTCGGATGAACGGAGACGTGTTAGGTTTGAGGAGGAGTGAGGGGCTGGAAAAGAGACCGGTTCACTGTGAGAATCTTAGGGCCTCTCAGACAGTGTCCCGGCCCCGCATTCAGCCACTCTGAGTCAGAGCCGACAGTCTCGTTATGTTAGCTGAAAAGAGCACACCCCGTATCTGATGCTCAACGCTCTGGGAGCTTTCAACCCACGAAGACCATCTATATCCAAACCTCCAAGGGCTTCATTTTAGGACCATACCTTAGCTTGGACCATAAAACAGCTTGTGAGCCTCGCTAATAAGGACAGTTCAAGGTGCTGAAATCCAAAATGAAGCCTTAAAAAAAAAATCAAATGTCTCTTAAGGTTCTCAAAGGATCTGGCTCAAAGCTATAAAGGACATTTTAGCTCCTCTTTTAACAGCATTTTTACACTTCAGTTGAACAAAACATCCATCAAAGCATGCGGGATAACAGAGGCAAATTTACATGAGAGAGCGAGTGTGTGTGTGTGTCTGTGAGAGAGAGAAAGAGATAGCAAGCAAGAGAGAAAAACAACACTAATTTTGTATTTGATTGGAAATGCTTATTGTATCTGTTTAAAAAAGGGCAATACAACGCGAGTACAAAAGCGCTCAGCTCTGTGTAATTAGCTTTCGGCGCCGCTCCTCTGCCCCTGGGGGTGCTTCCTCATTTCCAATCATTCGTGTGAAAACTACAACTGCTAGGAAACAAAGACAAAGTACTGAAAAAAGGGCAGGGTACAACAAAATCAGGCGAGAAATTTTATTTCCCACTAAAAAAAAAAGGGCTGAAACTTCGAGCACTAATGTGATTAAAGGAAGTGCTAAGAAGAAGCTGTTTAGGTTTAACAAGTAGTAGTTTTGCCAAAAGGCCTTGGGTGGGTTACCTGGCTGTTGGGTAGGAGCGGGAGGAGGAGCGGGAGGGGGCATCGGCTGGCTCTGAGGGCTATTGTACTGCATCGCGCCAACTGGACGATACTGCTGGCTGGACAGAGGATACTGGCCTGGTGCGCAGTAACACTGCATCTGCAGAGCATCAAAAAAAAGAAAAAGAAAAAAGAAATACAATAATCAAGACAACCCAGAAGTGCTTAAAGGATGCAGGGTCAAAATGCAATAATCAGATAAATTTTGTGGCATTCGATTTAAAAGATAGGTTTAAGATAGATTTAGTTTTTAGCACATTTAAAGAAAAAATAATAGACCATCACACGGTCTTGTTCAATAAGCGGCACACAGTGTCACTGTACTGACCGGTTTCACTACACACCCCATAGATCAAATGCTTTCCAACACCAAACAGTTCAGATTTTGTTGAATAAAAATACATTCACAGAATTAAGATACTTATGAATATAATCTTTATTTTATTACTACTTTGGCAAAATGTAATGCCTATAAAAAGATAGATCAGCCTCGATAACATCTATAAAAGATAGATATCTTCTAACAAGTTATGACTGTTAAGACTGTCTATTACTTAATTTTAAAGCATGTTCAGTAACAAAACTCAAGCTTATAAAAGCAGACACTGCTTCATCCCATTCAGAAGCTTGTTACGGTTTTGCAGTAATATTGTTTCGTACTGATCATTCAACATACAACACATTTTAATTAGAATTAGTACATCCACGATCTTTCAGCTTTTCTTGAGCATACCTGCTGCATAGGCTGCTGCATGTAGCCCTGCTGCTGCATCACCGGGCCTGGTGCAGAAGTGGAGTAAGTTGGGGCTGGCATGCTCTGCCCAGGCGTGGGCACCATGTAGCCGGCCTGCTGAGGGGGAGGAGGAGCCTGGAGCACCATGGAGGACGGATACATGGCAGTATGGGCATCACGGGCCTCGCCTGACGGCTGCCGCGCCAGGCTCATGTGGCTGAACTGGGTGCTCAGGTTGTCTTGCTACAAGATCACACACATGGATCATCAACATTTTGTACAAGTGATCCACCCCCCCCTTCTAAAAACAGCAACTAAGCCATTCAAATTTCCTGAATCACTAAACAGACTGAGAAACACTTTGTCCAGTCATGGCTTGTGTGCAAACTTGTAATTTTTTTTTCTCCAGATCTAAATGAGTTTTGTAAATCAAAGCACAGTGGTCTAATCACCAATCCATATCAATTTGTTTTATTTTCTCAATTAGACATACACAGGGGATGTGCTGTATTTCTATTCATAGAATATTCCCTTCGACATCTGTTCCTAAATGAATTATTCAAAGCAGGCCTTCCTCCCTTTTTAATTAGTAATTCAGGGATGCTTACTGTTTGACGGAGGTCAAAAAACAGAGGCTAGCGGTGAATGGTAACGAAGTTAAACGTTACTGAAGCGTGCGACAGAATCTCCTCGTTGCTGATGTGTAGAAATCTGTAAACAGTGACTACAGACAATGAACCTCTGCAGATCATATTAATCTACTGGAGGCACAAGACCAATGAGTGTCATTAGGGCCGGTGGCGTTCTGCCATCCATTCTACAGGAGAGCTTTTCTATATTTTATTAAGCAGACCCATTTATCAAGGGAGGCTGGTTTAAATGATCACATTATATTCAAATTTGGGCCAAAGGAATACATCACAGAGCAAAAAAAAAAAAAAAAAACAACCCAGGTTCGACACCTTCACCATGTGTGTAGGGTTGAAAAAGATTTGTGGATGACAAATGAAGGAAAACGAGACGTGGTGGAGACCCACAACTCAAAATCGTACAGCACAAACCCCTGAAACAAAATCTGTGTAACCAAAAAAAAAGGCATAAGTAAGAAAAGGTGGAAAGAACAACACTAAAAATGAGAATAGAAAAAGAGAGAGTGGTACCACAGTGTACTGTTGGTTAGGGGAGACGGAGAGGAGCTGTGGTGGGTAAGACACCGCCGAGTACTGCACAGGCTGAGTGGAGGGCTGGACAGGCCAGAGGGGCTGAGGAAGCAACAGACGACGAGAAGACCAGAAGAGGAGAAAGGGTTTAGTCAAAGAGGAAGAAAAGATGGAAAGGATGGAAACCCACACAGGCATTCGGATAGTCAAAAGAGCAGATTTCACCCTGCGGGGCGTATTAGTTTAGTGGCTTAGTAGGGAAAAAAGAAAAGGAAATCAACACCGTGTGAGGAAGTTAATTGAGCCAATTAGTCGGCTAGATAACACGACAACGATAGATGTACAGTGATGGGGTTAATCAGAGATGGCCACAGTGTGTGTGTGTGTGTGTGTGTTATCTGGGAATCCCTGGACTTGGAGATTTAATTTTGGAGCTCGGCACTCTGGAGATCGATGGGAAAATGAAAGGCTGTTGTCAGTAGCTGCTCTAATGGGGGTCAAATTAATTTCACATCTTAGGAAATGATGAGGCTCAAGTTCCCACCATCCTCTACATCTTGGTCATCATAGCACGGTGCTTGACAATGTATATCCTAATTTACTAAAATGACCTGCAGGAACTCCAGAGGCTCCCATCTGGAAACTGAAGTGACCCTTGCTCTTTAATGTGAGGGCGTATTTGCCTGATGATCGTTCACTGAGAAAGGAGGCTGGCAACCGAGGCCTCTGACTGTAGCACGGCTGCAGGTTTAATAGCAAAAAAAAAACCCTGGCCAAGCAATTAATGCCCCTTCGGGCTCTATAACTGGCTGCAGGACAGTGCTGTCACAGATCCACCATCATTTATCATATCTAATTGACATCCCCCAAAAATAAATAAATAAATAAATAAATAAATTAAAAAAAAAAAAAAAAAAAAAAGCATGACCACACGCTCAACTCATTAGGCATAAATTGTGGTGAGGCATTAATTTGTATAAGTGAATATTGCATATGGGCTAAGAGAATGCATTTTTAATATTTTACTGCCAAGCCCTTAGAACAAAATGCAAGCTATCTGCTGCTTAGCACGCAAGTCTTGTGGGAAGAGAAGAAGGAACAATGAAATTATTAACAATAAACTGATTCTTGTGACTCTGAAAGATGGGGATGTCGTACCTGGGACATCACATGATTTGTGGATTGATGTTGGTGGGGCCCGGGAGGTAGAGGTGGAGGAGGAGGAGGTGGAGGAGGAGGCAAAGGCTGCTGGGGCCTGGAAGCCTGAGGAGCCACGTTGGGGCTGTAGACCACGGCGTTGCCCTCCGAGTTCACAAAAGGCTGACCTGTGATGGAAGAGGGAACAGGTCACAATCTGGCGTATATATTTCTGTTAGCATTACACAGAGACACATCAACTGTTGAACGAAATGATTTCACCATTATTAAATAAACTGCAGCTCTTCAAGCAGGTAAGAGGTTGATCGATACTTCCTTCAGAAAGTTAGAAGATACATGATGAAAGAGTTTCACTCATGTCTGTTTAATGGATACATTTCTTGCTTCAACGAAAGGGAACCAGATTTAGCTTTAATTATAAACTAGGATTGTTTTATGCTACACACATAGGTCCAGGATTCCAAACAACCTTATTACAATCTAGCAAAAATTGATGGAAATCCTGCAAGAACCTGCTGTTTACAAAGCTTTCCGGAAACATCTGAGCCTGCAGAGGATGGAATATCAACCGGCTTCTCTCCAACATGAGTAGGAATAAAGCCACTTTAAAGATCCACTATCAACGGTGTGTTGTATCATCGCAACATATACTGTCTGTTTTCTTCATGTTGTGTTGTGTGTACTGATCATTTCAGTACAGTTTAGCTGATTCTACCCCTACATAGTTTTGCACTAGGCCTGGTGTAATGGGAAGTAAATATACCAAAGCCAGAAGAAAAAATCCATCACATCCTCCTGGAAGATATGACTGAAGTATTCAGGTTTGACTTTTGTTTTGGGCACTGTGATGCTACTTGTGAAGCAAGGAAGCAAATGTTAGATTTCTGAAATGTATTACAAATTGAATTTCAAGGTGTAAAGCTGCAACAGGAAATATTTTAACTGCATTGGGAACACTCGTTAAATCGGCAAACAGATGAATCAACCACTTGAGCATTCTCTGACCCCGAACGAGTCTCCATAGGCTCCGAAGGCTTACGTAAAGATAAATTCAGAAATATTTCCCCATTGGCCGTTTGCTTCAAAAAGGTCAATAAGCAATTACACACCTGGGCTGCTCCTCCGAAATATATTAGTAGCAGCAATGTAGCGACTTATCGGTCGCATGCATATTTAAAGATGAGACGGGAGTGAGAAAAGTGAATAGGGAATATTTTATGCGGCCGAGTTAACGGGATCCGTCACCTCGGCTTGTTTTCGATAACGCGCAGAACAGCTTCATTATCCGTTTCCACGCAACACTTCGGAGAATTTGTTCTGACCAAAGATATGGCTGCCAGTGAGTTTGGAGAGATTTTAATGGCGTATGAGCTGCCTCATTAGGCAGAGATTCTTAGCAATTTGGTGACGGTGATGCGCACTTCATCAGCTCTGAATTTACTTACCAAAAGACGAGAAAAGAAAAGCTAATTATGAGGCTCGGTCATTAGTTTGGGTTTTTTTTTTTTGAGCAAAGGAAAGACACTGATAAATCATGACTCTTCATCTCCCTTACATTATCCTGATGGTTAACACAGTATGTATGTATGTATGTATGTATGTATGTAAGTAGGGTTAGTTTAGGATTCAGTGCAAAAAAACACACACACATACACAGACAACCCTCCCTCAAGCTAAACGTCACAGGAAGTGAGAAACTTATCGGTCAGTGCCTACATGAGTACCAACCTGTGTGTGGGTTGAGCAGGATGCTCCCGGGCGGTATTCCCGCTGCTTCCAGGGGAAGCAAATAGTAGCTAGTGTTAGCTGCAGTTGTTGGCGCCCCGCTCCTGCCACCCTCACAGGACACGCTGCTACTAGTGCTGACGGTAGGATAGGCCAAGGGCGCAGCGTGGCCCGGCTGGATTAGGGATGGGGCCGCAGGAGGGGGAGGCAGAGAGCGAGAGAGCGAGCCCGTAGATGAACCTACGCTACTAGAAGAGTCAGAACCTAGGGAGGGAGGAAGGGAGCAATGACAGGAAGCTTTAAGCGACAGGTACAGCAGAAACACACCATGCCAATCATGCTAGAAGATGAAGATGGGGCTGTAAAGTTGGAAATAAATTAGAGCCCTGCAGCTTGTGAATTCATTGGGGATTTCTGGGGATATTGGGCATCTATTTTTAAAATGTCGGGGTGTGATGTATAAATTCCCTATAGATACAGAGGAATGGCTGTTTTTTTTTTTTTTTTTGAGACCGTAATTCCAAACACGTGCAATACATTTTCTATACTAATTACTAAATACCTCAGAGACCAGAGCAATAGAAAAAAGGTAATAATTTTATTAGCAATGAATGACAAGTTAATTAATTTCTTGATTAATGCCTCGGCTAATTTAGCAATTCAGTTTTTAATTCATAATTTTCATAATTGGCATGACTCAGGTGCGGTTACAAAGGCCTCAAATGCATAGTGTACGCGTTTTATGTTTCTATGCTCGTTCTGAAACACAATGAAATTCACCAATGAATTCCTTCGGGTAAACCGGGCCATTGCTTACACATGTAATGGAGCAACATGGAAATGCAGAGTTAGTTGGAGAAAATGCAAATGAAAAGCATGCATTAAAACTTTTACGGCTTTCGCTAAAGACATTTTAATGTGTCTTACAAGAGGCATGCTGTGAAAACAACAAGAAGGAAAGTGGAGGTCTTGTATTTTGGGATGCCCACGAATAAAGCAATTTTGAAAATATAGAAATAAGCATTTTTAAATACTTAAGAGCCAGATTTCTCTGCATGCCCCTAAGGACATCCAGCCAAGTCCTTCTGGGCATGACAGAGAGATAATGATTTCCAGTGATTCTTCTTTTTCTCCTTTGTGGAATGGTGATCGGCTGAGACAGGTGTCACTCACCCGTTTTAGAGAGGCGTGAAGCACTCTTGCCACTGCTGGAGCTGTCTCCGCGGATGAGCAACGAGATGCCGCTGAAGCTGCTCGCCTTGGTCATGGCTGGCTTCAGGTTGCGGTTCGAGCTGTCCGAGTCCGTGCTGCTCCACGGCCGCGGCTCAGAGGAACGAGCCTCGGTCTCCGAGCTACTCTGGCGGCTGGTCCCGTTTCCCGAGCGCCCATGTTTCAGCCTGAGTCACAAACAACACTGGAGTTACATCAGAGGGACGAGACAGGGGTATTAAAATAAGTCCAGACGTGAACGGAGTGTGGGAAGCGCTGACATTATTTCACCTCGGTAGGAAATGAAAGGATACCTGAAAATCTGCCGCCTCTGCTGAGTGGTGTTGCAAGCGTCGTCCTCCTGGATCCTGCCAAAGTTAGAAAGCTAGGTTTAATTTCCCCTGAGTCTGGGTCTTAACAGATCTGAGACACATTACTTTAGCAGCTGACGTGTATATATGTGGAGCAGGACACATGCTCAGGCCAACTGCAAATGCGTGCAACTCTGTCTAAACGTTGAATACTGATGTTTACGACAAACCCTCTTCGGTATCAACGCTCACCTTTTATCAAGCGGGAAAGTATCCAAACCCTGCAACAGAAATCCGCAGTAGGTTTAACGGTCTGTTCTCCAGACAGGTTTATGTAAAAAGCTAAACAATTGGGAGGAGTAGAAAAAAAAACAGATGAATCTCACGTCAGCAAATATTCTCTCTCTCGCCCGTTGATACTCCTCTTCACGCTCTTCTATTGATTTACTCCTCCGGTCATCCTTTAACCTCATTCGCATCTGAAACACAAGGACCTTCTTTAGGAGAGGTGCGGGTTTTTTTTTTTTTTTTTTTTTTTTTTTATTTTTTTTTTTTTTAAGTTTAAGGAACTGTAATTATCCAATAACCATCCATCACCCAGAGACAATATACCAAAATGTTATGATTTAAGGCTCATCACTTACCAAGTTGTCATCTTTATCCATGCTGGAGTTGTCCCTTTTTAAAATGTAACGCTTCTGGAAATCGTCCGTCCTGTCGTCTTTGATGTGTTCGGAGAACTTCTGATCTGGACTGAACGGACAAACGTGCATTCAGCCGTTATCCCTCAGGCTATTTGAAATGTTTCAGATTGCACATATTTCTGTTTCGGTTCTCCTAAAAATAAATTTTTTAATACGGACACGAGGCAACGTTCTGCTGTCAAGACATTTCTGGAGTCGATGGTGTTTCTATAAGAACAGAAAGTGAGACACTGGACAGTCAGATGACTCACATTCTTGTATTGCTAGTTTTGTTGATGATCACACATTTGCCCGTTTGGTCGACGTTGTGGTCTAAGCCAAAGTAAGCAGCTACTCGGTGCAGGAGCATTCTGTGGTAGGAGGTCATGGGGGGAAACTTTCTTCTCTGGCTCCTAGAAGAAGGAGAAGAAGAAAAAGAGTCCCCATAACCATCATTAGCTGTTAAATTTCTCTCTGCGCCCTGAGCAAAACAAAAAATCTTAAGGAAATGATTTGATGAAAAACAGTCACTTGCAACACAATGGATGCCTGAGGGAACCATTAACTCACTCATTGTTACTGATGAAGTCGAGGATGTCCTGTTCCAGCTTCAGCAGCATCATTCTGTCCCTGGATTAGATGAAGGAACATCATTTCACATTTAGGACCGAGCGAGCGTTTTTTTATTTCACTTATGAGGTGAATAAAACGAGAGCTAAATTGCTTGTAGACACACTCAAAAAGTTATCTGTGGAAAATTATGGGATGAATAAAAACAGAACAAAGAAGAAGAAGCAGCGTTTACAAACCTGGGGTTGTTTTTCAGTGTGTTAACCAAGAACTCGTGCAGATCGATGCCAGTGGAGTCGGTGTATTCTTGACTGGAATCTTAAGAGAGAGAAAGTCTGAAAGACAGATCTTCTGCACTTCTGATAGAAAGAGATTGCACTGTCGTAATAAAGGCAGCAACAACAAAAAAAATCCATCAGCGCACACACACACACCTCTTGACAGCATCTTGCGCTGCATACTCTCCAATTTTTCCAACTTGTCTGCACTTTTCTCTCGGTCATCTTCGTTTCTACTGGCCGGAGTGTCCTCTTTGTCGAATGACTGACAGAGCTTGATCTGGATCTCGTCCTGTGGAGGAGTAAATAAAGAGAAAAGTCAAATTAGCATCAGTGGGATGAGAGCAACCTTTACTTTATCAGATTTTTTTAAGGAGGCAAAACTTGCTTATATGTTATACGTGTTAAAAGCCGAGTGTCATCTGGGATACTGATATGGTTATCAGATGAGCGTTTATAAAGAATTCTGTTAAGAACGTATACTACAAGCATCGAAAAAAAAATTTAAAAAAAAAATGAAAACATGATACCTCAGCGATTTTGCTGTGGCTTTAGATAAGGACCACCCATTTATGCTACCAAAGGAAATACAGAATATTTACAAGGAGATATCTTTAAGCACTGTGCAAAAATACACTGCGTCAAAATTCAAGTCTCCAGCAACAGATTATAATTTTACTCCTTGGGTGTTTTTTTTCCCTTTCTTTCTGGAACCCTGCCATTTGCAATGTGGCAAAGCCCGGGCACCCTGACGAGAGGCTTTTGGTTTAAGTCTTTTCTTTTTCCTCAGGCTCGACGGCGTCCTTGTGCCTTCGCCTCCTTTGGAGTGGCTCAGACCGAGCGGCTTCCTCCCCCCGTTTCCCTCCCCAATTTCCTTTGATTAACAGCACGGCAAGAAAGGAGTCCATTTCGCTTTTCAAAGCCGGCACAAAAGTAAAACAAAGGAGGGCAGGCGCACAACGTGATGCCTAGGGAGGTGTGGAGCGGTTTATAAGAAGCTTTCTTTAATGGGGAAAAGTGGTAGTGTTTACACTGAGAATAGGGAGAGCTCGGTTCTGACCTTGGAGAAAAAAATAAATAAATAAAGCAGCCTAGAGGAGCTATAGCGAAAACTAACACAGCTTTAAGAACTCGAGTTCAGTGATTAATTATTGAGTGCACTTCTGATACGTAAAATGGGGAGCTTGCATTTTGTAAACTGCCTTTAAGACCTTTATGGAAATCTCTTTTTTTTGTTGAAAGCTATGCTAAAACTTCAGTGGGGGGAAAAAAAAAAGGAATTCGGTGAGGGGAAAAAATAAATAAATAAATAAACAAATATATTCTTGTTCAAGAGATGGCTGGAGAAAAACCCACATACAAATCCCTAAAGAAAGGATTTTAAAATCAATCATGCTTTTGGAAAATACACAGTGAGATATAGTGTGTGTGCGTGTAAAGAGTCATAACGGATTTAACATTCTGCTGGATAGGAACGAAAAAAAAAACAACTTTTAAATATTATTAGAATTCCGTATGATCCATAACCACTTCCCAAACACACAGAGGTTACATCCCACATGACTGAATATTACCTCCAGCAGGCCTTCATGGACAAATACCTCACATGTAGCTTTCAGTAAAGGAAAACAAAAAATTACAAAAAGGACGAGCGTGCACTGGGTTAGATGAGCCTGTAAGTGCGAGAGACTTTTCCGTAGCCCTTCGAGAGGTTTACCTGATGTTCTGGCAGCAGTTCAGAGGTAATTGGGGGAGGTGAGGGTTCTTCACAAATGGCCAGGCTCCGAACTAACTTTAACTTTGCGTTAGACTGGGGGAGAGTAGTGAGGGTTAGAGAGAGAGACAGGTCAGGATGTACACAAAACCACTGTAGGTTTCATTTCCACAAACAGATGCACATGGACTCCAAGGAAATAAACTTATGGCAATGAGGGTTGAAAAAGATGAGTGTGATTTTCAGAGCTCAAGGACCACACCTTGTTTACACACACAGTTTGGTTAGTGGCTCCTGAGAGCGTGAAAATCATACAGGTTTTTATATATATATATATAAAAAAAAATAATAATAAAAAAAATTAAAAAAAAAAAAAGCAGGACACGATGCTCTTCACAATATACACACACATCCAAATGAACAACAACGAGCGATGCTTCATGATGCATAACACAAAGGTTAACACAAAGCAGGAACAAGCGAGCAAACACGTTAAGGACATGCCTCTTGCCACTGTACCTTGGGCCGCTTTGCGCTCTGTCCAGGTATTTGCCGCTGTACGGTAGGCAATGAGACAAAATGAGGCACATGGATCACGCTGTGGAATCATCCATCAGTCACAACAACACAATACTGAAGGAGAAGCTTCACAGAGATGTTTTATCCTGCTCAAAACCATTCTTTACTAAAATGCAATCTGTTTTTAGAAATAATGGTTTGACTGGGAGCAGTGTGTAACTTTGTTTTTATTTATTTATGTATTTATTAGTAACACAGTGTGATAACCAGTATAGACTTCATGGCCAAACGTTGACACACACCTGAACATCACACTTGTAAGCTTGTAAGCTTTATAAGCTTTATTCCTCATTTACAGTTATAATCAACTCCACTCTTCTCTTCTGTAAGTAGGATTTCCACTAGATGATGGAGCGTGACTGTACGGATTAGTGATCATTCAGCTACAAGAGCATTAGTTAGATCGGACTCTGAGGAGGTCTGGGGTTCAGTCGGGTGTTCCAGTTCATCCCATGTTCAGTGGGGTTGAGTCAGGGCTCTGTGCAAGACACTCCAGTTGTTCCAACTTCATCAACCTTCACACACACCATGTCTTGATGCAGCTCTGGGATTTGTTCACAGCTGCATTGTCATGCAGGAACGGGGTTTGAGCCTCTTAGTTCCGGTGAAGGGGAAAATGTAAAGCTACAGCATACAGAGACATTCTATACAACTTTGTGAGAACAATTTAGGGAAGAACCACATGTGTGTGTGATAGTCAGGTGTTTACATGGTCATACATTTAGCTATATAATGTACATGAAAGACATTTTTTTGATGTCCCTCATTCCAAGAAGTCATTAAATTAGAGTGGAGCGTAGAAACATTTTAAACCTCGTCACGGTTAGTCATGGTGTACGAGAGTTGCGTCACATCAGCGCTGATTTAAACGTGAACTGAATTTGTGTATATTTCTGTTTATCTGTTCCGGTGGTTCTTATGCCTTGTGTCCAGGTAAAATTGTACAGTCCTCTCCCTGTGGACTTTCTCTAAATTATATTATTAGAGCAACCTGTATTTCTCGGTGGAAGAAACCGGACAGACGTGAATACGGGGGTTTTACTGCACCACCAGGCACTTTTTTGGGCAAAACTGCTTTCGACACTGACTGATAATCTGCTTCTGTTGTAAACATGTTACACTGGTGCCTCTGCTGCCACTCCCAGCATGCTCGTTCGTATAAAAGGGAACAAAGCAACAATCTATTTTTGGCTAAGCGGCACAGTGCACGGCTACACTAGTTACTGTTTTGCACAGTATGACTTTCCTCACAGCCAGCACAAGACAAGATGAAATCTCAATCTGTAGCCGTGGGAGCCTTCGCTTTTAGAGCAAATGGCCATTTTATATATATATATATATATATTGATGTGTCTTTACGGTCATTCACACAAATTGTGTGAAATTCAAAGACATGGGAAAAAGACCTGTTTTGCAACTCGGGCATTTCGGACACCTGGAAATGGGTCGAGAAGGCGTGTGAATTGTCTGTATACTCCGAGGAGAAGCTGGGAAAGTCGACGCAGGGCAGCTCACTCATCTGTCCCTCGTCGCGCTTCTCTTGTCCGACTTGTACTGCGGAAGCCTCGAGCAGGCACAGTGGGCCGTCGTTAATAAGCAAAACAGTGGCCTTACAAAATTATGATAGATGCTTATGCGGCTTTAATTGGGTACTGAGCGTCTCCAAGTCCCCGATGCCTGGTGCTGGCGTCAAGCCACATGCAGGCGATCCGGCGAATACAGAACTTGGTGAAAATTGCCACGGGAACACAGATGCCGTGCGAATCTGCCGAGAGAGAACGGGGGGAAAAAGGCGGAATCAGAAAATGTGTGCATGCCACAGAAAAAAAGGGAGCAGGTAGTGCTGCGTCGTGCATGGCGAGGCAGCAAAGACTTGTGAAAAGCAAAGGGAGGAGGGAGACAGATGGCCGTAAAGCCACTTGCTGTGCTTCCCCTCCCCAGCTCCAAGGGTAACACAGAGGAAGCGCCGGGATAAGCTCGGATTGGCCAGTCAGGCGCTCCTCCGCTTCTGCTGTCTGAATTTTGAGCGAGTATCTCTTGTAGAAAGCAGGAGGCAAAAACAAGTTGCACAGTGAAATGAAAAGAGGCACGAGGACGGACGGCACGAGCAAAATGTCGGCGCGTCAAAAAAGCAGAAAGGTGTCTGTCAGCTAATAAAATATATATTTAATAAATAATGAAAAAAAAAGGCAGTAACCTTCAAAAGTGTAACCTTCAGAAAGTGCAGTGGGGCTGAGGTGTATCCATTTCGACTAGTTCTCATAACACAATTACATTACGATTGATTGCTCGTGTTTGGCGCACTATTCCCCTCGGGCCCGTGCGCCTGGCTGTATCAGAACAATCGTTTGAACCGATTTCTTTTTCTGACCTCTGTGCATCAGAAGATTCATTCCATACAAACCTCAAGGCGCAATCCTTTGTTTGAGGGACAGCGATAATCATGACAGTCGATAAATGATTGATCACAGGGCAAATGAACCTGAGAATATTGCAGGGATTTTTTTTCTTTTCTTGGTACAACAGAATCAAATTGTGGAGTGTGTGCAATCGCTCAGCAGGAATTCAATAAGATGTCTTATCAGAGAATAACATGTTCTCTTGTACGCAGCTCCAGAGAAAAGTGCAGGCTGAGAATACACGTACAGCAGCGCTTCCTACATCTCTGGAAAAGTAACGTGGTGTTGCGTGTGGCTTGATATCATGTAATTATTCGCACTTGGAGTGGTGTGCAAAGGCAGGCTAACGAGTCGTGTGATTATTAGCACGTCTGGAAGGTTTAACCGTTAAAATAAAATGACTTAGTTTAACATTATCATTAATGTTAAACTAATCATTAATGCTTATCATTAATTTGACATGCTTGTCTTTAAACAGCTTTGATGATAGTGCAGATTTCAATCAAGCCTACTCTTGTAGCTGAAACCTTCTCTGGTCCAGGATATGAAAGTCACCTTCAAGAGCAAACATTCGTTTCGTTAGCAGGAGGGAAGAGGCCGTCCTTGTGTTGACCACAAGTACGAGTTTACCTGTGTTTCACTCTTATCGTCGCAGCAGTTCTCGTCCCCGTCGGGCTCTACGTGCTCCCGGCTCTCGGACTTCCTGAGGCTGTCGCTCCCTGGCGCGGAGTTGCTTTCCTCCGTCTCCAGACCCCTCATGGTCTCACTCGTCTCCTTTACAGTGACAGTATCAGACATCCTCATTAGAGAAGGCTACGTGGAGCATCTACCAGGAGCTTGGGACCTGCAGGACATTAGACATTAAATATCTGTAATATGAGACTAATAAGATTAAAGCTGATCAGGGGGTTTGCTCTCAAACAGCCGAATGAGATAAAATGAATGACGCTATAAAACACAATATTTATGCTTTTAACTAAATGTATTCATATTAATGTAAAGGACAACAAAATGGTGCTGAAATCTAAATCTGATCATGTCTTCTGCACTACTACTACATCCGAATACATCACAAAAACATCGGAACAAACTGATGATTAATTTTGTATAGAATTGAACAATATTATATCTAACATTACCTCCAGTTTATTAGTTTCTCTCTGACTAGGAACTACAGCTGGCCAATACGACAATACATCATCAATAACGTGATCGATTCTGCCGTCGTACACTTTGAGACACTGCAGGAATTTTTTGAGACACCAGCTAATGAGATGGTCCAAATTTTCAAAAATGAAAAAAAATGTACACAATAATTTGTTTTTAAGATTGTAAACATCAACGTTATCACGAACCGACATTCTTGCTGCGTCGCTCTTTTTAACTAGGAGCGATTTCTGCTTGCTGTAGCAGACGTCTTCAGAGCAGTGACCTCTACGACAAGGGCAACTGCAGAGTTTACATGACCCTTAGGTCACCTTCATTTATTACCCCATAAATCACCTCCCTCAACTTCAGGCGAGAAAAAACTCATTTGTATCCTGTCAATCTGAGAGTTCCATTAGCACGTTCGAGCCGTGTGAGGTTTAAAGCACGTGACTTGCCACGTCCCACTGAGACACTTGGAGCACTGACAGATCGCACAGATGGTTGTTGAAGCTATGAGCACTTTCTGTTCGGTCTACCTTTTCAAACATATATAAAGCCTCCTCTTTGCTGCTTCCTCTTCTGCCTACATGCTTGACCTGATATTTCATTGAATTGCTAGCTATTTATTTTTACCCGATGTTCTGCTGCGTGCTGGGCCTGTGGTGGCGCCGCCCTGGCGTCCCTTTCAGTGGTGCTGTGGACCAGGTCGTCGCTTGTGCTGAGCGTGCTGGAAGCCCTGAGGAAGAGGCCCATGTCCCTGTCACCAGCACTGGCTCCAGATCAGAACAGCACTGGCAGCAGACAAGGCGCTCATGCCCTTCAGGAACCTGCGGACGAGAAGGCAACAAAACATGAGTGCTGTATTTCATGAGCTCTCTCAGAAAATCTTGTTTGGATCGTTTTGCCATCTGCCCAGCACCACCTGCAATGCTACTATGCTTAACTATGGTCAGACGAGTCCTTTTTCTCAAATAGCGTACGGCTCAAGACCGTAGTGATGCACCACTTTGTGTGTGTAATCGGAAAACTGAAAAGCTGTCTCCGCTCAAAGGCTGTAAGTCCAGCAGGTGGGCCAGGCTATATCCACCTTCCTTCATATCCGCCTGCTCATTTTAGCAAACTGAACGCCGAGGTAAACGCTTACAAATTCGATTCTGCGTGTAGCAAGCAAGCGGCCGAGCGGGTCAATAAGGTAACAAAATGTCACATAGGCGGTTTAGCCGGTAAACATGTGTCCGGTTTCAAAACAAGGTGGGCAGCCCAACACTTTATTTCTGATGAGGCCAGAGATCAAAGGGACGTGTTCAGAATTGGAGGGCACGGCTAAGCAAACGGCCGGCGGGGCCAAGCGCCGACAGCGCCGCGCATTTATCACGCTAATGTGGCTTAGGCGGCTGCTGCTGCATTATTTAAGAGGCTGATGGCCCTGGCTGATTGGGATTCATGAGATCTGGAGCCTGAAGGTGGGAGAGCAAGCGTGTGTTGGAGGGGAGGGGGGGCTGTCATTGGAAGGGACAGATGCAAAAGAGCACGGCCACCCACCCACCCATCCACACACACACATCTTTATGCTAACCCTGTGAAAATCATGGGGTGCAAGGTAGCTGTCAAACCCGCCGCTCTGCAGAGTGCTCTCCTCCCCTTCTGCTTTCTTTTTCTTCTCTCTTTCCGAGATGTGACCGTCTGGTTGCACACCACGCCGGACTGACATCTTGCTCGGCTCTCAGAACTCATTCTGAAGGATGCAGATGACAGGGGAAAAAAATACCGCAAAACCCCGCTGAGCGGGTCAACACAAATAGAAGCTGAAGCCGACATGCCCCTGAGAGCCAGCCTGTGTGTTCCTACACTGCACATTTCCATGAAAAAAAAAAGATATAGAAAAAATATAGAAAAAATATATATTTTTCATGTATTCTGATTGTGAATGCAAACTGAACAGGAGTGTTCGAGCATAGAGTTCAGCACATGAGCAAAATTTCCTGACCTTCACCTCACACTGGACTCACAGCCTTTTAAAGACGACTCAAAAAGAAAGAGATGATGCCCAAGGCTTAGAACCATCAAAAAGGTCACGTGAATTCAAAGCCGTGGGTCAGTCCTTCCCCTTTAATCCACACGTGTATTATCATATTTACATATTCATGCCATTATATATCAATTAATCAAATAAAATGTTATATTGTCAGACAGGACAAATATAAAAAAGGCTGCCATTTCTTTAGATTAAAATGTCGAGTCATTTGCACAAACATCATGACGACTAACTAACCTTTGTAGTTAATGAGTGGATAAAGGAAAAAAAAAAAAAAAAAAACACTTCACCTTCTTTCTTTTTTAAGGCTGATTTTTAAGGCTTTTTTTTATCTGACAAAAAAAAAAGGAGGTGTTTTTGTGCAAGCCGGAAAAAAGCAGGCGCAGAACCGTGTCCACATTTCGAGCTAATTGGCCGATGCGTGTCATCCAAATCGACACGGCGGCTGCGTTTGAAAACAGACTTGTAGCCCATTTAAGCGCTGGCAGAAAGCTTGGCGCACTGGGAAGCGCTGACAAGAGACGGGAAGGAAGAAAGCAGCGAGTGTTAGGGTAGTGTAATGGAGCTGAACCTGCGACTGTGACTGACTGAGAGAATGTGTTGCAGTGTGTTTGCATGCTTCACTGCTCAAGAATTCATGTCTGCTAATGTTCCTTTACCAGCCTGGAATCAATCTCTGGAGAGCTGCTGAGTGAAACGGCGATGGTGTCAGCCGCGGCACATGTATTGATTTTGTCAGCGCGGACAAATAAGCTGTTAGCGCGACCTGCCGTCTGTAAGCCGAGATGAGCGTCGCTCCATTATGGTGCCACTAACTACACTCATTATGCGCTGCTTCTGCAGGAGCGTTATTACCACCGTCAATTTAGCCACCGACACAACAGTGAGGTACGGAACTGAGGACAGATAGTCACACAATAGATTAGAACACAATGCAGAATTTTTAACAGGAGGTATGGGCAAAAAAAATTTCATAAAATGATTAAACAGACTTTGAGAAAAACATTTTTCTCGACGTTATATATTGACATGAAAATGTGGGGGAAGGCATTTCTGGGCACAGCACATTAATGCTGTCTTTCGCAGACGTTTATGAATATAAACCCCCATCCGAGCCGTCGGACGATTATTATTTCACAGCCAATTATATCGCGCGTGACTGGCAGGAGCCGCTGTTGGAACGGATTACCCACTGCAGATACTTTCTCTGGGCCAGAATACAAGGTGTGGGGGTATATTTAAACGAGCGTGGATTAGAGAAATGTATCTGAGGAACATGTGAGTGAGTTGAAGGTCAAGCACAAGAGTAGAGATCAGAAAGAAATGATTACAAGTGGTGATTTGGTGAGTTTTCTGAAAGGCACAGCTGAAAGGGAAAGGAAAGCGTCACTTGGAAGTGGTTCTGAAGATGCAACTCGCCGCCACCTTCTGTGAGCAAATGCTGCCATCTGTCTCCTGACTTATCGCCAGTCATCCTCACAAATAACGCTTTTAGCCCTGAACATGGCACGTCCAAATCAGAGAACAAAAATGAACAGGTAGATTAACAAATCGCTTGTGGGTATAACCTTACACCACCCTTTGCTTTAATTCCTCCTTTGTTATTCACACACACATGCACAAAACTATAACTGAAATTATCCTGATATTAAAAATCAATTCACGATCATCATTAGTAGTCTCCTGAAGACACACTTCCAGGTAACAGCCTTAAAACAACTTACTGCTCCGTCACCTAGACTCTTCAACAAAGCATCAAACTAAATGAATAAATGTATAAACACCTATTGTCTGGTTACATCAGTGTGTCTGACTCTCAGCATTGTGGCTGAAACACCGTATGGATCCACACCCCGCTGTGACAGCAAGCAACTCAGCACACTCGTGCAGAAAAATGTTGAACAAAACAAAACCTACAAGTATTGCAGCAGCGTGGCACGGCGGGCAAATGACGACAACATGGCGTGATGGGAGAAAATAATAAAAGACAAACCTGAAAGGCGTAATTTATTCGGGTTTAAACGACATTCCCTCGTAAACATGACGGACAGCGAGTCTTAAATTATTACAACAAGTGTTCGATCTGCTTTGCGTCTGTAGCTCTTTAAACATCACATTTTTTGAGGCAAGATATACACACATATACCGTAAAGAAGTTTGTTTTTGCATCGTCCGACATACCTGTGTGTGTGAACACACACACTCACCTGCCACATCGTAGCCTCCATTATTTCCATTGGTCAGAGGTTTAGTTTCCATAGTACCAGAGGCTGCATTGGCTGTGCCGGCTGCTGCGTCGAGCGAGCTCCCAAAAGCAGCCCCCCTTCGCCCACACGGTCTCTCTTCTACTCTCACGCTCTTTTCTCTTTCTCTCTCTGCAGCGCTAGCTCCGTCTGTGCCTAAGTGCAGGAGCCCATGGTTGAGCCTCTCGCCCCGGAGCCTCGGAGACAGCGGCAAATCAACGGCCGGACGGAGTGATGTCAGCGACGAGCTCAGCCAGTCAGAGCGCACGGCTCGGCTCGGAGGCACGTCACTGGCTAAATTGAGCTCTTCATTAGCGAAACAGCCGCAGCCTCGGGGCGTCGGGAGGAGCAGTGGGTGGTTTACCTTCCCACCCCCCTTGGAAAGGGGGGGGGATAAAAAATACACAATATCCTGACTTGGTGTGTGTGTCAGAAAAAGTGCACCTCAGCAGAGATCGGGTCATACACGATCACACGGGTGGGGGGGGAAGGAGGAAAAATATATAAATATATAGAAAATTCATGTAAATCTCTGTGATCAGGAACCAGAGAGACTCAGCGGTCCACTCAGAGCTCGGATTAAATAGCTTTATAAATAAATAAATAAGTAATAATCACAAAAATGTTGTTGCAATCCTGGAAATCAAGCTGCAGCCAGAATTTCAGAACGGAACCGTACTGAACAGTGATGCTTATCGGCAAAGTAAATAAATAATTTAATTCTTTTAAAAAGCTGGAATCGGTAGAGAAAACCAAAGCTACAGCAACCCATTCAGGGAAAAAAAATAAAAAAATTCCCATCCCTGTAATACACTGTAACGCATGTAGCAATAAAAACACGGAAGAACCAGCTTGCGTTTTTCGACTGACTGAAACCGCAGAGCAAACTACAGCTCGCACCTTTTCCCAGTACACTGTAAACAAGCGCGGCACACCAGCAGCCTTCCCTGCCTTCTTCACCGCTTTGATGTGTGTTGTGCTTTCGATGCAGGAGGTCATGACGGCGACTCCTAAAGACAATTACGAGAGGTACTGTGGCAAACGAGTGCGCTCCTTCTGCACCTCCGCTGATGACATCTGTCCGCAATAAAAGCACTCGGAGTCCCGACGTGGAGGCGCGGCCGGAGAACGGTGGAGTGTTCGTTAAATTTGTTTACGTTATTCTGTGACGGCACCAGAAACTCACAGATGCGCAGAGATTACATCAAGTGATAACAGATAATAGGCGCTGGTAATAAGATGATGATGAGAAAGTTCTGGGAGTTGATCGAATGACAGGAAAAGAAGACGAGGAGAGATCATGGAGTGAGGTGTGTGTGTGTGTGGTGTGGAGAGGGGGGTTGTTTCTGGGATGTTGGGTAGATGTATTTGTTTTGCCTCCCTCCCATGTCATTTTCTTGTTGAATTAGTCCTGGCAGGCCTGAGGCTTTGATTAAATCCCAAACTCACATGATGAGTGCCTGAAGATGCTCAAGCAAGGTCCCTCCGCCCCCTTCAAAAAAAAATAAAAATAAATAAAAGGCACATTTCTAACTGTTGGGGCAAAAAGCGACGCAGGATGGCCCCGTAAGGATTATTACTGGAGTTCAGGTGAGAGAAGAGAGGAGAGAGCAGACTAACAGGCACACACAGAGGCATGAATGATACACGAGTGGGCAGCAGGCGTTAACGTATCGGGACGCTGCCAAACAACCGTAGCATAACCTCCATAAAGGGAAAAAAAGAAGAAAGGAAGAAAAGTGTGAGTCTGAAGAGCGACAGTTGGACTATTTGTCAGCATGGTTTCACACTTACATTGGGTTACTTGCATGTGGCTGATTAAATCTGAAACATTAAGCATGTAAAATACTTGCTTGTCCAATTAAAGATGTTCAGGAAACGACCAGACAGATTTTTCTTTTTTTTTTTTTTAAATATTTTCCATCAGGCCAAAAATGGTTACCAATTTAACAACCCAGATAATAACCCCCGCCCAGAGTATACCTGGGTATAGCTTGGGTTAGTCCAGAATAATACCCAGAGTATAATTGGGCCAAGTCTATAATAACCTCTATACTCTGGGATGTTACACCGGTAAAGATGGCGCACACTACCACAGAAGGTATTTAATGACCTGAAGAAAATCTTCTTAGCCGTTCGGGTCTAAAGACAGCTGTGTGTGCTGCATTACATTACTGTATTGACCAGGACGGGGATCGGTAAAGGAATAAGACCTGATGCGTCGTGTGTCCCGGTCATCATCGGAATAAACATCAAATATAGGTATGTGGACACCTGAGCACCACACCCACAAGACTGACCGGCTCTGAATGTTGTAGCTTAACAATTTCCCTTCCACTGGAAATAAGATGTTAAACCCAGTTCCAGCATGACAATGCAGCTGTGCACAAAGCACAGAGCTCCATGAAGACATGATGTGGAGGCTGGAGTGGAAGAACTCGAGTGTCCTGCATAGAGCTTTGACTCAACCCCACTGAACACCTTTGGGATAAACTGGAACACCTCATTACTGCTTCATCTTCAGCCGTGTCCAGTGGAACAAATCAGTAGTGTTTCCAAGCATGAAAAACAAGTTTATAAAAGTATCACCTTTACACAAGAAACCTCTCTCGCTTTATAAACCGAGATCGTTTTATCTCTCTGCACTACTCACCCTAGTGCTATGAAGCTGGGGTGTGGATGTAAACCACAGAAATTCCTCCGTTCTTTGACAAATGATGAGGAGTGATAAAGCATTGTGAAGGATGATGAGCCCTTGAGCTCACATCTGATTCACAGCAAACCAGACAAGACACTGGGCAAGCCCAGAGCTTTCTGCAGCACAGTGATGCACTCACATGAAAATATCTGCTGGTTAAAAGAAGATAAGTTGGACATATATAGGTGCATTTTGGAAATAATTCTGGACTTATTTTGTCCAGAATTCTGGGACAGCTTGTGGATCTACTGCGACTGTGACCACTCAGGCAATGTCTAGTATGATCTGAGCAGTTGTGGATGGATAAAGCGTCAAAGAGCTGGACAAATCTCAAATGTCATCTCATAGAGATGCTGAAGAAGCCGCTCTAATGGATGCAAGTAAGAACACGTTTTTACTTTAGGATGAATGTGAACTGATCAGGCATAACATTATGACCACCTGCCTAATATTGTGTTGTGCAATATTTTGCTGACATAACAGCTCTGACCCATCATACACTGTGTATTTTCACACCTTTCTATCAGAACCAGCATTTACTTCTTCAGCAATCTGAGCAACAGTACCTCGTCTGTTGGATCGGACCACACGAGCACTGAGAGGTGAAGTGAATAACACTGATGATCTCCTCATCATGGCACCTGTTAGTGGGTGGGATATATTAGGCAGCAAGTGAACATTTAGTCCTCAAAGTCGATGTGTTAGAAACAGGAAAAATGGACAAGCGTAAGGATTTGCGCGAGTTTGAATACACAGTGCATGACGGGTTGTTTTAGCAGCAAAAGGGGGAATGACAATATTAGGCAGGTGGTCATAATGTTATGCCTGATCAGTGTATGTGATTTTGTTGTGTTTTTTCTCCCTCCTCTTCAAGTTTATCAAGAGACATCTGTTAAACATCGCCACCTAGTGAACGGACTGACCTGCAGGCACGTGAGCTTCCACAGTTCCAGTCACTCTTCTCGATATTGCTTGTATTGACTAATTATCTGTTCATTTCATCCGCTTCAACACATTAAGTGCAGAGGTTATCACTTCGGTTACTATATTATACTACTAAAAAAAAAAAAAGGTCACTTTGGTCGGTCTCTTGTACTATTCCACCACACAGGAGCTGTGTTAGCTCTATCTGCTGTAGTGGAAAGGGGGTGAGATAGTGACGGGGGAAAGGCTCACAGAAGCAGGTGGAGCAGATTAAGAACCTGCCGCTCGCTTAATAAAACCTCCACGACCTGTTAACCCACCGCCAGGAAAGACAACGATAGTTTTTCAATAGGAGATCAGCCGCTAACCACCAATAGAGCTGCGCAAACCCGATTCCGTCCCACAGAAGTAGCGGTGGTGTTCTTTGTCTTTTGCCCCCAAGATGGTTCCCTAGTAATGCATGTGCGAGGATAAGCAGCGTGGTCCCCGTGCTTGACAGGAGCTTCGTTCGTTCTGAAAACCGTCAGCCACTTTCGCTGCTAAGCCGCAACAAAAGAAATCAATGAAGTCCCGTCACTCACGTCACTCCGACACTAAAGCTGCAGATTGGAGGGGAGGGGTGAGAAAAACAAAAATCATCTGTCAAATAATTATAGCTTGTCCTGCAATTTCACAGTACAGTTGTCTTTTTCTTTAGCGTCGAGAGAAAGGAGAGAAAAAAGAAAAAGTCCTCGCCCAGCATTCAGTCAGGAAACACCTGGCACAAAGCTTGTGAGACAACACTTCCAAGTCCTCGACCGATTCATTTACATGATAAAGAAAGCGTAATGCCAGTGCTTACTAATTAAGCCTCGCAATGCAATTTTTCTTCCAGAAAGCCGAAAAAAATAAAAAATAAAAATAAAGAAGTGGGGTGTGGGGTGAGGATGGCGGAGGATGTAAGTGACAAATGCGTTTATTTACATTTTTCCCTAAGGACGTGCCGATTCCTACACAGGCTGGGAAAGAAAAATCCTAATGAGGTCCCTTGGGGGGGAAGAGAGAAAAAGGAGCCTTCTTCACTGTGCAGTGAGGAACGTGACAGAGCTCCTGTGGACACTGTTCCATCCTCATTAGAGCAGGCGAAGGATGCTGTTCCGCAGAGCCGGATCTGGTTCAAGATGTCACCACGCAGCAAAACCGTTACTCTTCATTGTGTGACACTCCTGCAGTGGTGAAGGACAGGCGGGAATGCGAGAGAAGGAAAACGAAATCGCTGGCAACGTGACTGGTTAATGCATGCTGCTGGTTGGATTATTTTTTTTCTTTACATTTGCAGTGTAAGCTGCTTCAACACAAGTGTCGTGTGTTAAAAATGAGCCTGTGAACCACGGGCTGTCCGAGCAGTGCCAATATTTAACCTGTAGGAAAAAAATATACAAGTGTACATTAAGGAAATAAATAATCAAAACATAACTATAGGTTTCGGATTTTTCAGACTACATATAATAATATATCACTTTGATCAGTATTTATAAGCACTAACATGACACGTGGCATGTCAGAAAGATGTCGAATAGTGTGTTTCCGAGCAAAATAATCACCTTATTTTTATTTCTCGAAATCACTGAGCTTTAAAAACAAGGCCACAAATTACAGTGAGAGAAGAACACCTAATTGTCTGAATCGATTTCGAACCGTTTGATCAAAGAAAGAACGTGACATTTTCCATAATTGAGCGCCAACCAGACCTGAACGTCCGCTCGTCTAAAGGACTGCGTAAATCCCTCAGACTCGACACAGCGAGACTTTCTAATAGGTCGCTTTACCGCCTCGGAGACGGCGGTGCAGCTCGGCTGGCTCTCGGTGGACGCCGGAGAGCACCTACGTTCTGAACTTATTATTTGCTTCTGAGCAACGGTGCTGCTTTGGTTGAGCCCTTTCTTCCCCACCTGGATCGAAAATAAATACGCGGCTCTGCATCCCCTTGCTCCGTGAACAGACACGGACGAACGAGGAGGGGGTTCATCTCGAGGAATTCGAGGCAACGGTGTGACTGATACTTTGGGCTACAGACTGTGTGTAAAATACCCCCCAAGTGATTGGCCTTTCCTTGGTAGGATATGAAAAGCTCAGTGTTTCCACTCACGGCGAGAAAGGGCAATGATGTTTGAAGTGTGTTATTGAACCGTGCTCGCTTTTACCTCGATATGTAAATCTGTGCACATGCCCACAAGTTTGGGGGAAGAAGATGATCATCGCAATCGCTTTAGAGAGATCTCTGGCAATAAAAGGAGAGGACAGCTGCAAACCAATATCTGGAATACTGCAAGTGGGGCGCGCTCTCTGCCACACACTGTGAAATGTATGCAAATGAAGCACGGGAGCTCTTAATGTGAGGTAGTGTGGGAAACGGATCGGAGATTCTTGCCAGTCCTTATTCTAATTAGGTCAACTCTCGTCCTAGCTGTCGACCTCTACCTTGATTTGACAGAAGCTGGCAGACCCCCTACCCTCTCCAGGCTGCGCTGAGACATCACACCAGCAAGCAAATCCTGAATGCAAGCAAGGATTCGGATTAGCTCGCCAGGGGTCTCGGCTTGTGCTGCTAAACTCCTCGCACAAACACACACGCTCGCGCGCACACAATTTTACAGAAGTGAATTTCACTTGCGGTTAGAAGCTGCAAAACCTCAAAGGCACACCGCGGTGCTGGGAGGAAATCTGATCGGCACCATGACCCGTTCAGGTAACGGGTGGTGCGGGCGTTGGTGAGATGCAGAAGATGGATGAGGCTGAGGCGGTAATGCTTTTAAACTTGTAGTTTGATCTGAGCAGTTGTGGATGGATAAAGCGTCAGAGGAAGAGCTGGACAAATCTCAGGTGTCAGATATTTCATAGAGATGCTAGAGAAGCCACTCTAATGGATGAAGCATGGGAAAGATGTTTGGAGGAGACAAGCAGGAAGATGAATCCTTCGGTTCACAGAAAGTGGTCATATATATATATATATATACAGGGGGGTTTTAGGGGGTGTGGGTTTAGGAGTCACCAACTACAAGAAAATGTTTAAACTAAGGCTTATTTACACCAGTCATGGACATTTTTTTACAATGCATATTGTGACAATCATAAACTTCCATCAATAAGCTGCACTGAGCAGAATTTCTCTTTTCCAGTAAACAAATCCTTTACATTGAAGACATGTTCATACAGGAGAATCTGGACAGTGACCGATTCCTATAAGTGCTCCCCAGCCTGCTTACTGATTTAGGAGAGAAGCTAAAATAATCAAAACGCATATACTGGGCTCTTTCTATCTTTCTAAAGTTTTGGTCATTTGACAGCTCTTTGTGCTCAGCTGCATCTACCTGCTCCAGCGTTTGGTTGGTTGATGTCACATGACCTGAATGTCACATGAATACTAATCTCTCTTATAACAGGGTCATACTTAATGGCGTGAAGATGTAAAGCTGATGTTCCTACAAAAACAACCGGCGAGCAACAATAAATTGTTCATTTAAGGATTTCATGCAAATTAATGAATCCCTGAGCTTCATATCATTTGGAAAATCCAGCGTTTAGCTGATCCTCATAAGTGCACATAGTCACAGTTTGCCAGTGGTTTATGAGCATGAGGTCTAAGGCTAAGACTGCTACGGATACACTATATTGCCAAAAGATTTGGGACACCCCTCCAAATCATTAAATTCAGGTGCTGTTTTTCAGGGGTTGGGCTCGGCCCCTTAGTTCCAGTGAAAGGATGCTTAATGCTTCAGCATACCAAGACATTTTAGACAATTTCATGCTCCCAACTTTGTGGGAACAGTTTGGGGATGACCCCTTCCTGTTCCAACATGACTGCACACCAGTGACCAAAGCAAGGTCCATAAAGACATGGATGAGTGAGTTTGGTGTGGAGGAACTTGACTAGCCTGCACAGAGTCCTGACTTCAACCTGATAGAACATCTTTGGGATGAATTAGAGCAGAGACTGCGAGCCAGGCCTTCTCGTCCAACACCAGTGCCTGACCTCACAAATGTTCTTCTAGAGGAATGGTCAAAAATTCCCATAAACACACTCATAAACCTTGTGGAAAGCCTTCCCAGAAGAGTTGAAGCTATTATACAGTCATGTAAAAAAATTAGGACACCCCATGAAAGCTTGGTTTGTTTTTTTTTTTAACATAGCTAAACATCTGAGCATTTGATCTTCATTTTAACAATATTGAAAGATTCAAGTAACATAACTAAAAAAAAAATAAAACCTATAAACTATAAGCAATGTTTAAAAGCACACAACAGAGAAGTAATGCTTCATTGGGTTTTATATTTATAAGATACTGAGTTCCTCACACAGGTACAGCCGGTTATGGTCATGTGACCAATGAATGATCGAAGGTAACGAGACCACACACATCCATGCAAAAGTGTTGATCCACGACTGAACAATACCTCCGGGATAGTTATGATGTCATTATGAAAGACCTACAACGAAGCAGTGTCCAGCTGTGTCCAGCTGTGTCCAGCTGTGTCCCCCCCCCACCCCCCACCTTTATGTACTGATCATCATTGACATGACTTGACCAGAACCACCTCGGCACCTTCAGCACTGCAGTACAGGACTAAAATTAGTCACAATAAACGTGAAAACAGGTGGAGCTGTGTTTTAACAAAAGGCCTCCCGGGGCTTGTTACTCTCAGGTGAGAACTTCCTAGGGGGTGACGTACACCTACTCTTCACCAGAGCTCATACATCACCTCGTGGCTATTAATAATCCACGTGACAGATACAGGCCAGAAAAAAGCAGAGCCTGCAGAACCACATTGTGCACCAAATCAGTTATAACGTGATATTACAATGCAACAAACCTGACAGGAGGTGGGGGGGGTTTTCAGTGGGGTTGCACAACAGGGTGGTTTAAGGGAGTTATCGTTCTCTTCCTAGCTGCAAGAACAATGTTTTTATTTTTTACCCGGATGAGAAAGAAAGACTTTGTGAGTTGTTCTTTAATCTCTCGGCTTAACACCTTGTGGTGTTGGTGGAGCAAGCGGGCAAATTAGCTTAAAGTCCTTGAGTGGAAGGATGTCGCAAAGTATTAGTGTTTACGTCCCTGGTGTGAGAGGCAAAAGGAAGTAACATAACAGTTTGAGTACACAAACTGCTCTCATCATTAAGGGGACTTGACAGTAATAGCAGCTCAGCTCTCAAGTAGGCCTAATCCTAAACAAGTGGTGGTGAAAACTGCTCTTCTTTACATCCTCACTTAGACTGCTTACAAAGACATTTGCACATCAATCAGACACTAACATCCCCGTGACAGACCAAAATAAGTCGCACGATTCGCTCGGGTTATATTTATCGCTAACTGAACGACAGGATATTTATAAATAAGACAGCACCGAAGCACTATATTTACTCTGTCATCAGTAACACCTGCAGCAGTTCAACCCGGGACATGAAAACCAGAAAGCCCAGCTCCAGGTTTAACAATTAAACCTGTTTTCTATCATGTAATTACACATAATCAACCGTCATAAAGACGAGCGTGCATAATCTCAGCAGCATCGCTAGCATTTCCTGCTCTTGTAGTCCATCCGCTTCGGGATTCCTTGTGTTGGGTGTGTTCTGAGATGCTTTTCTGCTCAGTACGGTTGTAAAGAGCGGCTACCGTAGCCTTTTTATCAGCTCAATCAAGTCTGATCATTCTTCTCTCATCAACAAGGCATATCCTAGGTTTCTTTAGTTTCATCTCATTCTGTGTAAAATCACTCAAAACATCAGTGAGATCACGAAGAATTATACAATTATAACATTTTATTCTTAATTTACATTTCAGATATTGAAAAGAACAACTGTTTTAACACACGTCATGTCCTTAACCCGAAGAGCTACGTTTCTCTTAGCAAGCTCTATATTAAAAGCACTGTGACCCTGAGATGTCACATCCACAACGCTGGACCTCCACACGTGATGACGGACATACAGAGAACAGCAGATCTCTCTGAACTCAAAGTGAATGACAAGTTCAACAATTACGTCTCAGAGATAGAGAGAGAGAGAGAGAGAGAGAGAGAGAGAGAGAAAGAGAGAGAGAAAGAGAGAGAGAGAGACAGAGAGAGACAGAGAGAGAGACAGAGAGAGAGACAGAGAGAGAGACAGAGAGAGAGACAGAGAGAGAGACAGAGAGAGAGACAGAGAGAGAGACAGAGAGAGAGACAGAGAGAGAGACAGAGGGGGGGAGTGAAAGAGAGAGAGAGACAGAGAGAAAGAGAGAGAGGGAGAGAAAGAAAGAGACATTAAGAGAGAGAGACAAAGAGAGAGAGAGAGAGAGAGAGAGAGAGACAGACAGACACAGACACAGAGAGAGAGAGAGAAATACATGCTTTGATGTGAAACACCAGAAGCATCTGAGAGGAAAAAAATTTATTTTGTTGTAGAAGCATCAGACTAATCGAACTCGTGTTTCATGCTATAGGACGTGACTCGTTTATCTCAACATAGCGGCCATTTTAAAAGGAACATGGCCTTGCCTTTTTCCAATCTCTCCAATGTCTGGCTATTCTCCGACCTCTCCTCTTTCATCGAACAACCGGAGGAAATGGTGCTCACTGGACGTTTCTTACATCTATTCTGTGTAAACTCCAGCCATAGAACACCAACAAGCAGGAACAAGGAAGCCGTCTTCACATTTCCCCACAATTCTGACGTTTGATGTGAACATGAAGTGAATCTCCTGCATCACTGGCTGATTACATCGATGCACAGGTGTTCCTAATAAAGTGTCTGGCGACTGTTAAACAAAACCACTGTTCCCATCACAGATGCATTATTATTATTATTATTATTATTACTCCTAACTAGTCAAGCACAACAGCATCTGCCAGTGCCACGAGATCTCTAACAACGGTCATGTTTCTACTCAGCACCCGATCCCATGACCCCAGTTGAAGTCACTCTACTTGTTTTTCATCTGTAAAGTGTCAATATCCTGCGGCTACAAGACAGCACTCATGACACCTGAACGCACCATACTCAGATCACGTCCAGTAGGGTTTGTTTGTAGGCTGCGTCAGAGGTGTGTATTTGTTGTGTTCACATACATACAATAAGATGCTGAAATGAGTCACGCTATAAACGTCAACGTAGGCCTGAAGAGATGTGTCAAGTGTTCGGAAAGAGCAGATGTAAACATCTCTCCAGCTATACTGAATACTAGATTAATCCACCGTGTCGCTGAAATCTCTCATCCGATTGGTCAGAAGCTCTGACGGTAGTTCCAGCAACAGGTTCCTTTTAATACCCTCATTCTGATATGTTACAGTTTCTATAGTAACAGCTCGTACCCGGTCTTGCGATGTGTACATTCTGTATATAAGCTAAACTCTTCAGTAAACTCTGAGTCAAAAGATGTTTATTTAATATTTATGGAAGGAGTCTCTGGTGTAGACACTTTGTGACAGTCAGTAAAATATCCAGACAACAAACATTCTTCAGGACGGAGGAGTTTGTGCTTTCTGTTTTATGAGAAGCGGCATATTTTTTTGTCTTATTAACTGAGAGAGAAAGAGAGAGACAGAGAGAGAGAGACAGAGAGAGAGACAGAGAGAGAGAGACAGAGAGATTGCAGGGAGAGATTGCAGGGAGAGATTGCAGGGAGAGATTGCAGGGAGAGATTGCAGGGAGAGAGAGAGAGGGGGAGAATGGAGAGAGAGAATGGAAGGAGGGGGAGAGTGAGAAGAGATAGAAACAAAGAAGAGGCAGAGAGAGAGAATGGAGAGAGAGAGAAGAGTTAGAAAAAGAGGAGAGTGAGAGGAGAGAGAATGGAGAGAGAGAGAAGAGATAGAAAGAAAGAGGAGAGAGAGAGAGAGAGAGAGAGAGAGAGAGAGAGAGAGAGAGAGAGAGAGAGAGAGACAGAGAGAGAGAAGAGATAGAAACAAAGAGGAGAGAGAGAGAGAGAATAGAGGGGGGAGAGAGAAGAGACAAACAAAGAGGAGAGAGAGAGAGAGAGAGGGAGAGAGGAGAGAGACAGACAAAGACAAACAGACAAGAGACAGAGAACAAGACAGAACAAGAGAGAGAACAAGAGACAGACAGACAGACAGGAGAGAGAGAGAGACTGAGAGAGACTGAGAGGGACAGCGAGTGTGTGAGAGGTTAGTGAGAGTTTTATAATTCTTGGAGTACATGTGATAACAGGAACTTCCACAAAGGTTCCACAAATTAAATGTAACTAAAAACAGATAAAAAAAAAAATGATGTTCTCCACGACAAATCACTGTGGTGTGAAAAGGAATTTAAAAAAAAAAGTGCTTTAATGTAAGGCTTGGTAGTAAAATGGGTTGTTACGGTCACTGTGGATTATTTCCAACAACAGCCTGACCTGCACACGTCTCAATAGAGTTCCCGGGAACGTTCTGGAAACCCAGGAGAAGTGTTTTATTTTCCATTGCATTTAACACCTGCTGGAGGATCACCGAGACGCTCACGACCAGACTGAACACACACCAAGAAGTCAAACATCTCCCCAAACAACAACAACAACAACAACATGAGGTGACCTCTGCATAGAAAAATCACAGACGTGTATCCACACAAAACTGAAATGGTAAGATCAGTGAAAAACTGTAGGTCTGAGGATGACCGATATGGATGGACATCAGAAAAACAGTAAATGACCCCAGGACCGTGTGGACATTTAATCGGAAGAGGGTCAGGATGAAAAACCCTCCTTCTTCATGCACACTAGTTTTAGATTCCACATGCCCATCACAATGAACACAATCAATATGCAAATGAGTATGTGACGTCATCTAGCGACTTGACAATACCAGGTGTACAATACGACCAAACTTTAAGATTAGTTCTATTAAAATAAACGTTTTTAGAAAGAAAAAGAAAACAAAAAACAGCCCAGTTTAATAAAGATACGAGCAATCACAAAATTGAATCACAATATTAAAAAAAAAATGCTACTTTTGTCCCTGTCAGAACAGGTAGCTGGTCAGATTATAATTCACTAATTTTAATAATTAAAGGAACGTTAAAGGACTTATTTACCTCACTGGAGCACAAACTCCTTATTAATTATTTATCTAAACATTTATTAATACTTCTCTTTGCTAATAATGCCTGAGGAAATGCAAAGAAGTCTCTTCAGAAACTATCATTAGCAAGCGAGCTAAGTAAGCCTGGTAAGCATTAGCAAAGCCGTTAGCAAGAGAGAATGTTCTAGAAGAAAAGAGTATGGTCATATATTCTAATTTGGGATTAAAACGCAGGGTAAACGTTGTGTGGTATTTAAAACAGATTATTAATGACATGAAGTGTTCACAGCTCAGGCCTGCTACCTGAAGCTAGCTGCTAGCAAGCAACAGGCTCCATGCTAGCAGCCGGTCAATGTAAATGTACTTGAATGCTAGTCAGCTAAATGAGCCAGGCAAAGCCAATTTGTTAAGACTCGCGTTTAAATAGAGTAACGGATACATGAGTACGTGCTCATACACGCTCGTTAAGTTGTCACTTCTGCCTCAAGCATCGTTTCATTCAACACACGAGTGCGCCCCTGAGTTAGCGTTAGTTTAGGCTAGGCTAACCATACTAACGTTAAAGTCCAGCACCTCTCCATACAGCTGTCTCAATTCACACTCACAAAACATTGAGGAAAGAAAAATATCCCAAACTCGACCCTTACCTGTTCCGTAAAAGATGAAAATATTCTTATTATCTTCAGTTTCTCGTCAACGCCCGAGATTTATTTTCATTTATTTACCATAAATCTGTAACATGAGAGGGATCAATAACATGGCCCAAGCCAGAGCAAGCGTCCTCGGGGGAGGCGTAATTCTTTCCGCATCCGTATTCAGACACGTCCCGCCTCCTTTCATTTGATTGGCTGGTGCTAGCCCAATTCCTGCTGTACGATTAGTCAGGTGTATCAACGAGGGCAAGAGACTAACCAATCCACGTACAAGAGGCAGGATTTGTCCCAATGCGGGTGAGGCAAAGGCAGATTGCGAGAAGAAGTTGATTGACAGTTCGTTTTGACCAATTACAGCGGTCAGACTCCGTGACGTATAGTCCATTTAATTTTCACCTGACTTGTAAGGGTGGGGTTTAAAACAATATCGAAGCATCTTAACATGTATGTAGTTTTCCCCCCCAAGTATGTATTGTAAAACATTTTGAAAAAAATTACACCAGTTCTAATAACATAATAATGATTAAAGTCAACTTTTAAGATATTTTGTGATGATTTACATTTTGGGAACATTTACACCAATTCTAATAGCTCAATAATGGTCGAATTATGGCAACATTAACATAGGGGATTTTAGAAATAAAATAGTCTTAATGTTTCAATGAAAATACCTACACACCTACAGCCCTTTCTTTCTTTTTGATATAACTGACCCCACTTTCTTTTATAAGCTGTATTTATCTCTTTCATTTATTGGTGAACATTGGTGGCTCAGTGGTAGGTTTCTCACTTATCATGCAGAAAGCCCGGGTTCAAACCCCAGCCACTGGATGCAGTGCCAGTCCCAAGCCCAGAAAAATGGGAGGGTTGGGTCAGAAAGGGCATCTGGCGTAAAACCTGTGCCAAGTTGTGGCGACCCCAAACAGGGAGCAGCCGAAAGCATCTTCTTCTATCTATTTAATTTATTAATGTTTATGTATGTTTTTCTTATTTGTCTTTCTTTTCTCATATACAAACATGAAGGTATCAGAGTTATCTTTATTAACAAATAAGACGAATAAAAGAATGAAAATCTTAGGTGACTACCATATTTGTTTGATAAAAAAAAACAAAAAACAAAAAGGGAAATATTTCCCTTACATCACTGGAAGAAATGTGATGCAATATTTCTGTATTAAAAGTGAAATTCTACAATCCAACATCTACACGAGTTGTTCTTCTATATGTTTGCATAACAAAATACACAGATCAGGCATAATATTCTGAGCACTGAGAGGAGAACTGAATAACACTGATGATCTCCTCATCATGGCACCTGTTAGTGGGTGGGATATATTAGGCAGCAAGTGAACATTTTGCCCTCAAAGTTGACGTGTTAGAAGCAGGAAAAATGAGCAAGCATAAGGATTTCAGTGAGTTTGACAAGGGCCAAATTGTGATGGCTAGACGACTGGATCAGAGCATCTCCAAAACTGCAGCTCTTGTAGGGTACGTGAGCATTAGAACTGGACCGCAGAGCAATGGAAGTAGGTGGCCTGGTCTGATGAATCACATTTTCTTTTACATCACGTGGATGGCCGGTGCATGTGCGTCGCTTACATGGGGAACACATGGCACCAGGATGCACTATGAGAAGAATGGAAGCCAACGGAGGCAGTGTCATGCTTTGAATAATGTTCTGCTGGGAATCCTTGGATCCTGCCATCCATGTGGATGTTACTTTGACACGTACCACCTACGTAAGCATTGTTGCAGACCATGTACACTCTTTCATGGAAACGGTATTCTCTGGTGGCTGTGGCCTCTTTCAGCAGGATAATGCGCCATGCCACAAAGCAAAGATGGTTCAGGAATGGTTTGATGAGCACAACAATGACTTTGAGGTGTTGACCTCCGAATTCCCCAGATGCTCCCAATTGAGCATCTGTGGGATTTTCTGGACAACCAAGTCCGATCCATCGAGGCCCCACATCGCAACTTACAGAACTTAAAAAATCTGCTGCTAACATCTTGGTGCCAGATACCACAGCACACCTTCAGGGATCTAGTGGAGTCCATGCCTCAACGGGTCAGGACTGTTTTGGCAGCAAAAAGGGGACTTATTCACCTCACTGGAGTACAAACTCCTTTTTAATTATTTAACTAGACATTTATTAATACTTCTCTTTGGTAATAATGCCTGAGGAAATTCAAATAAGTCTCTTCAGAAACAACTATAATTAGCAAGCGAGCTAAGTAAACCTGGTAAACATTAGCAAAGCAGTTAAAGCGGATAAGTTTAACAAGAGAGAATGTTCTAGAAGCAAGTATGGTATCAAATATCCTATCTTGGTATTAAAAACTGTGTAAATGTTGTATCATGTTTAAAACAGATTATTAATGACATAGCTAGCAAGCAACAGGTGACAAGTTTGCTTATTATCATATAAAACTGAATTGAATGCTGTTTATTTAGGTATAATGCCTTGCCCTGTAAATCGTGATAACTCATAGCTATAAATGTGTGAGAAAATAACCTGAAGTAATCTGGTCATCTTCTCCACTCTGTGATACGCTACAGATTCAGGTTCACATCCCACAGGTACACGAATAGCACAAATCTGATGTAGACTGAAGCCTATTCCCATGGTGCACTGCTCATGTTTATGAAGTGATGTGCGCTTTAGAGGGTAACGATTATAACAACAGATTTTTCCAGATGCCTCTGATCCTCAGACTGTGTAGCAGTGCTTGTGTTGTTGTTGAGCCTCAGAACATCTACCGGTCTTTGAGGCCGGATTTTGACATGCAGTTAGCACTCAGATCTGCACATCTGAAAAGTGTCTGATCTAAAGAAGAAAACAGAGAGGATTGTGTAGAGGAAATGAAATGTTTCCATTTCTGTCTGAGTCATCTTTAGACACGTATGTGTGGCGGCCTGGGAAAACCCTTCATGCAGTGAAATTTTGACATTTTTCTACTGTATGTAGTTCCGAAAACTACAGACTTTCTTAAAGTGAAATACTTTTCTTTTTCTAACATTTAAAGTTCTATATACCTTTTTTTTTTTTTAAAAATATACTATATTGCCAAACGTTTTGGGACACCCCTCCAAATCATTGAATCCAGGTATTATTTTTCAGGGGTTGGGCTCGGCCCTTTGGTTCCAGTGAAAGGAACTCTTAATACTTCAGCATACCAAGACATTTTGGACAATTTCATGCTTCCAACTTTGTGGGAACAGTTTGGGGATGACCCCTTCCTGTTCCAACATGACTGCACACCAGTGCACAAAGCAAGGTCCATAAAGACATGGATGAGAGAGTTTGTTGTGGAGGAACTTGACTGGCCTGAACAGAGTCCTGACCTCAACCTGATAGAACACCTTTGGGATGAATTAGAGCAGAGACTGTGAGCCAGGCCTTCTCGTCCAACACCAGTGCCTGACCTCACAAATGCGTTACTAGAGGAACGGTCAAAAATTCCCATAAACACACTCATAAACCTTGTGGAAAGCCTTCTCAGAAGAGTTGAAGCTGTTATAGCCGCAAAGGGTGGGCCAACCCCATATTAAATTCATGTGCATGTGAAGGCAGACATCCCAAAACTTTTGGCAATATAATGTATATATTGCTACTGGTAGGCTAGGGAAAAAGAGAAATACTTGTGAAAACTTGTCTACTTTCATATGAGCTTCATATTAAGCACCACTTTGGAGTGAAACATAATAAAGACATTTAATGCTGAGCATGGACACAACAAAACAAGCACAAATTCCATTATTTGGCCTCTGAAATAAACTTTAGAAACTTTTAAAATCTATTATACGTAGTTACTCTCTGTTGTCTCACAAGTCATAATCACATGTCTTCTCTGTTGTGAAGTCATAATCACAACAATGTCTCAAGCAAAATGAAGAGGAGAGACTAATATGCTTCACACAAAGACATTTGCAAATGTGACATGGCCGTATGTGTACAAGACCATCTCTGAATGTGGATCACAAAGCATTTGACCCCGTTCACACCTGCACTTAGAGCTGACCAGTTACTCTCAGATCAGCCAGGACACATGTTAATACCAGGTAAGAGACGACCCATTTCTGATGACCCCACCCGGACTACCAACACCAACTCCACTGTGCAGAACGTCTTCACTTCCTGAGGAGGCTGAAGAGAGCCAGCCTCCCACCACCAATCCTTATCACCTTCTACAATGGAACTGTGGAGAGCGTCCTGGCTGGCTGCATCACTGTGTGGTCCGGAAACTGCAAAACCTTAGAACGCAAGACCCTACAGCGCATAGTGTGGACAGCTGAGAGGATCATGGGGTCTCCCTCCCCTCTATCCAGGACATCTTCCATACACGCTGCGTACGCAAATCCTCTGCCATTTTGAAGGATCCTCCTCACCCCCCCACAGTCTGTTCAAGCCCCTGCTGTCAGGCAGGAGGTTCCGAAGCATGAGGACCCGCACTACAAGGCTCTGCAACAGCTTCTTCGCCCAAGCTGTCAGAGCCCTGTACATCTCGCCCCTTAACTGTGCACTATGGACATTGATGGTCACTCAATGGACATTAACACTTTACTGTGCACTAAAATGCACATTGGATTCTGCCACATCTGCAGACATCTGCACTCAGGGACTTTAACTGTTTACTGTTTACTATAGATATCGGCTCATTCTGTTGAAATATGCACATTGGACATTGCACACGGCCACCTCTGACTGTGCACTCGCACTTTACTTTGCTCTTGTTCTTACATTATTTACATTTCAACCTCATATTTATCACATCTACCCCACATTTATCACACCTTAACTCTGTTATGTTTAATGTTGAGTTGAGTTCAGTTGAGTTTGAAGCACAATGCCCGATGAGCATCTTCTTATATTTGTCAAATAGCAAAAAAATTTTCAGGAGAGGTAAATACGGCTAAAAATACGGCTAAAAATATGTTCAAAAGTTAGGGATCACTTGGAAACTTCCTTGTTTTCCAAAGTAATATCCACTTTTATCCATTTCAAAAACCATAGGATTTTAAAGGAAAGATCATCAACAAGATTATCAATAACCATCAGTCCTTTGGTTCAATCTCATGTTGTTGTTGTTTTTTTGCTAATCCAGGTGAATCATTTTATAAGGCTAACAGATTATTAAAAAAGTCTTTTGTAAGCTGAAAACATTTGTACTGATTAAAAGGCCTTCTTTAGGTCAATTTAGTATCTGTAGCATCAGGAGTTGTGGCTTTTGTTTACAGGAACCTGATGTGATCCTCTGATGTTGTAGCTCATCCACTTGAAGGCTTGACGTGTTGTGTGTTCTGAGATGCTTTTCTGCTCACCACGGTTGTAAAGAGTGATTATACAGTGGTGTGAAAAAGGTTGGTTGATTTCTTATTGTTTTGCATGTTTGTTTACACTTTAATGTTTCAGATAATCAAACACATTTAAATATTAGTCAAAGATAACACAAGTAAACACATCATGCAGTTTTTAAATGAAGGTTTTTATTATTAAGGGAAAACAAAATCCAAAACTACATGGCCCTGTGTGAAAAAGTGTTTGCCCCCCCTGTTAAAACATAACTTAACTGTGGTTTATCACACCTGAGTTCAATTTCTCTAGCCACACCCAGGCCTGATTACTGCCACACCTGTTCGCAATCAAGAACTCACTTAAATAGGACCTGCCTGACAAAGTGAAGTAGACCAAAAGATCCTCAAAAGCTTTGACATCATGCCGAGATCCAAAGAAATTCAAAAACAAATGAGAAAGAAAGTAATTGAGATCTATCAGTCTGGAAAAGGTTATAAAGCCATTTCTAAAGCTTTGGGACTGCCGCGAACCACAGTGAGAGCCATTATCTACAAATGGCGAAAACATGGAACAGTGGAGAACCTTCCCAGGAGTGGCCGGCCGACCAAAATTACCCCAAGAGCGCAGCGACAACTCATCCAGGAGGTCACAAAAGACCCCACAACAACATCCAAAGAACTGCAGACCTCACTTGCCTCAATTAAGGTGAGTGTTCATGACTCCACCATAAGAAAGAGACTGGGCAAAAATGGTTTGCATGGCAGAGTTCCAAGACGAAAACCGCTGCTGAACAAAAAGAACATAAAGGCTCGTCTCAGTTTTGCCAGAAAACATCTTGATGAACCCCAAGACCTTTGGGAAAATACTTTGTGGACTGACGAGACAAAAATTGAACTTTTTGGAAGGTCTGTGTCCCATTACGTCTGGCCTGGTTCAGAAAAAGAACTTCATACCAACAGTAAAATATGGTGGTGGTAGTGTGATGGTCTGGGGCTGTTTTGCTGCTTCAGGACCTGGAAGACTTGCTGTGATAAATGGAACCATGAATTCTGCTGTCTACCAAAAAATCCTGAAGGAGAATGTCCGGCCATCTGTTTGTGACCTCAACCTGAAGCGAACTTGGGTTCTGCAGCAGGACAATGATCCAAAACACACCAGCAAGTCCACCTCTGAATGGCTGAAGAAAAACAAAATGAAGACTTTGGAGTGGCCTAGTCAAAGTCCTGACCTCAATCCGATTGAGATGCTGTGGCATGACCTTAAAAAGGTGGTTCATGCTCGAAAACCCTCCAATGTGGCTGAAATACAACAATTCTGCAAAGATGAGTGGGCCAAAATTCCTCCACAGCGCTGTAACAGACTCATTGCAAGTTATGGAAAACACTTGATTGCAGTTGTTGCTGCTAAGGGTGGACCAACCAGTTATTAGGCTTAGGGGGCAAACACTTTTTCACACAGGGCCATGTAGTTTTGGATTTTGTTTTCCCTTAATAATAAAAACCTTCATTTAAAAACTGCATGATGTGTTTACTTGTGTTATCTTTGACTAATATTTAAATGTGTTTGATTATCTGAAACATTAAACTGTGACAAACATGCAAAAAAAATAAGAAATCAGGACCAATACTTTTTCACACCACTGTATGAGTTACTACGGACTTCCTGTCCGCTCAGTCTGGTTTTTCTTTTCTGATCTCTTTCTTTCAGCCTGCAGATCTTTCTTTTTTCCCCACACCATGCTGTGTAAACTCTAGAGCCTGTTGTGTGTGAAAATACCAGGAGATTGACAGTTTCTAAAACACCCAAACCAGCTCATCTGGTACTAACACTTTTTCTTCATTCCAATATTTGATGTGAGAATTAACTGAAGTGCTTGACCTTTTTACATTTTTTTTTTTTTTACATTTTTTTTCATGATTTCTGTACTCTGCTGCTGCCATGTGATTGGATGATTAGATAACTGTGTAAATGAGCAAGTGTACAGGTGTTCCTAATAAAGTGGAAAGTGAGTGTACAAACTGTTTTGTGCATTGGGCAGATATTGATGTTGGAATTTCAAAGCAGTGTGTAGAAACAGAAAGATTTTGATGTATAGGAATATATTTGCAGACTCTGAAAACAACCAAGCTCGTATGCAAATGAGATGTAAATGAGTAGGTAACGAGTTTAATGACTACTAAACCCGTTCTGTTAGCGGATTTCAGACATTCATCTTCCTATAGCTCATACATGGTGTGCACACACACATACACATACACACACACACACACACACACACACACACAAAAAAACGCACACGCACACACGCACATATACCTAGGGGCAACCTAGCATAGTTCACCTACAGACATGTTTTTGTGGGAACTTGAGCTGAGATTCGAACTTAGAGCTGTACAGAAAAATGACATTTAATGGTTTCAGTTCACATATTTGTCAGTGTTTTGACACTCACTGAGCACTTTAACAGGAACACCTGTACACCTAATTATTCATGCAATTATCTAATCAGCCAATCATGTGCCAACAGTGCAGCGCATGCAGATACGAGCCAGCGGCTTCGGGGTAATGTTCACATCGACCAACAGAATGAAGATAAAATGTGATCTCAGTGATTTCGACTGTGCCAATTGTTGGTGCTTTGAGTACTGTTGATCTCCTGGGATTTTCAAACTCAACCGTCTCTAAAGTTTACTCAGAATGGTGCAATAACATCCTGATGGTTCAGTGGACAGAAACACCTGGCTGAAGAGAGAGATTAGTTGAGAATTTACAGCATGCTAAATGTTGAGGTGGTACAACAGAAGACCACATCAGGATCCACTCTTGTCAGTCAAGACCATAAAGCCGAGGCTGCACTGAGCAAAAAAATTGACAGTTTAGAAATAACTGAGGGCAAGAAACCTTTATTATCGGCACACATACATTACAGCACAGTGGAATTCTTTTCTTCACATATCCCAGCTGAAGAAGTTGGAGTCAGAGAGCAGGGGCAGCTATGACACAGAGGGTTAAGGGACTTGTTCAAATGCCCAACAGTGGAGCTTGGTGATGCTGAGGTTGAACCTCCGATCAACAACCCAGAGCCACCACTGCCCCTAACTTCCCCCATGTTGATGGCTGGGGTCAGATTTTGGCACGACAGCGTGAATCCATAGACTCAAACTTCCTTGTGTGAACAGTCCAGGCTGGTGGAGGTGGTGTAATGGTGTGGGGAATGTTTTCTAGGTGCACTTTGGGTCTGTTAATCCAACTCAATCATCGCTTGGATGCCACAGTCTATTTGAGTATTACTGCTGATCATGATATTGCCTTCATGACCACAGTTTACCATCTTCTAATGCCTACATCCAGCATGATCATGTACCGTGTCACAGAAGATCTCTCAAACTGCTTTAATGAACAAAGATGAGTTCAGTGAACTTCAATGATCTTCCCAGTCAATCCACCTTTGGGGTGTGGTAGAGTGATAGATTCTCAACATTCCCAGCAATGTTTCCACCAACTTGTGGAATCCATGCAATGAAGAATTGAGGCTGTTTGGGGAGAAAAGGAAGTCTTACCCAGTATTAGTATTGTGTTTCTAATGAAGTGCTCAGTAAATATATACAGTTTGGTTAAAACACCATGCTAAACTATTTTCATCATGAAACTAGTTTGATATTAATTAGTCTCATGTCTTATTTGAAAGAATCTTCATTGGTTATTTCAACCTAATAATAAAATAAAGAAAAAATGTAGCACAGTAAACCTAGCATGAGCTTCAGGTTTTGGGAAAATGCCAGACTTGGAAAAAACAACCTGGCATGGGCTTTAGCATTAGTTAAGCAGTTAGCTAGTTATGGCTAGTAATAAAATAAAGTATTAGGAGATTTTAGGAATAATATCCGTAATACAGCAAAGAATGTGTGTTAGAATATTTATTGTATTGTATTTTATTCAGCTCCAGTCTAGCTTTGCTAATCAGCATTCTGTAACTCCCAAAGCTGAAGGTGAGTCACACTAGGGAAATAGAATCTCTTTATATTTAAACCATGGACTGACTCATAGTTTAATATTTGTGCACTGAAATCAAAGAATTGGTGATATATCAAAACAGCAAGTTAAGAGATTGACTTAACATTACTCATAGCTATTGTCTGGCTCTGTTGCATTGTATGTAGCATTAGCACATACAGGGGTTGGACAATGAATTGGCCTGTTGAGTGTTGGAGGATTCATCGGGGAATACTGTTTCCATAAAAGGGTGTACATGGTCTGCAACAGTGCTTAGGTAGGTGGTACGTGTCAAATTAACATCCATATGGATGGCAAGACCCAAGGTTTTTCAGCAGAACATTGCCCAAAGCATGACACTGCCTCCACAGGTTCACCAGGTAGGCGATGCACACACACCTGGCCATCCACGTGGGGCTATGCAGCCCCATACGCAACAAACTGCGATGCACTGTGTATTCTGACACCTTTCTATGAGAACCAGCAATTAACTTCTTCAGCAATTTGAGCAATAATAGCTCATCTGTTGGATCAGTTGGTGGCCAGTCTTCACTGATTTCACATTCCATAAGTCAGAGCAGAGTGTGAAGGTTGAATTTGCAGAATAACAGAACAGTTGTACATAAAATATTGCAATAATGGAAGACATGTCCAGGTTTAAAAGAGGACAAATTGTTGGTGTGCATCTCGGTGGGGCATCTGTGAGCAGGTCAGCAAGTCTTTGTGGTGTATGAAGAGCCACGGTATCCAGGCAAACCACCTTGAAGGACAAACCACATCCAACAGGAAGCAAATGTCGATACAAGAGGAATCTATCTGAATGGGATGTCCAGGTACTAACATGGACTGTATCCATTCATTCATTGTCTACCGCTTATCCGAACTATACTCGGGTCACGGGGAGCCTGTGCCTCAGGCGTTATTGGGCATCAAGGCAGGATACACCCTGGACGGAGTGCCAACCCATCGCAGGGCACACACACACACACACACAATCCCACAATACGGACAATTTAGAGATGCCAGTCAACCTACCACACATGTCTTTGGACTAGGGGAGGAAACCAGAGTACCCGGAGGAAACCCCCGAGGCACGGGGAGAACATGCAAACTCCACACACACAGGGGGAGGCGGGAATCGAACCCCCTACCCTGGAGGTGAACGTGCTAACCACTAAGCCACCGTGCCCCCCGGACTGTATCCAAAAAACATAAAACACAGTCGCTTAATTCACTCCAGAATTAAATATGCATCTAGACTCCCCTGTTTCCCCTGTTTCAAAGCAGCTTTACAGAACATAAGAAATATAGTACAAAAAGTGTGTGTATTATCATAAACACCCTAGAGTGTGATTATAAATAATGTCTTTTCTACAGTCATATACAGAGCAGCTCATAAATTAGCTCAACATCTGAGTTCATTATAGATTCAACACCAACTCCTCCATGCCTTCAATTACTCAATGATGGACATACAGAGTATGTAGAGTGTTATTTTGTGTATTGATTAGGAGGTTGTTGTCCTCAAAGTCCACATGGGGTTCTTCTTCTATATAGGCACGTCACTGCCAAGGACTAAGGAACCATTCTGGAGGAGTAATGGTGTGCACACAACATTTTACTCTGAGGTGGTGCCATGTATCAGGATGATAATGCACCAATACAAACATGATGATCATAGAACTAAAGTTCTCCCATGGCCTGCACAGTCATCAGATCTGAATATTATTGATCCACTTTGGGGTGTTTTGGAGGAGCGAGTCAGGTCTGGTTTCCTCCACCAGCTTCATGTAGTGACCTGGCCATTGTTCTGCAAGAGGAACAGCTCAAAAAAGAAAAAAAGGATCCTTGTAGCCTTATACCATGCTAATTATTCTGATCTGAATCCATAATAGTAACAGTTTCACTCCAGTCCAATACCTGTAGCTAGCATAGCAAACTAGTCTGCAGTTTATAAAAACATACACCAATCAGGCATAACATTGTGAGCAGTGCCAGGTGAAGTGAATAACTCTGATTATCTCCTCATCATGGCACCTGTTAGTGGGTGGGATATATTAGGCAGCAAGTGAACATTTTGTCCTCAAAGTTGATGTGTTAGAAGCAGGAAAAATGGGCAAGCGTAAGGATTTGACAAGGACCAAATTGTGATGGCTAGACGACTGGATCAGAGCATCTCCAAAACTGCAGCTCTTGTAGGGTACGTGAGCTTTAGAACTGGACCGCAGAGCAAGTGAACATTTTGTCCTCAAAGTTGATGTGTTAGAATCAGGAAAAATGAGCAAGCATAAGGATTTGAGCGAGTTTGACAAGGACCAAATTGTGATGGCTACACCACTGGATCAGAGCATCTCCAAAACTGCAGCTCTTGTGGGGTGTTCCCGGGCTGCAGTGGTCAGCATCTATCAAAACTATCCTTAAAGTCCTGTAAGTATCCTTTTAAGTCCTGTAAGTTGTGATATGCTGCTAACATCTTGGTGCCAGATACCACAACACACCTTCAGGGATCTAGTGGAGTCCATGCCTCGATGGGTCAGGGCTATTTTGGCAGCAAAACACAATATTAGGCAGGTGGTCATAATGTTATGGCTGATCTATACAACTATGCTAGTCATCTTTCTATTAATTAATGGGTTTCCACATCTTTAATCGCTAGTAGTTGTGATTTTTAGCATCAGCGCATGATAGTTTTAATCCTCTGAACTTTCATTCATTTATTTATTGCCTACCACTTATCCAATCTATTCTCAGGTCATGGGGAGCCTGTGCCTATCTCAGGCATCACTGGGCATCAAGGCAACACACACACACAACCCCCGAGGCATGGGGAGAACATGCAAACTCCACACACACGGCAGAGGCGGGAAATCGAACAACCAACCCTGGAGGTGTGAGGCAAACATGCTAACCACCAAGCCACCTTTCCTCTGAACCTATTTTTTGTAATTATAAACCTGAATTAAAGTTATACAGACAATTTCATTTATACTTTAAAACCCAGCCATGACACAATCAAAGTTGTGCTTCTCAAAAATGTTTCTCTTTTATGTATTCACTTAGAACAGCAAACTCTAAAATATGATCAGAACTAAAGGGTTAAATCTTTTACAACTTTCCATTTTCTGTAAATGTAGAAGTGTATCTTCTTAGAATGTGATATTTAGCTGCCGTCGTTTCGACAGAGCAAAGTGAAGGCTTCTGGACAGAGCGTTATCAATTTTAAACTGTATTAAACAACTAAAGAGGGGGGCACGGTGGCTTGGTGGTTAGCACGTTTACCTCACACCTCCAGGGTTGGGGGTTCGATTCCCGCCTCCGCCGTGTGTGTGGAGTTTGCATGTTCTCCCCGTGCCTCGGGGGTTTCCTCCGGGTGCTCCGGTTTCCTCCCCTGGTCCAAACGACATGCATTGTAGGTTGATTGGCATCTCTAAATTGTCCATAGTGTGTGAGTGAATGTGTGTGTGCCCTGCGATGGGCTGGCACTCCGTCCAGGGTGTATCCTGCCTTGATGCCCAATGACGCCTGAGATAGGCACAGGCTCCCCGTGACCCGAGAATAGTTCGGATAAGCGGTAGACAATGAATGAATAAACAACTAAAGAGCTGTTAAAATATCGTCATGATGCAAACGCTTTACACAACCGGAAATGAAAAATTATGACTTGGCCAGTCACTTGGTTTAGGTCCACTGAAAATAATTATTCCATTGAAATAGGATACGGGAGAGCCGGACGTGTTATGTACTTAGATGAAGAGAACGTAGATATAAAACGCTGGAAAGACAGCTCAGGATTTGTGTTTAAATTTGTTGAACGTATCAATCTATGTCTAATAATATTGTTGCTGGTTGAAATTTTCTTTATTTAGAATGACCTTTGGTAAATTGTTGAGAATGTTCAGAATAAGACCTCCAAGATTTAGTAATCCTGATGTAAGGGTAAGTGGTGTTTTTGTGCAAGGAATAATCCAAGATGGGACACGATATTATAGGAAAATATCTGCCTGACTTCTGGACATTTTCGAAGGCTCTGCTCTCAAACGTTATTGTATTGATTATCACTATACACACTCACTGAACCAATAACCCCACCCTAGGGGTAGTCTCTCGGGTTCAGGGAAGATTCCTGAATCAATACCCAGGGACACAGCAATTGCTGCCCTGCTGAGATGGGGTCAGCTGGTCAATTGAAAGCAGACGTAAAAGAGCATCCACAAACAAGGAACTGGGTGACCAAAGACGGACCGCTCATCCAATCAGACGTCTGCACACATTAAGCAAGCTGGAATCTCTACAAAAGCTATTGATCAAAGAAGTTACACGGGTACTGTGCAAGCTGTGCCTTTTAGTCAGCCATCTCGACGCATTCAGGATCTTTTATTTCCCTTCAAAGCTGCATTTCTTCCATTGATTTGTTGAGCCTCTGATCTGCTGGTTTATGAAAAGCGCATATAACGCAGATTGCCCTCGATTTCTGGACAGGCCACTAAAAGCAATGCAATCATCAGCGACCTGTCTCACCTAGTGTTACCACAATTCCATTAGCCTTTCATAGCTCGGAATGCCCAGCATTTAGGAGCGTGAACCAAAGGCACATCAGTTTCCGTGAAAAATAAATAAATAAAACGAGCTCGCTCTCTGGCTCACATTGCCCCCTCAGCTGCCCTCACTTATCTGTCTTCCACGGTATCTAGGGCAAACCAAGTACTGTTTCAGACCAAGCTTTTCTTTCTCTTCCCTCTCCCTAAATTGATTGATACCTTTGAGAAGTCATTTGCTGACGTGTGCTCTGCGTGAAGAGATGGCCGATCTGCCGCCCTAGTGGTTTTATATAACGTCTGTGTGGGAGGTCGGTGACGATCGAGAAGGGGGCTGCAGCCCATCCACTGGATGCGGCTCTGAGATGCGTGGGCAGCGGTTTTTAACAAATGGATACTGGCTCGCACTCAGGATTATGGGGGTGTGCAGAAATGAAATTATGTAAATACCCATCAGAGTAGCGACGCACACTGGATATGGATGCGTGCTCCAAAGAGAAGTAGCTATTGATTGAAAAATATGGCGGATGTGTTGATTTCGGCTTAAATTCGTCTAAACTCCAGTTTAAAGATCCTTTGAGATGAAAGTCAACAAAAAATCATATAACATACAATGAACATCTAACAACTACACTGTAGTAGAAGAGGGAATATACTGAATTATCACTGCTTTATTTTAAACCTTAGGTTAGAGCTGGAATTGGAGTTGGACTGTATCTCCAGGCCATGGGTGTAGTTTATGAGATAAAAATCCACCTGGCATACACTGGACAAAATCTTACATCTCTTTCTGCTCAATATGTCAGGTGGGTTTCTTATTTTCACATTGAGCCTGAGGATATTCCACCCAGGAAATGCACACTGCTCAGGTGACCATTCCCCTGTGACTATTCGTGTGTAGCCTGGACTTTACTGTGATACTGTGATACTGCATTTCTATTCCCTCTACTTATTGTTGAAAGCTGAAAATAACCAGAGGGGTCCAAATTGTTTAAAAAATAAAGGGGGAAAGGAAATGGAAAAAGAACTCCTTTTCAAAGTGTATTCTATGTAAAGGCTGTGGATCAGGAGAAACATACAGTATAAACAGAACAAAGAGTGATTTTTATTAGCTCTTGATACACACTTTAACAAATAATATTATCAATATAGCATTTATTACGTATGTAAAAAAAAATTAATGCATTTTTTAATGAGTATGTCAGTATGTTTTTTTTTTGTTTGTTTGTTTGTTTGTTTTTTAGAAAGCTTGCCAAAAAAATCATGGATCATGGATAAATGAAGATAAATGAAGTTCATTCAGAATGAACAGAATGAATCACTGGGATAATTAAGTGGGATTGAAAAATACTTGAGCGCATTGAACTCAAAAGATGTAGCTGAAGTTGAAGAAGTGTCAAAGCTAGAATGTATAGACCATACTGGCAGAAACTTGATTAAGGTTAATGTGAGAGACCAGATGAACTAAACCTGGCCATGTAAATGTGTGTATGTTTAACTAAAATATTCCTCAGCTCATGTTTAGGATCAGTCTGAAACAGTATCCAGTTTTATATTTCACAGTGTGATTATTCTTCCTTTACGTTAAAATACTGAGATCACCTGGTCCGCATGAGAGACTTTGTGACTCTCGGGAACCAAATTAACATAGAGTACACTAGGGTGCGGTTCGGGGCATTGGTGGCTCAGTGGAAGGTTTCTCGCCTATCATGTGGAAGGCTGGGGTTCGATTCCCAGCCAATGCCTCAACCCCAGCCACTGGATGCAGTGCTGGTCCCAAGCCTGGAAAAATGTGAGGGTTGTGTCAGGAAGGGCATCTGGCGTAAAACATTTGCCAAGTTGTTGTGTGGCGACCCCGAACAGGGAGCAGCCGAAAGCAACTGCTACACTTGGGTGAGGTTCATGCCTGAGGGTTCATCCTGCTGTTAAATGCTCTGGTCATGAGACACTACAGAGAGTCCCAGGGAATTATGCAGAATTATGCATTACATAATGCAAAGAAGAGGTAGCTTAGTGGTTAAGGTGTTGGACTACTGATTGTGAGTTTTAATCCCAGGTCCATCAACCTGCCACTGCTGGACACTTGAGCAAGGCCCTTAAATGAGATAAATATAAGTAGCGTAGCTCTGGATAAGGGTGTCAAAATGATGTAAATATGGGAGATGCTTTACATATGTCTGTGACACTATACTTTGCTTGTTCTCTTTCTGTATAAATTCTATTTGTGTTTTGTATATTAAACAAATTGCTCACTTTATCTTTAAATACTCAGTAGTTCTTCTGCAGAAATGTACGATTTCTATTAAAAATAGATTCCTAACCAATGTTTCGAAATTGCCTCTGAAGCTAATACTTGTAAGCTTAAATGAAACCTCCAAGTATACAGGAAAAGCCTAGGCTTGCATTCGATAGAGGCCTCTGTGCTAACAGAATACTTGTTAGTCTCTGACATAAAAATGTCACTTTTTGAAGAAAGCTTAAATTGAAGCTGAATTAAATTAAATATTGTTGAATCACTGAGGGGGGCACGGTGGCTTGGTGGTTAGCACGTTAGCCTCACACCTCCAGGGTTGGGGGTTTGATTCCCGCCACCTCCATGTGTGTGTGGAGTTTGCATGTTCTCCCCGTGCCTTGGGGGTTTCCTCCGGGTACTCCAGTTTCCTCCCCCGGTCCAAAAACATGCATTGTAGGTTGATTGGCATCTCTAAATTGTCCGTAGTGTGTGAATGAGAGTGTGTGTGTGCCCTGCAATGGGTTGGCACTCCGTCCAGGGTGTATCCTGCCTTGATGCCCAATGACGCCTGAGATAGGCACAGGCTCCCCGTGACCCGAGAATAGATCGGATAAGCGGTAGACAATGAATGGATGAATGAATCACTGAGATATTACACTTCTAGGATTAACTAGAAGACCAAACTTTGTAGATTATACAATTAATACAGACACTTAACTATATATTTTTATTTTTACTATAAATTTAATATCGGTCATAGAAGAGCAGCGTAAGTAAGATAATACAGGTCTATATTTTATTCCTACAGGTGCTGGCATTTGAAACCCACTCATATATATTTGAAGCATTAATAGAAAGATGGATAGATACTGGTAAAATGTGTGAATAGTTTATTGATATAGTCTTTTGATTATTGTGCTAAATTATATCTGAACATAGTGTATCATAGTACTTTTCAGACAAAAATGGGTCTCATATTGATCCAGTGCATTTCTGGTGCTGCTTTAATGTGTCCCTTACCAAAGTGAAGCCAATATCATAATTATAATTTAGGTATTGTTCTACTGTGTGCTGTAAGGTTGCCATGGTATGAACCCTATCCATTCAAGGAGACATCCCTTTTGCCCAGAACAATACAACAATCAATGGGACTTGACAGCTCTTGGCTTATCTCTCTGGGCCATGTTGGTCAGCCAGCCAGCTTTACCGCTTCAGTCCAATAGACTGCAACCGTATGCGCCATTATTTCCCCTGATCCTCAAATGACAGTACAAATCCTTGCCACATCCAGCACCGGGGCTTCTCTCGGGGTGTCTGCAATATACCAAGATCCCACGTATATCACACTTTCCATCCTGACATGTGATCGTCTTTCAGGGTTGTGCATCATATATCTTTATAGACATGTCTATCTATATCTATATATAAATGATTGTACACCATGCCTAGTTTATCTGTAAATTGATGTGCAGGAAGGTGGCCACCAGTTTTCTCTCGGTAACACTAAAGAGCGGCTTACAGCTCACTCATTTCGGCTGTAGATTTAGTGGAACAATCCGCTTCGCTCTCGATCCCCTCCCCAGTATCCAAACCACAGATGGCTTTTGTGGTGTTTTTTCATCACCTTCAAAAAAAAATCCCTACTTTATTGGTCCCCTGAAGCCACATGTCACTGGGCAGTTGACCTTCATCATTCGCATTCATCTAAGAGTCTGCAAGCACCTATGGCTTTAAATATTGTCTTTGGGTTTTATCAGTTTTCTGGACTGACCCCTGCGCTGGTGTCACGGCCCCATCCATGTAACACGCTGCAGAGGAATATCGTTTCATTTGGAGCTGAGAGCAGCCACTCGGACCACTTATAAATGAGCTCGGACACGTCGAGAGAACATGCGTATTTAGTTCTGCCTTCTGGCACACTATATTTAACTTTGATCATTAGACCATATGAAATAATAATGAAATAATATGTAACATCACAGTAAAGGACATTTTTTATCAAGTATCATTAACCAAGCCCAGGAAGTGAAGGAAGAAGACTAACGGGACACTGAAAGCTGAATGATGCTAGTCACGTCATAGAGCATTACAAAAGAGCATTGGAAGGGTAGAGATCTGGAAATATAACGCTGGCATGTATGTATTTTTATCCTCTTGTTAGCCTTTTGTATGCATGCATAGGGGAAGATGATGCTGGATGCGTTAGGTGGCTGAGCTGCATGATGTGTGGGCGAGAGAAGGAGCAGGGAGCTTTATACACCGAGCCCTGCACTGACTCACCCCGGTGGGCGCACATTCACAGAACAGCAGGACACCCACATCCTGGGCCCGACTACAACTCTTTCTGGCCCCAGAAGAGAAACCATACAGAGAGAAATCAAGACAGAGAGAAAGAACGAGGAGATGAAACATAATCACTCCCATAGCTGGGTATAAAAAGTTCTCTGCTGGTAACTGGTTCAGATACATGAAGATCTCAGATGCTCCTTTTGAAATGTTGTGTGTACGTGGTATCGATTGCTTCAGTGTTGGAAGCTCTGGTTATGGTAGAATGTAACTTTTACTGTTCAGATGGCACCTTCTGTCAGTGAATGGCGGGGAATTAGAATTGATTTGTTTTTCTTTGTGTAGTATTCTTGGTATAAAGCAATGCCGGGTTAGGCCACGTACCGGAAATGAGAATCTTCTGTAATATTCCTTTAACACGCAATTCAAATAGAAACAGATTGGTATCAGATTATAGGCTAACAATTGGAATAATTTAACAAGAAATGCAATATCAACAAATCTAAGGCACTGAAGAGCAAAGCGATAATGGATGGGTAAATTCCTTTCTCCTGTCTTTTCTTCTCCCAGTCTGTGCTACTTTTTAGCCTCTTTCTCGGCACTGACAACAGCAAACTGATAATAAACTGGTACGGTGACAGAGGGGAGGAGGAGGTGCTGGAGGGGGAGATGCAGCTGCATTCAGAGGCAGACGGCAGAGCGAACACTAAACTGACAGCACATTGGTAGAGGCCTAGCAAGGAGGAAACTGAGCTACACAGTGGCAATCATCAAGAAGCACATCAGCTCTTACAAAATGATCCACCAGGTGAAGAAAACAGCAAATGGACCCACGCTTAGGGCTGACAAAAACATCCTTCTTGGAAGGAAAGCACACGAATCCCATCCCGAAGGGTCAGTAACAATTACGGGAGATAATTACCACATGTCGCAAGCGAGATGTTAGCATGGCATTGCTGGCCATCTTTCGTTCCGAGGCTAATGGATTGTAGCACTTCACGTTAAGATGTCAAAATGAGTTCATAATGGTATCTGGCAGAAATTAGACTGTGTCAAATTGTTTGTTTATCTGGTGTTGCTGTTTAAACGCTGTCAGTTGTGTCAACAGGATGGCACCTCATCCTTTGTGAGTTATGAATGTTATAGCAAGGGATGGAGTTCAACACCAGGAATATGCTGGACTGGATGCCACAATTAATTTAGCATCATTACAGCCTGTGGGGCTGTTCGTCAACACTTTTCAAGGTACGAAACGGAGAGTATTTCTACCCATTAATTACATGGCTAGGTTCTTTCGAAGCCAAGTAGAATAGTCGGCAAGCGGAACAGCAGTGTGCTACTCAAGCATTCAGCGATTGATCTGATCACTCCGTTCTCCTCTCCTCGTAAAGAGAAACAATGCAATGAACACCCCAGGTGAATAAACAAGGAAATTATTGCTCTCGGTTATGAATTTTTCCCCTCAGGAGGAGAAGGTAGATTATCAGGTTTAGGAAGCTGGCTAGCCTAGCTTCACCAGAAGGGACCTCTCCCCCTGTCAGGTGGCTGGTGTGTCGAGGAGATAACATTTGGAAGTCCTGCATGCTGTTGTCAAGCAACCTCGACCCCAGATCCTGGCTGTCGCAGTGGCTCCCGCAGACAGAGATGATTAATGCTTGGGGATTCAGCCCTGCACCAGTCTCCGTCTCATCCATTGTATGCACACGGGCCAACGGGGAAAAAGGGAATCTGAGCAATTAAAAAGGGACACCGCTGGCAAGGATCACATTACTCAAAGCCTTCAGTGTGTGTAGAGCAATGCTGGGTGGGGGGTAGTCCGCTGCTGTAACGGTATCAAAAGGTTTTTTTTTAAATCATCCTGCTAGTGTTACATCCTGTTGTTGCAGTGCCATCGGAAGTCACAAATAAAGCAGTGTCTTGGTAGGATTAGAATGAAAATGGCCAAGGTTATAAGCCAGGCAATGAAAGCCAATAAAACCTTCGGCTTTGATTTGCGTGGACCTGCCAGACATGTAATTGCAGAGCGGTAGGATGAGAAACGGGCAGAGGGAAGCAGTGTTGACAGCATTCGCAGCATGTCAAGTGTAGAGAAACCTGTTCATACTTTGTTGGTGTTGACTGGGGCAAACTTGTGTCAGGTTTCCATCCGCAAAAAAACATGAGATGCGTTGCTTTGAAAATGGATTCCAATTATCTGACTACTGTGATAATGAGAAGCAAATCCCAATGATTACTCAACCTCAGCAACAAAGTGTAATTACATTCCATTACTTCTGAATCGCTTTTCGTTTAAAAGCAATATGTAGACGTGTAATGAAGAAGTCTGGCAGTTTTTCTATCCACTGAAAACTTTTCACTTAAGTCTACAGTAACAATTAGTTCCTGTTGAGAAAAAAAACTCTTAAAGAATAAGGGGTTCTTGATGCATTAATGTAATAAAATAAAACATGAAAGACTGTCAGAGATCCTCCTTGTCTGCACTTACTTTCCTCCTCTGCCGTAGTGTCTCTCCCTCAAGTTTTGGTGTAATTTATTGAAATATATATATATATATATATATATATATATATATATATATATATATATATATATATATATATATATAGATAGATAGATAGATAGATAAAATTATATTAGGTATAAAATTGCTTAAGTACTGTTCAGATGATGCAAATTACTCGCGTCTAGTTCATCTCTAAAAACACAGGCTATTTAAATAGCGCCTAGACCACCATCTTTAAACACAAGCACTTTAAATTCTTTACTTAGACATTTCCATTGAAATATACACAATATGGCCATTTGTGTTCACCTGACCATCACATCCATATGTGATTTTTGGACATCTCATTCCAAATTTATTGCCCTTTTTCTGTAAGCTCCACTCTTCTCTTCTGTGAAGGTTTTCCACTACATGTTTGGATCGTTGCTGTGGAGATTCGTGACCATTCAGCTACAAGAGCATTAGTGAGATCAGACTCTGATTTTGTAAGAGTGAGGAGGTCTAGGGTTCAATCGGTGTTCCAGTTCATCCCAGAGATGTTCAGTGGGGTTGAGTCAGCACAGAGTCAGGGCTCTGTGCAGGACACTCCAGATCTTCCACTCCAACCTTCACACACCATGTCTTCATGGAGCTCTGTGCTTTGTGCACAGCTGCATTGTCATGCTGGAACAGGATTTGATCCTCTTAGCTTCAGTGAAGTGAAAATGTAAAGCTACAGCATGTAAAGATGTGTGTAATGAACAGATAAGTTCCCTCATCCATCAGCTGGACCTCATCCAGTCATCCTAGTGAGGTCTTCTTTAGTGCTCTTTACTTGGCTAGTTAAAACAGAGAACAATGATATCTTATCTTATAAAGAGGTTATCTTATAAAGCGGTAGAACAGCAGCCACCATGGCATCTCTTGTGCATCTGCATCATTTTATGCCATTCAAGCATCCCTGGATGTTCCTGGACACCTCTCTGGCTCTCCTCTATGTCGTCAGGCTTCCATGCCTCCACTTTTCCAGTCCTTTTTGTCTCAAGATCCAGCTGCAACAGATGCAACACATAGTGAATACATCAAATTTACATGTCTATAGTATGTTATAGCACACATGAGATGAGAGATTTTGTTGTTATTTCCATTGCCAAATTTGGTTACCTTTCTTGCCAGGATACTAAGCAAGCACTAAAACACTACTGATTGGTGCTCACAGAATCCTCACAGCACTCCACCATTTATACAACCATCCCCATGACTACAACAAGAAACCTTCAACTTTTTCACTTTTTTGGCCTGTTTTAATAGAAAACTAATTCAAACTTTGAAGCTCCTCTATTTTTGTGACCGTGGCACAACCTCCAGAGACGTTCTCCAGCTTTCATAAGACCAGTAGCTTGATGGGAAACTGACAAAATGAATACTGAATCTGGATTTCAGGTTAATCATATCTACCTTCATCATGAATGCTTTTCATCACAGATGACTTACAAATATGCATCCATGTCAAGCTTTTTTACTCACTGATTATGAAACATTCAGGTGACCCGGTGAAGTTCCTAGATATTATTTTGATTATTATTTTGATTATCATTATTGTTATTAACAAATTATTCAGTTCAGCCCAATTTCAAATATCATAATAACTACCAGATCAACCTTACACTATCATAGAGAAAAAAATGCATTAAAAAAATATACAATAAAATCCCTTTCCGAGATCGTCTTTTTCTCACAGAAAAAAAAGCCCACAAACCCTTAATCTGCAATTCCATTTCTGTCTTCTGCTGCGATAGTGAAAGAGAGACCAGAAGTAGGCAGTTAGCTGTCAGAAGCTAATCAGGGCTCATCCTCATGCACCCTCCCCATTCCTTTGTCCTGCTGTTGTTTATGTTTGATTAATTGCGGAGGCGTTCGAAGAAGTGGGAGGGGGAAACAGAGGCCTAGCATCCCTAAAATAGCTTTCGCTAATGCAGCTTGGTGAAAGCTGTTCACTATCCAAACTGATTAATCACGCGGCCCATGGAGAAGTAGTTTTTCCCCCCCCTCTCCCTCCTGTTATTAAGTTAAATCATTCATTAATGTTCAGGCGCTGTCGTGATGTGATTTTCATGAAAGTGGACATGTTCGGTTGTCGCAGCCTTCTACTTTGATTAGTGCTCCGTGATCACAGACAATGACTCCGGTTAACAATGCTCACGCACTGGAGCTCTTCAGCTCATGGGTTTTAAATATAGAAACTTCTTGAGTGTGTCCATGTATTCTTAGAGGTGTTTATGAGGAATAAAATAATGTCTGCTTTTAAGTGGAAAACATGGAAAACCTTTGACATGATACCTATAGGTACTAAGGGGAAATTTGTTATTTTTTCGCTGTTTGCCCAAATGTTCTAGACCAGAGGTTTTCATGACCCTCGGGTGGGATGCGAGACTTAAGAAATGGGTCGCCAGGATGATTTAGGGAAAATGTTCTAAAATTAATTAATTCAATTTTAATAATAATAAAACAACAACAAGTGCTGTTGTTCTTTCAGTTGCTCCCTGTTTGGGGTCGGCACAGAGGATCATTTGGCACAGGTTTTACACCAATTGCCCCTCTTGATGCAACCTTCCCATTTTATCCGGGCTTGGGACCAGCAATGAGAGTTAACGCTTCAAGTGGATGAGTTAGCTCCCTGCCCGGGAATCGAACCCTGGCTGTGGCAGTGAGAGTGTGGGATCCTGCCGCTGGACCACCTGGAACCTCAAACAACAACAATAATAATAACAACTTTGAATAGAAACACACTTTTTAAAAAAACATTAAAATAAATGCAAAATAAATACTAGACCTTCGTAATCCTCCGGAATAAGACCATGTAAAAATGATTTTTTGATGAAAAGTTAGCAAATGAAAGTTTGAAACCAGCGAAGATGGAAAGACATTGAAGTACACGTCATGCCAAATTTGTGGACAAACCATTAGCTTTTAGCTTTAGCTTAAGCATTGTTGCAGACCATGTACATCCTTTCATGGAGACGGTATTCCCTGATGGCTGTGGCCTCTTTCAGCAGGATAACGCGCCGTGCCACAAAGCAAAAATGGTTCAGGAATGGTTTGATGTGTGTTTGAGGTGTTGACTTGGCCTCCATATTCCCCAAATCTCAATCCAATCGAGCATCTGTGGGATGTGCTGGACAAACAAGTCCAATCCATGGAGGCCCGACCTCGCAACTTACAGGACTTAAAGGATCTGCTGCTAACATCTTGGTGCCAGATACCACAGCACACCTTCAGGGATCTAGTGGAGTCCATGCCTCGACGGGTCAGGGCTGTTTTGGGGTAAATTAGGCAGGTGGTCATAATGTTATGGCTGATCGATGTATATGTGATTTGACTGTAAATGTGTAAAATGTGGTTGTATATATGTGGGTCGCATCAATTTAATAAGAAAACAAGGCTTGCGCTTAAAAAAGCTTGAAATCCACTGTTCTAGATGTCTACAGAAATGTAGGTGGGCTTTTTAGATAGATATACAATTGTGTCTAGTTAAAAAACATTAAAAAAAGGATCCTGTGAGTGACATTTAGGAAGGCATGTACGGCCACGGTGTGCCAAATTACACAGTAAGACACACCTTTACGGTTCTAAACCGATCGGGTTTCTTCCCGTGCCGTCGTCTCGTATTTAAATGAGTAACACTTTGTTAAATCCACATGCTGCTGAGAAGGAACGCCACAAGCCTCCACTCCAAAAAGACAAAGTTCATCGTTTGATGTTTGTTTTAAACCCAGATAAAGAACATTAATGAGAAGCTGAAATGTCGAGGACGCACGGGCAAGGTGACATTTATTCTCCCTGGTTCAAGAGCTCGGAGACAGAGCCGTTCTTGACACGGACTCTCCCTGTCATTTGATTAGCCTTGATTAAAATGTTATCTGCTGTGATTTGAAAGACACGGAGAGTGATGGAATGATTTGCTGAGATGTCAGAGAGAGTGAGATAGTCCTTGCCATCATAACACATTAAGATAATATACGTTGAAAGCTGAAGGATTTCTTTCTTTCTTTCTTTCTTTTTTATTTTAAAGCATGAAAAGGGAACCAACTGGTTGTCTTTGCTTTCCCGTAGCTCAAGTTTTAAGCACAAAAGGTTAATCCTTAGGATTCATGGAAATGCGAAAGCTGTCGATTTCAAGACTCTGTGTGAGTCTGTGGGGATGAAGTGCAACACTCACGGCATGTGAAGTGAAAAGTCACATCAGTGGGTGAAGTGAATGGAATTTGAAGTCTGGACGCAACCGAAAAAGAATCGGATCGGGTTACAAAACTAGAGAAAAGGGCGAGAAAGAAATAAGCGATGTACGTCGATCTCTAAGCGGAAAACACAACAAATTAGCAAGCACATCAGAAAGTCTTCCGTGAAAATATAAACATATTCACATTTTTATCAACTGCCAACTTATTAATACCAATTAACGTGATATTGACATGAATATAACATAAGAAAACGCTTAAAATTCATCATAAATCATTTACTAGATAACATTCGGAACGCAATTATTCATTCCTTCTTACAGACGAGAATTTAAGCCGAGACCAATCAGCAACCAGCATGAGCCTTAATCAGGACGACTCTGTATTTCCAAAATCTGTGTTGTGTTTTTGTTGTGTTTGCTGATTTGTTTTTATTTTTTGGACTTACTCGTTTTAGTTTTTCTGATATGCTGTTTATGTTTTTATTTTGTTGTTTTCTGATTTTGTTCTGTTTTTTAATTTATTGTGTTTTCTAATTTGCTGTTGTGTTTTTGGCTTTTCTATGTCTTTTTTTTCTCATTTTGCTGTAGTGTTTTTTTTATTTTTTATTTTGTTGTATTTTCTGATTTGCTTTTGTGTTTTCAATTTTGTTGTGCTTTTGATTTCTTTATTTTCTGATTTTGTTGTGTTTTTTATTTTGTTTTTTCTTCTGATTTTGTTGTGTTTTTTTGACTTTCTTGTGATTTGCTGTTGTGTTTTTATTTTGTTGTTTTCTGATTTTGTTGTGTTTTTAATTTTACTGTATTTGATTATTAACTATTGTTTTTTTATTTCATTCATTGTCTACCGCTTATCCGATCTATTCTTGGGTCACGGGGAGCCTGTGCCTATCTCAGGCGTCATTGGGCATCAAGGCAGGATACACCCTGGACGGAGTGCCAACCCATCATAGGGTACACACACACTCTCATTCACTCACACAATCACGGACAATTTAGAGATGCCAATCAACCTACAATGCATGTCTTTGGACTGGGGGAGGAAACTGGAGTACCTGGAGGAAACCCCCGAGGCACAGGGAGAACATGCAAACTCCACACACACATGGCGAAGGCGGGAATCGAACCCCCAACCCTGGAGGTGTGAGGCAAACATGCTAAAAAAAACCTACCACTGAGCCAGCAATGCCCCAACTGTTTTTTTTATTTTTTTATTTTGTGATTTTTATTTTGTTTGTATTTTCTGATTTGCTTTTGCATTGTTCATTTATGCTTTCTGTTTTTGTTTTTTTCTGTTTCTTTTTTTTGTTGTGTTTTTGTGTTTTTGTTTTTTTCTGTGTTTTTGTTTTTGTTTGTTTTTGTTTTTTTCCGTGTTTTTGTTTTTGTTGTTTTTGTTTTTTCTGTGTTTTTGTTTTGTGTTTATTTTTGTTTTTGTTGTGTTTTTTTCTGTTTCTTGTTTTTGTTGTGCTGTTGTTTTTTTGCTGTTTTTGCAGTGTTTTTGTTTTGTGTTCTTGTTTTTCTGTGTTTTTGTTTTTGTTGTGTTTTTGTTTTTGTTGTGTTTTTTTCTGTTTCTTGTTTTTGTTGTGCTGTTGTTGTTTTTTTGCTGTTTTTGCAGTGTTTTTGTTTTTGTGTTCTTGTTTTTTCTGTGTTTTTGTTTTTGTTGTGTTTTTGCAATGTATTTGTTATTGTTGTGTTTTTGTTTTTTTCTGTGTTTTTGTTTTTTGCTGTGTTTTTGTTTGTTTTTGTTGTGTTTTTTTTCTGTTTCTTGTTTTTGTTGTGCTTTTGTTTTTTTTTGCTGTTTTTGCAGTGTTTTTGTTTTTGTGTTCTTGTTTTTTCTGTGTTTTTGTTTTTGTTGTGTTTTTGCAATGTTTTTGTTATTGTTGTGTTTTTGTTTTTTTCCGTGTTTTTGTTTTTTTCTGTGTTTTTGTTTTTTCTGTGTGTTTGTTTTTGTTGTGTTTTTTTTCTGTTTCTTGTTTTTGTTTTGCTTTTGTTTTTTTGCTGTTTTTGCAGTGTTTTTGTTTTTGTGTTCTTGTTATTTCTGTTTTTTTTGTTGTGTTTTTGCAATGTTTTTGTTATTGTTGTGTTTTTGTTTTTTTCCGTGTTTTTGTTTTTGTTTTTTCTGTGTTTTTGTTTTTATTGTGTTCTTGTTTTGTGTTTGTTTTTGTTTTTGCTGTGTTTTTTCTGTTTCTTGTTTTTTTTGTGCTTTTGTTTTTTTTTGCTTTTGTTTTTGCTGTGTTTTCGTTTTTGCTGTGTTTTCGTTTTTGCTGTGTTTTCGTTTTTGCTGTGTTTTCATTTTTGTTGTGTTTTTGTTTTTGTTGTGTTTTCGTTTTTGCTGTGTTTTCGTTTTTGCAGGTTTTTTTTTGTTGTGTTTTGAATATTTTTTTGTGTTTCAGCTTAGTTAACATGCCCACTGTAGCGACTCGGCTGCATCACGCTAGTTAACGTCAACTCAGTTCGTGCTGAACCTTCTTCTTCTCGGCACTGTTACAATCTCCGAAACCTCACACTGCGTTACATAAGAAGATGTTGCTGAATAATTACAGCAACTTTATAACCCTCTGCTAGCTCACTACTTTTGTTATGTCTCTGGGTGTTACGTTTCTTTCCCCTCCCTGTGTGTCTGCAGCAGTCCCTATTATTAAGCAGAAGTCCTGAGTGCATTGTGTTGAGTGCGAGAATACAGCATGTGCTGACTGCAGTGTGGGAGGACGCACCTGGAGGCATTCGCTATGTGCTCCACATAGAGCCACCGAGGTGCTGCGTAAGCGGGAACACAACATCTATTTTATCTGGGGCTGAAAGCAAAGGCGGGTATTTGGGGGGCTGACTGGAGAGAGGGAGTGCAAAGTCACACACTCTGCTCTCTGTTCTGTGAGAACTGCAAGGGCAAGATGCACTTTTGCTTCGTACGACTAGGGAAATTAAGGACATCTTCAATTACGATGAAATACCAAAAATACATGGATTAAATCCGAATATGTAACTAGCAGAGATATCTGCGTGGTACAGAGCAGCTCTACAGAGGCACGTACCTCAGTATCAAGTAGGGAATGAATCTCAGGGGGACGTGCTGTTGTAGGAAAATAATCAATGATGAAGTGGTGATGTGCTGCAACAGGGGAAAAAATACAGATACTGTTACCGTTCTGAAGGGTTTAGTTACTATTTATATATAAACTATTTATATTTTATTGTAAATGATTCAATAATGACATGACCATTTTAACCATTTATTGATCTGAAACATCTACAAGACCTGAGGTCATCTTCTTACACTCTTCGTCTCTATTAGTTTATTTTCTGTTGTTGTTAATGTGAGAGAGAGAGAGAGAGAGAGAGAGAGAGAGAGAGAGAGAGAGAGAGAGGCGTGGCTCATCATGTCACTGAAAAACCAGCACTGACACTGTAGACATCAGGGTTAATAAGATAAATTTACAATATCAACAAACCTCTGTTTCCTGGTTCCTGGTGATCCAGCAGCAGGGCCCTACACTCTTACCTCTGGGACCTGGGTTCGATTCCCAGCCACTGAGGGGTTAACTCTCTGTATCGGTCCCAAGCTTGGACAAAATGGGAGGATTGCATCATGAAGGACATATTTCAATTCAATTCAATTTATTTGTATAGCTCTTTTAACAATGGATGTTGTCTCAAAGCAGCTTTACCGAAGTATAGAAACAGAACAGGAAAAAAATATATAAAGTTTAAATTAAAGTTACTATTTTATCCCTAATGAGCAAGCCTGTGGTGACGGTAGCAAGGAAAAACTTCCTGAGATATTATGAGTAAGAAACCTTGAGTAAGAAAGATGAGTAAGAAACCTCCATGGCTGTCTCCTGGTCACAGGCTGTCCACACAGATCCATCTACTGCAGCAGTGAGCACCACCAAGCCACGAGACTCCGACCAGGGGTAGAGCGAGTGGTCACGCTGGAACCTCAGAACACTGGGAGCTCGGGAGTGGGACGTGTAGCTCAACAGAGAAAGACAGAGAGAGAGAAAGATATTAAGTATGCTTGTGATCATGTGATGTTTAAAGACAATATAGATTATGTGTAAAGTGCAGGCAGGGACTCCGGCAAGACTAGCTATGAGCATAAATAAAAGGGAGAGCCAGAAGGTGACAGACATCAAGGCTTCCTGGGACATAAAGCGTCCAACCACTTCAGTCAGCAAACCTGAGCGACTTGCGAGGGTGGTAAGGCGACAGCATCCAAACATCCCAGTACACCAAATGCCCATGAACCTTCCAGATCAGCTCCTTTACCCAAGAAAAACTACATTGAAAGCTTGACTAAACAATATGGTGTAAAACCCAGGCCAAAATTAAAACGTGTGAATCAGATGATCCGCTGTGGTGACCCCCAACAGGGTACATCTTTAAAATAGATAGACAGACAGACAGATAGATAGATAGATAGATAGATAGATAGATAGATAGATAGATAGATAGATAGATAGATAGATAGATAGATAGATAGATAGATAACATTTTAGAACATATAGAAAATGAATCAATGCCTTCTAACCAATCAACAACTAATTCAACAGTGTTGTAGTATAACAGCTTATAAAGCATTAATAACATGTGTAATACACTACATTTTCATGTATCCAGGATACAATCCCAGCACTGAATTTGTACATAGATTTATGATCCAAACCTAACATTCCCGGCACTTTAAAGCACCAGGATTACAGTTTCCAATCTCCTTCTTACAAAACAAAGCCTTTATGTCTGAACCAGGAGAAGACTATTCTGGCACGATTAATTATTAAAACATGTTTAAGCGACACTTGCTGCTCTTTCTTGCACAACACTGTCAAAGAATGTTTTTTTTTATATTGTGGTCACTTTAAACACTGCGATTGTACACACTGGTCCCGGATATTAAAGCAGACATCTCTGGTTTTTATGTAGCTCATTTTCTTCCACCCGCAGCCCCAGTGCCAATAATTTTCCACCGTCAAGAGACAAACAGAGCAGCATTGTCCAAAAAACTGCTGACACGCGAGCGTATGAAAGATTGATGCGCTGCATCCCGAGCCTGGCCACTTCTCCAGCTCCTGAACGAACAGGTACAATCCCCTGTGTGCTCGCCGGCATCCGCTGAATGTTTTATGACTCTGGAGCGCTGGGGGATCGAGGTGTGGCATCGTTTGGTTTCTCTGTAGAGGCCCTCCTGGGAGGAAAGAGAGAGAGAGAGAGAGAGAGAGAGAGAGAGAGAGAGAGAGAGAGAGAGAGAGGCAAAGAGAGCGTGAGCGAGAGAAAAAGAAACAGAGGGAGAGAGAGAGACAGACAAAATAAGAGACAGTGAGAGAGAAACAGAGAGAAACAGATAGAGAGAGGGAAATGGAGAGAAAAGGAAAGAGAGAGAGAGAGAGAGAGAGAGAGAGAGAGAGAGAGAGAGAGAGAGATAGACAGACAAAGAGAGAGAGACAGAGAGAGAAACAGTGACAAACAGAGACAGACAGAGAGAGACATTAACAGAGTGAGAGAGAGAGACAGAGAGAGAGACTGAGAGAGACACAGACAAAAAGAGAGAGAGAGAGAGAGAGAGAGAGAGAGAGAGAGACATTGAGAGAGATAGAGATAGAGATAGAGATAGAGATAAAGAGAGAGAGAGAGAGAGAATGTAGGATGGTAGAGGTAGATTACAGGAGGAATATGTCTGTCTGTTCAGATCTGGTCTTTACAGCATCAGTGTCAGGAGAGCTGGAGTTCGAGGCCTCGGTGCTTCTGCCTAGCCCAAGGGCTTCCTTCAATAATTCAGCATCTTTTACAAAAACCTTTTACAAACCAATCAAACGTCATAACGCATCATAACTACGTGAGGTTCATAATGAATACAAAAAAAACAAGATACAGCTCCCGACTGAAATCCAAGTTAGACTAAAGTGCATGAACTTCTCGTTTGGAGAAAACAAAACGAATTTGGTGTTTAAAGAAAGAAATCTGACAAACTAATGAGTTCTTGTTGTTATTACAGAAAAAGCTCCTTCTCGCTGAGGATTTCAGCAGCAGGCTAAGTTGACCTGTCTTGTCGCTGCCATGGTAACATCGGCACAGATCTCTGATGTTGCCTGCCAAGCGCTGATATTTATAACAATCCAGAGTTTTATGTTAAATCATAAACAGGATGCTGTCTTACTCCTATAGGAGGTCAGATTCCAGCCTATGAAGTTTCTGAAGGTTATGAAGAATAAGAATACTTTGCACAAGAAGGAGGAAAAATAAATAAATAACATTTTCTCTACTGGTACAATCGAGAGGGGGCACGGATTTATAACACAGGAGATCAAACATAGCGTTAGGGTAAGTTTATTTGTTCTGTCAAATGAATTTGTTCAGCAGTCTGTGCTCGGGAAGGAGGAGTGAGCTTAGCTCTGAAATGTCACAGGTTTATTAGAAGATTGTGTGTGTTTTTTTTTTTTTTGGAAAAAACCTTGGGTAATGAGTTTGGTTGTAAAGCTTCCATTTAGTAGTTGGAGCCACCCGACAATAGATTTTACTGGCCGAGAAGCGCAGAACAAAATAACAAATCAGAAAACACAATAACAAATCTAAAAACACAATAAATCAGAAAACAAAATAACAAATTAGAAAAGAAATAATTCAGGAAACACAATAACAAATCAGAAAAGAAATATATCAGAAAACAAAATAAATAAAAAACAAATAAATCTGAAAACAAAACAACAAATCAGAAAAAAATAAATCAGAAAATGCAATAACAAATCAGAAAACACAATAAATCAGAAAACAAAATAAATCAGAAAACAAAATAACAAATCAGAAAAAAAAAAAATCAGAAAACAAAATAAATCAGAAAACAAAATAAATCAGGAAACACAATAACAGATCAGAAAAGAAATAAATCAGGAAACACAATAACAAATCAGAAAAAAAAAAATCAGAAAAAACAATAACAAATCAGAAAACAAAATAAATCAGAAAAGAAATAATTCAGGAAACACAATAACAGATCAGAAAAGAAATAAATTAGAAAACAAAATAAATAAAAAAAACAAATAAATCTGAAAACAAAACAACAAATCAGAAAAAAATAAATCAGAAAATGCAATAACAAATCAGAAAACACAATAAATCAGAAAACAAAATAATAAAAAAAAACAAATAAATCAGAAAACAAAATAACAAATCAGAAAAAAAAATCAGAAAAAACAATAACAAATCAGAAAAAAAAATCAGAAAAAACAATAACAAATCAGAAAACAAAATAAATCAGAAAACAAAATAAATAAATAAAAACAAATAAATCAGAAAACAAAATAACAAATCAGAAAAAAAAATAAATCAGAAAACAAAATAAATCAGAAAACAAAATAAATCAGGAAACACAATAACAAATCAGAAAAGAAATATATCAGAAAACAAAATAAATAAAAAACAAATAAATCTGAAAACAAAACAACAAATCAGAAAAAAATAAATCAGAAAATGCAATAACAAATCAGAAAACACAATAAATCAGAAAACAAAATAAATCAGAAAACAAAATAACAAATCAGAAAAAAAAAAAATCAGAAAACAAAATAAATCAGAAAACAAAATAAATCAGGAAACACAATAACAGATCAGAAAAGAAATAAATCAGGAAACACAATAACAAATCAGAAAAAAAAAAATCAGAAAAAACAATAACAAATCAGAAAACAAAATAAATCAGAAAAGAAATAATTCAGGAAACACAATAACAGATCAGAAAAGAAATAAATTAGAAAACAAAATAAATAAAAAAAACAAATAAATCTGAAAACAAAACAACAAATCAGAAAAAAATAAATCAGAAAATGCAATAACAAATCAGAAAACACAATAAATCAGAAAACAAAATAATAAAAAAAAACAAATAAATCAGAAAACAAAATAACAAATCAGAAAAAAAAATCAGAAAACAAAATAAATCAGGAAACACAATAACAAATCAGAAAAAAAAATCAGAAAAAACAATAACAAATCAGAAAAAAAAATTAGAAAAAACAATAACAAATCAGAAAACAAAATAAATCAGAAAACAAAATAAATAAAAAAAACAAATAAATCTGAAAACAAAACAACAAATCAGAAAAAAATAAATCAGAAAATGCAATAACAAATCAGAAAACACAATAAATAAAAAAAACAAATAAATCTGAAAACAAAACAACAAATCAGAAAAAAATAAATCAGAAAATGCAATAACAAATCAGAAAACAAAATAAATAAAAAAAAAACAAATAAATCAGAAAACAAAATAACAAATCAGAAAAAAAAAATAAATCAGAAAACAAAATAAATCAGAAAACAAAATAAATCAGGAAACACAATAACAAATCAGAAAAAAAAATCAGAAAAAACAATAACAAATCAGAAAACAAAATAAATCAGAAAAGAAATAAATCAGGAAACACAATAACAAATAAGAAAACAAAATAAATCAGAAAACAAAATAAATCAGAAAACAAAATAAATCAGGAAACACAATAACAAATAAGAAAATAAATAAATCAGAAACCACAATAACAAATCAGAAAAAAAATCAATCAGAAAACACAATAACAAATCAGAAAATAAATAAATCAGAAAACAAAATAAATAAAAAAACAAATAAATCAGAAAACAAAATAAATCAGAAAACACAATAAATCAGAAAATAAAATAAATAAAAAAACTAATAAATCAGAAAACAAAATAAATCAGAAAACACAATAACAAATCAGAAAACACAATAAATCAGAAAACAAAAATCAGAAAACAAAATAAATCAGAAAACAAATGACAAATCAGAAAAAAAATCTGAAAACAAAATAAATCAGAAAACAAAATAATAAATCAGAAAGTCAAACAAATCAGAAAAAAATCTGAAAAAACAATAACAAATCAGAAAAGAAATAAATCAGAAAACACAATAACAAATCAGAAAACAAAATAAATCAGAAAACACAATAACAAATCAGAAAAAAAATCTGAAAACAAAATAAATCAGAAAACACAATCATAATAAATCAGAAAACCAAACAAATCAGAAAAAAAATCTGAAAACACAATAACAAATCAGAAAAAAAATAAATCAGAAAACAAAATAAATCAGGAAACACAATAACAAATCAGAAAACACAAGGACATTTCAGACAAACCGGAAAAGGTAGGTCCAATCTTCCTTCTGACTGGACGAGACATCCGTCACTCAGGATAAACAGGAAGTCCAGCAGGCTGCAGCAGTAGAAAGTGGACTGGTGTGTGTATGAACGCAGCTCTGCTCTTATAGCATTCCTTACATCCTTTAATCTGTTTTCGAAACATACCTGGTGTATTTTAGAGATTGCACACTAATCTTTATGCCATGATACGTTATCAGTATATCCAAAATCAAAACATATGAACTTCCTTCCTCAAAGTAGCGCTGAATAAATTCCATTTTCTTATCAATATAAATATATATGCTTGTTATTTCCTTTAAAAGATTTAAAGTTGCACTATTGGAAAAAAAAATGGTTTAAAGTGAGCGCAGAACTCCAAACATGCACAAGACATAGAGTTACACAATTTCCTACTTCTTGTATATCTTGAGAGGCAGATGTCTCGTCCAATCAGAGGTAAGAATTCCATTCGCAAAAAACTATACCTACCTTTCCCGCTTTGTCTGAATTGTCCTTGTGTTTTAGGCTTTGTTATTGTGTTTTTGCACTTCTCGGCCAGCGTAAGATTTAAAAATATTATTATTACACAATAAATTGTTATAACAGTACTAATTGTAGAAATGAAGCACGGTTGTCATGGATACTGAATAAAAAAGGAAGCAGTTTAATTGCACGAATAAGACTTTATATCACATCATAACCATTTCTCACATTCACTTGTTTATTTTTTTAACTCCCATTGTTTGATTTAATTGCTTTATAATTCTTGTTAACAGCACAAACGTTAAGCGGCGTGTTAATTACGCTAGCAGGATGTAGAAGCACCCGTCTTTCTGCAGGATAACAACGTTATTTCTGTAACTAGTCATCGTGTGGGTGAAGAAGCAGGAAGTGTTAACAATCATATCATGTACACATAAAAATCTTTTCATGATGTCAAGTCGCATCAGAGGAAAAAAAACAAAAAAGACGGAACAGACGATAAGCTCTGGCAACGTTTTGCTCAGTGATGAACACGTGTGGGCCTGCACGGACCTCGTGCTTTTTCTGTGATGGGCGATCATTGGCGTCTTTCACACGTGTACGTCCGTGACATTCAGGGCTCCGTCGCTCGTTTTACCTTGGTGAGATATTCTATCAAAAACATGACACACTATTAGATCAATAGTGAAGAGATTCAGCGTAAATATCACGTGTGTGTGTGTGTGTGTGTGTGTGTGTGTGTGTGTGTGTGTGTGTGTGTGAGGCGTACGTTGTCAGGCTGGATTTAGATGCCGTGTTATGTTGCAGGCTTTGATGAGTGCAATCAGGCGTCTCCGAAAAATACACGTGGGCAGCACAAAAGCAGCCTCACAGTAATTGCTAGTTATTAAAGCTCGTAATCACCCCCAGTGCGCAACGAGCTGTAATGAACTTCACTGATGGACCTATCTCAGAGGATATGAACGTATTGTACATACAAAAGCAGAAGAAGACAGACAGACAGACAGACAGACAGACAGACCAAGAAAGGAGGGAGTGCATGTTCATTTGAGAGTGCAGTGGCTCAGGATTGAAAGAGATCTCTCTCTCTCTCTTTCTCTCTCTCTCTCTCTCTCTCTCTCTCCCTCTCTCTCTCCCTCTCTTTCTCACCTTCTCATTTTCTCTGTCTCTCTCTTTCCCTCTATCTGTCTGTTTCTCTCTCTCTCTCTCTCCCTCTATCTCTCACCTTTTATCTCACTCTGTCTCTTTCTGCCCCCCTCTCTCTGTTTCTCTTTGTTTCCATTTCTCGCTTTCTCTTTCTCTCTGTTTCTGTCTCTCTCTCTCACTCTCTGTTTCCATTTCTCTCTTTCTCTCTCTCTGTCTCTCTCTCTGTTTCTCACCTTCTCTTTTTCTCTCTGTCTCTCTCTCTCTCGTTCTCTCTATCTCTCACCTTTTTTCTCTCTCTGTCTCTTTCTGCCCCCCCCCTCTCTGTTTCTCACCTTCTCTTTTTCTCTCTGTCTCTCTCTCTCTCTTTCCCTCTATCTCTCACCTTTTTTCTCTCTCTGTCTCTTTCTGCCCCCTCGCCCCTCTCTGTTTCTCTTTGTTTCCATTTCTCGCTTTCTCTTTCTCTCTGTTTCTGTCTCTCTCTCTCACTCTCTGTTTCCATTTCTCTCTTTCTCTCTCTCTCTGTCTCTCTCTCTGTTTCTCACCTTCTCTTTTTCTCTCTGTCTCTTTCTGCCCCCCCCCCCCTGTTTCTCACCTTCTCTTTTACTCTCTCTGCCTCTCTCTCTCTCTCCCTCTATCTCTCACCTTTTTTCTCTCTGTCTTTCTGCCCCCGCCCCTCTCTGTTTCTCTTTGTTTCCATTTCTCTCTTACTCTTTCTCTCTGTTTCTGTCTCTCTCTCTCTCTCTCTCTCTCTCTCTCTCTCTCTCTCTCTCTCTCTCTCTCACTCTCTGTTTCCATTTCTCTCTTACTCTTTCTCTGTTTCCTGTCTCTCTCTCTGCTTCTCTCTCTCTCTGCTTTTCTCTCCCTCTCCCCCTCTCTCTCTCTGTTTGCCTCTTAAGGTCCTTCAGGGAAGTAATCAGCTTGTAACCCCAGAAGTGTGTTTCCCCTGATTGGCACTCGAAGGGAATCAAGACGTCATTTGGTTTGAAACGCGGCCGCCCTCACCATTCCGCCCGCGCACGTCCACCCACAAGTGTCTTCCAAACCCTGAAACAGCCCCCGAACACCTATTTGCTCACAATGAGTCGAGAGGTTTTCTCATTGCCATTATTTCCATAGGAGAACTTTTAAAGTGAGGGAGAAGCTTTACAGAGTTTACAGAGAACAGTGTGTTCGGTGTTCATTAAAAACAAAAGCGCTGTTAATAGTGAGCAGGAAGCAGATGTCAAGAGATAAAAATTATAAACAATTCAAAAAATGGGTTCTACTAAAACCTGCAGAGAAGGAGGAGAAGAAAGAGGAGGAGGAGGAGGAGGAGGAAGTGTCTCACATTAAAATGACCTGAGTGTCAGCGGTCATATTAATGAACTTGATTTGTCATTCCAGATTTAATTAAGGCTGTCTTAATTCATCAGCATTTTTTTTTCCCCCCGTATGATTTTGTCCAGGGAATTCGAGGGCTCGAGAAGGATGAAGCCGTTTTAATTGCGAGGTGAGCGAGCAACACGGCAGCGATTTCACACATGCGTCAGCGTTTTTTTCTCCCACTGCTACTATTTACTCAGCTTCATAAATGCTGATGCATTCGATATTACCCTCCGTTCCTATTCTGGCGTTTAATCCTCATACGGCAGCGAGCGTCGTCCGTGAGACGCAATAACATCTCCTTAATCGATCGCACGCATAATTCCACTTTGAAGGTTTGCGCAGACGCGAGGCGGCTTTATAATACAGTCTCGTTCATAAGGACGGGGACTAATCTGCATGTAAAAGCGCGTTTCATGAAGTGTTTTCTTTTCTGGATTTGGCAGCACGCACTCCATTTAACGAGGCCCTCCATCCAATCAGACGGTGCGGAACACAAGATGGCCGCCGATGTCAACACGCTATCAAAACATCACACCTTCAGCGTGGAGGCTCAAACTGTTCGTAGTGAATAGAGCCCTCCTTTGAAATGATAATACGCCGGAACAAATGAAACACGGCCCCCATGCAGCGGCGGATCTAAAGCTAGCTTTGTCACGACGTGATGCTTTTTTTCCTGCTCGGTTAGCATCACTGACAGAGCGCTCGCACGGAAGTACACCTGTATTCACCGGCAATTTGCACATGCTAGAAACCGAGGGCTTCTTTCCCCCCCCTCGGGACTTCTAAGGGCCCGTGTGAATATACTACATGAAGCCATGTCAATTTCAGAGCAATTTAGATAGATGTTATGTCCAGAATGTCTGCTTAAGTGTGGACAAGACAGCTAAGGTATATCTCACTCTCTCTCTCTCTCTCTCTCTCTCTCTCTCTCTCTCCCCTCTCTCTCTCGCTCTGTCTCTCTCTCTGTCGCGTCCAGAGAAGGAAATGCGATGGAGGGAGGAGGCGGAAAGAAAGCGAAGATAAAAATAGAATCCATTACTCCTTTATTACAGCCTATGGTCTGTTGCTAGGCAATGGTATCAGATTAACACTAATTATCATTTTATCACACTTTCTCCCCCTCTTCCCTGACGTTTTCTCTCTCTCTCTCTCTCTCTCTCTCTCTCTCTCTCTCTCTCTCTCTCTCTCCAGCTCCTTCTTTAGCACCCTCTTTCTTCCAGAATTGTCAATTTGACCAATTGTATTGAAGTGCTGTTGAGTCCACTTATTAAAATGTTCCGAAGCTTCATTCTCAGGGATTAGGAGAGAATAAGACTTAATGAATGTAGAGAACGTAGCATCGGGTTAACGCAAAAAAAAAACAAAATCCCTCGGAAACGGATATAAAAATAAAAATGGCGAGAGGAAGGAAGAAAAGTGCTCCAAACACAAATTAGAACTGTTATTGCACATCTACAAACAATCTAGTGAGCTTATAATAACCGAGCGCAGACAAGCAATGGTTCTTTTACTTCTCTGGGAAATGAGTCTCGGTGCTAATTAAAGGGAAGTTTGGAGGTGGCATTTAGGAGGCGTCCTGTATTCAATCTGTGAAGGGAAGAGAGGATGCTGTAGTGCGCCTTCTCCTCCTCCTCCTCCTCCTCCTCCTCCTCTTCCTCCTCCTCCTCCTCCTCCTCTTGCGCTCGGTGTGATTTATTCCTGTGGAACTCTGTGGCACCGGAGTAGGCCACAGCTCGAGGGCACACGCGCACATTGTTCCGATCCTGCCCATTGTTTCTCAGCACAGGCCAGTAATGAGAGTGTGCTGAGGAGCCGAGCGCAGCGCTGCTGTCAGCGTAAAGAATGCAGGCGCAGCAAGACACACACACACACACACACACACAGTGCAGAAGCGCTTTTGTGTTCATGCTGACATACAGAGACACACACACAAAATGTGTACAACTGCACAAGAGTCTAGACAATTTTTAGAACAATTAGTGCACTGATGGTTTCGTTGGTGCACACACACACACACACACACATGTACACACAAACACAAACCCACACACAGACACACACACATGTATATATGTATACACAAACACACTCACAAAGACAAACACACAGATGCATACAAACACACACAAATGCACTGACTATATTCTCTACACAAATTCACACTCGAACACACACACAATCCCCCCCACACACACACCCAAACACACACACACACAAAATGTGTACAATTGCACAAGAGTCTAGACACATTTTAGAACAATTAGTGCATTGATGGTTTTGTTGGTGCACACACACACACACACACAAACATATTTATACATAAACACAAATACACTCACAAACACACACAAATGCACTGACTACGTTCTCCACACAAATGAACACATTCAAGCACTTCACACACACACACGCACACGTATATGTGCATACACGAACACACTCACAAACACAAACACATTGATGCATACAAACACACACAAATATACTGACTATATTCTCTACACAAATGAACACACTCAAGCACATCACAAACAAATCCACACACACACATACACACTTGCAAACAAACCCACAACAACCCATCCACCCACACACAGACCCACACCACCCACCCACACACACACACAGAAAAGTGAAGAGAAGTAGAGCACCATATTGCGTACTTCCATTCCAGCTCTCCCCCCCCAAACATTACAGCATTCTCTGTCTCTCTCTCTCTCTCTCTCTCTCTCTCTCTCTCTCTGTCTTTCACACACACACAGCTTCTGTCTGTATTAACAAACACGACACTATGATCAACGTCTGTATCCCAGAGCAGAAAAGCGCTAGACATTGCGACAGATCGCTGATTTGCCGTACAGCACTTCCACTACACCAATTATGTGTCTGAAATCCAAACTTTAGAAACCCGGCTACGTAAATGTCATGTTCAATGTTTAATAAGACTTCAGAAGTTTTTACATAACATGGCCATACTGTATAAGGTACAGACACACACACACACACACATAATAAATCACAAAAGCACCAGTGAGATTCACATGCTGGGCAACATTAAATCATACAGTCGTTCTGCTGTGAGCTTCCTTTAACTCTTAGTCCAATTAGGTGCTAGGGAATGCATCACGGACTCGCTAATATGCATGAGTGTTATTAAAACGGTAGCAAGCCGAGATGATTCAATACTCCATCGCAATTCCTTTGGTTTTCGTTTAGATGATGGATTAAAGAAAACCTGCAGAGCGCAAGCAGACTAACGAGTGCTTTTTTAAAACACCGCCCTAATAGCTGGACCTGGACCTGCGTGGTGTGGTGTGGTGTATCGTAAATTCCGCACGATGACGTTTTTACGACATTCTTTTTTATTTAGTGTGAGAGAGAACAAACAAAGAAAGCGATCGTCTCACGTGTAGAAATCTAATCTGGTTTAAATTAGATTCGGTTTATTAGCGAATTCCAGTAAAGGTGATTACTGCACAAACCGTCCTCTGAAGGTCCTCAATGGCCCAATTCCTGCTTCCTCGCAGCAAATCCCTGACTCCCCTCCTTCTCCCAAAAACTGGGCTGCTGCTCACCTTGAAAATGAGCCATTCATGTTTGATTTATTGCATCGGAGCAGAGAATTTCCATCTTCGCCCCCTGCAGGTTGTCACGGTTCTATAATTGGCCGAGCCGCGTGACCGACCTAGCCGGTATTTTTGGGCGGCCATGTTTGGGAATCTTTTCTTTGTATCGCCTCGCCCGCCATAGCACGGTATCCGAGGGAGAAAAAAAAAAAAAGTAGGGCACCGTTCGTGTCGTCATTAATTGTCTTACCCTTTATGGCACCGAAATGGTGGATGAGGGAGGCAAAGTGGGGGAGAATCAAACGAGAGGCTGACCTGAAAGAGGAGCTACTCAATTCCCTCGTCCTCTAAGGATAGCACAGGTAAAAGATTTCACATTGAGAAAGGTGAGTGAATGGGGATGATGCGGAACCAGGCGAACGCTGGAGAATACCGTAAGGTTCCTGCCACTACTGGCCTCAAAGTGTCACTTGACCGAGCGCCGATTCTTTTCTCCTCCCCGCCTCATTGTGTCACCTCCCCAGTTGCTCTGAAAGAATGTTCCAGAGGCAAATGTCATCCAGGTCTCGGAAGAAAAAGGCATGTTATGCCAAGCAGTCCGTCTTCATGAAAGAAAAAGAAGGAAACTTTGAAATGTTAGATCAAGCTAAAACCTTTCTCAATACCAGAACAGGTCTGTATACATTGTGAGGAGGCTTCACAAATCTTCTACATTCTATAATCTTAGATTTGGTTTATTGACTCTGACTCCCTGCATCAATATTTCTGCTTCTCTCCAGCACTGTTACTCATTAGTACAGTTGTTGCCTTGTTCAAATGTTCATTTGGTCACTGCAGGGTGTCTCTGGATCTCTGGGGAAGAAGGAACCAATTAGTTGTAGAGAAATACTGAGTATTTCACGTTAATTAGTCTCACTTTCTCTGATTCTCGCATCACCACATGAACGGAAGCTGTGTACTTCACGTCGGTTAGAGGTATTATACACTCGTAATGTAGACGTAGCCGTAAACAGTGTTCTTAGAATACATTACGATCCCTAATGTTATGTTTTCCTGAACAGAACAATTATTTGACACTATCGATCAGGGCTTCTTGAATGTTTAGCTTCTAGAAAAAACACTTTGGCTAAGAATAATCCACATTTTTAAATATTAGCCTGATTTATGGAATGTGAACTAAATATATTTTGGTTATCGGTTGCTGCTATTGAGGTATTTCTTCCTGAAATTTCCTCACATCGATGATATCTATAGGCTGATTTGGTTTTGAGGTTTGGTTGAAATTTATTTAAATCAAGTGATCAGAAGAACAGGCTAATAACTATTAAAAAAATACTTCTGGTTACACTTCCCAGAACCGTAGGTGTCCTTGGTCAAACCCTTTAATAAGCATTTGATCTAAATGACAGAATTTGAAGTGGAGTAAAAAAAAATTTCATTTAAAATGGTTAAGTAAAAAAAATCCATGTTTTTTTTTATCTTTTAATTTAAAATGGATGAGTAAATCTCCACGAATCTGTACTGTATACGGTATGTACTGTATAAGAGTCTGTAACGGTGAGGAAGGAAATGCTTTAGTTTTATAAGGAGTCAGGTTGATGATCGCTAGAAAAAAAAACCATCTCTCACCTTGGCACACAGTCACACGGCTCACTAGCATGACTCTATATATAAAGAGGAAACGCAAGCAGTGGAGAGGTGTAGAGCTAGTACAGCACCCAGTAACCTAACTCATTGCAAACTTTCTCTTCCTGCCGCAGAACTTTTCTTCCCGAGCCGTCCGCCATCCTCTGAAGTGGTTGCCATAGCAACCCGGGGTGAGCTGAACATTTCCATTGCTCCCTACTCTTTTGAAAACAAAGTTATACCACACAAATTTCTCCGGGGTTCAGTGGGAAGTAGAGAGGGGATTTAGCTACAGGTAATCGCGATATCTCACCTAAACAAGCACCCTTAAACAAACAGCCGAATCGACCTACTGTGCACGAATTAGCAGAGGCGAGAGGGAGGTGCGGCGTGACATACATCTCGGCGAAAAGCAGGCGAGCGTGATAAGCCGTGTTAAGGCGTAATAAAGAAAATAAAAACTGTTTGACCGAACCCTGTCCATTTCTCAGTCCACAGGAGGTTAATGGAAATTTCACCCCAGACACACTTATCACCATTCACTTCTTTCGCCTGTTTCCTGCTCGCCGCCCAGCAGGCATCTGCGTCTCCTTCCACTTTCTGTCGCCTCGCTAAGAATCAAGCTGCACGAAAACAGCGTGTGGAGCCACCAGTCAACATTTCCTGCACAAGCGGATGCACACAATGTCAAATTTCATCGCTTGTCAGTCAGGGTGCGAACACAGAGCTGCCGTGTTAAGACACATGTCACTTCACCTCAGCACCAGCTGCCTGCAATCACTCCAGACCCAACACTCCGACACAGCTTAGCTTTTCTGAGGGTGATGTCATGTGAAGCTTGAGAGGTGTAGGCCACAGAGAGAGCTAGAGAAGCAACTCTGAAAACTTCTTTATGGATTATACCACCGTCTGGGTGAATTCTTGGAGTCTGTAACATCAGCTTGTTATGTTACAGCATCAGCTATAACATAAATGATAGGTTTATACTGTTTCTATAGTAACAAGCCCATTCACAAGGACTTGTGTACTGGATGTGCTACATAATCTAAAGCTTACAAGAAACAGACATGTTGTTAAGCATCGAATCGGCTAATGTGTTGAAGCTACCTGTTAGGAGAATGCAAGGAGTCTCTAGTGTCAGGGGGGAATCCAAAGTGAGAGTCTTCGGACAGTTACACATTTTCCTAGGGACATCACAGTCTGGGCTTTTCGTCCAATTTACAGAAAAAAAACAAGAAGAGTGTGTATAGCTGCTCTAAGGTAAGTGATAACCCAAACGTTAAGCTTATCTGAGGGCAAGAAGCCTTTATTATTGCCACACATACATTACAGCACAGAGGAATTCTGTTCTTCACATATCCCAGCTGAGGAAGCTGGGGTCAGGGAACAGGGGCAGCTATGATACAGCCCCCCTGGAGCAGGAAGGGTGCTTGGTGCTTGGTGGTGCTGGTGCTTGAACCCTGATCAACAACCCAGAGTCTTAACCACTTGAAGCACCACTGCTCCTTACTTGTGGCCTTTTAAAACTCTCTCCAAGCAAATCTTATAGATTCTTCTCTAGATCGGCTTCAATCCCACTGGGAGAACCAGAAGGTTGACTAGTGATGTCTGTTAAGATGTACTGTATAGAGCCTATAGCTGCCACCTGCACCTGCAAGTGTTAAAGCTTGCCTCACTGAGCATGTCTGTCTCACAGCTGCCTGTCAGCATCAGACCACTTGACGGGAGCAGCAGGCAATGCTTCGGGCGTGCGTCTCACAAGCGCATGTGTGTGTCGAAAACGGAGAATTGAAATGCACCGCTGCTTGCTTGTCGCTCTTCTCAAACTCCTGAGCGAGTGCCTCGTGAAAGGCGAGCCACATATGGCATTATCACTTTTGATTAATTTACACCCTCCCATGCTATGAAGGTAGATGTGAGGTTATCTTCATAAAAAAAAAAAAAAAAAAAAAAGTGCCAGCACAGGCGTTATGTTTTTTTTTTCTTTTCTACAGTGCCAGCAGAATGAGTTCATTATCATTAACAAGATGGCGTGTGATATTTCATGGGTGCACTTGGGGCACACAATGGTTTGAATCTGAGAGATTTGCCAAATGCATTGTGTTTTTTTTTTTTTTTTTCAATTAAAATTCACACAGACGTGAGAACTGCAGTACAACACGTACTGTGTAGTGTCAGATTGAGAGAAGTCTTATAACAACCCACACTCGTGTCACTAGAGTTAAAAGCAGTAGAAGTGATACATCACTGTATTCGCTTTATTGGAGCACACGGCTTTAAACATCATGTGTGACGTGGAAATAAAGAAAACTTTGATAAGAAAAGATTTACAAAGCAGCCCCATGTATTTAAATCAAGAGAAAAGATTGTTAAATGATATGAAAAACAATAGGAAGTTCATCGAGCCTGCAAGTCAGACAGCTGTGGAAATGAGACTCGAACACAAAAGCTGTATAAAATGATGCATCTTCAGAAAGGTGAAGCTGTAAAATGGTAAAAATGAGAATATGGAGCGATTACGGTTCGTAGTGTAAGTTCTTCACTTGTTGCCCAGCCCTGATTCCGTCACGCTCCTAAAGCTGTCACGAGGGCCAGCGGCAATCATCGCTGTCTACAATTACCGCCACCTGCAATTACTGCCACCTTGCCCGCTGTCTCGGACCGGGCGATGCACTGATTAACGGAGCCGAGGTGGGGGATGTTCACGCGAGCCTCAATGGCGGCTGGTTATGAAGCATGAGCAACGCTTGTCAAGCGTGTCAGGACCCCGTTCGGTTGTCGGTGTAAGAACTCGGCAATTACGGCTTAGTCGAATGACCTGCATTAAAGCTCATTCGCACGGACAACGACAAACAGCAGCTGTTCAGATCAACTCATCTGTGAAGAAAGGGTGGAAGTCTAAGAAAAACGGTGTGTGAACTGAATAATGATGGACGGAATCTCAATAGGAGGTATTCATTTTAAGATCCTGCAGATGTAAATCTTCCGTTCAAGCCCCAAGTTTCTAGATCAAGCATCATGCTAATGTTACTTCCTGTACCGCTGACATTGCAGAACTAATCGTGAAATTTCTTAAACTTTTCCCTAGCTCTGTCGGCACTGATGGTTTATTATTACAGCCAGCAGTACTTTCGTCACAAACAAGAATCCTATTCCTGATATATTTTTAGTGACATGTCTTGAAAAAATTTACATAAAGAGTTCCACAGTTTCCCACTGCTCCAGTTGTCACCGTTTAATTCGTGTCACATCACCACCATCATACACAACTCTTGTTTTGTCTCAGGAGGTGAAAAGTGATGGAGGAAAGTCGAGCCTTTCCGAGGAGAGGAATGAGACTTGTGTTATTTGCACCATGTGCGCAAGCCTCCCTCCACAAGGCCTGCTTTCCTCAACTCAGGAAACTAATCTTCTCAACACGCCGTTAATGGCATGCCAGAAAGGTGTGAAAAAAAAAAGAAGGAAGAAGAAGGGTGGTGGGGAAAAAAGGTGTCTGTGGCTACGTGCGCAATCACACCTCCCCATGCGAACGTTGTCACACTCTCGCATTCCTCACCTCCAATTAGCAGGAAGAGGGGCCAAATATATAGCGGCCCCGGAGCTCTTCCAATCAGGTCGGACTGCGTGGCAAGAAACTCGAGTGCAAAGCAGCTTGATTAGTCGAGAACAAGTGAATAGACCAACCCAGGAAAGGTTAGGAAGTTACTTGGCCGAGATTGATTCCTTCCGGAGTTAACTGTGTCCATCAATCGATGGTGGGCTTTTGAGCTCTCGCTCTCTGCACAGCGAATCATTGACCTGATTATCAATTGTAGCATTGACTGAGGCAGAGTCTGATGCCTGCCGGTGACAGCTGAATCACAAAGTCCGTAGCCAGACCCCTGGGGCATCACCCGGGTCTCTATTATGACCAAGGCTGTGCGGGAAACATCTCATAAACAAGGTGAAAAGTGGTCTGCTTGATGCACTGATGCCACAAGTATCCATGGTGATGAAGGTGTCCTTCGATGCAACGATGTTCATCTGACCTTAAAGATGTCCAATGCTCACTCGAGCTTTGAAAGTCAGATGGCTTTGTCCCATCGATTCTGAAGCAAGAATGCATCGAACCATTCATCTGAGTCGAAAATCACCTCAGTAAGAATGTTGCCATAGGCAACTTCATTCATCAGAGCTTACATCCACTCCAAGTTGGATGAAAAAATGTGTGGGAACACAGCTTTAAAAAACTCTCCTTTCTTTACGAGCAAAGGTATTCCTTTCATCATGCACCTTCCACTTGCACACCTGGGTGATTAAAATAACGGCTATGGAGACATGTCCCACCAGTTCCCTGACTGCTCGTCAGAGCTTTATTATTGGCCCTGAAGGTGTGAACGTCTTTAGACTTGGCTTGCATCCAGAGAAGGACACTCAATAAATAGTAATAGTAATAGTAAATAAATCTGACTATTTCTACAGTCTGACTTTAACCCAATAACAAAAAACTTTTATGTCGGCATTGATGTAATTCATCATTCTTCAATACATAATAATGCATTAACCTCAGCATAGGAATGTAATTGGTTCTGGAGGCGAGTTCTTAAATTTATATTGCGAAATGAATTTTCCCAAAAGAAATAAGGTAAATGTAGATAATCCGTTCCAGCCACCCAAAAATATTAGCAATATTATCAGTATGAAGCGAATGTAAACTGTATAGCTGGTTACAAAGAATTGACCCAAGCCAAGCATTTCATGTCAAGGGTCCTCACAGGAAGTTGTGCCACCAAGCTTGGGCTAAAAATAGAAAAGATCACCCATGCCATCAACCTGTCAACAAAAAAAAAAACACCCAAAAAATCACCTAGCTTTTGAATGCATACCGAAGGAAACGTTGGTGTCGTGGGTTGACTCTTTCCGAACAGCTTTCACTGACTGAAAATAAATTGGTAAAATCCGTGAAACTTGCTTCGGTTGGACTCGCTTGGTTTTCCACTGACGCAAGCAAGTTTTGAACGGCTCCCAGACGTACACGCAACTTAGACGGTGTTCGGTTCTCTTTGTTGGTATGCTGAAAATTCTTAAGGTGAAAATTCGTAAAGCAGGGCATGCGTATGCCGAGGTTCCACTGTAATGTACTATCACTGCAGCTATGACAATAGCTTATAATACTGCCCTTATTCCAATCAATTACACATCATGGATCTATATCAGCATCTGACCACCACACCCACCTCCCCATACAATTGTCTAGAGCAGGGGTGTCCAGTCTTATCCAGAAGGGGCTGGTTTGGGTGCAGGTTTTCATTCCATCCAAGCAGGCACACTCCAACATCTAGCGGAAAACCAGAAAAGAGAAGATTGGAGCCGATTATAACAGTGAAGGAGGAGGTGTCTGCATATTTTTGGCCGTGTAGAGTATAATTTTTTTAGTAACAGAGTTCAGGATGGAGGATTTGGGTTGAAAATCATGACATTCTTTAATAAAATACGAACTGTTCATTTCATCGTTGGCAAATCACTGTGGTTTAAAACCCCTTTGTTCAGAGGGCAAAAACAGGGTCATTTCCTCAAGCAACACGTCTGTTCAGTTACTGAGTGCTCACCAACAACGAGACCCAGAAAGCTCAAATGTCATATGCAGATAGATAACATTACTTTGAACTACGCTGTTGATATATTTGTTATTTTGTTTATACGAAAGCTATTTTTACATAATAGTCAAACAAACGAGGAATAAAACGTCTTGAGACGAGATGTAAATTAAAATGAATTCACTTCAGCACGGAAACATTAGACCAGTATCATATTAGATTTCTTGCAACGTTTAATTTTATTTCTCTTAACCGCAATTCAGAGAATATTCAGATTACAGATTAATGTTCAGTGAAATCTAACAAATTATAATCTAATCGAACAAATCTGTCTTTCATCAGTGTGGAGTTTATTAGCTTTCTTCTCTTACAGCTAGAGTGTAGATGGAGGTGTGTGTGTGTGTGTGTGTGTGTGTGTCCTTCATCTAGTCACTTTCTCTCCAGCTATAAACATACAGCTCTCATTAATGACATGTCAGGGTTAAGCTAAATGTCACTAGTGAGATCACAATTTCATCAGTGCTGGATGTTTTTAAATCGGTTCTCGGTATCAAATCTAGTTCTGGAAAATTTTTTATTTATTTTTTATTTTAGTCCTTGAGTCTGAGAGTGTGAGGGACAAGTAAATGTCTCGCCCTCGTCCTGTGTCCCTCACCTGGACAAGTCTGCCAGCACCACACAGCTCCGTCCTGCCATGGTGAGAGGACATCTGTTTGTCCTGCTAGACTTTCGGCTACCTGCCAATCAGTCAACGGCAGCTATGGCAACCAGGCTGCAGCCCAGACTACACACACACACACACACACACACACACACACACACAAACACACACACAGTTCCCAAAATAGACCCACGGCTAAACTTACGATGCCCTAATGTTAATGCCTCCTTATGGGCCTAGATTCTAATTTGCTTTCAGATAATAATTACACAGAAAGCAGATTCCGACATGAATGTTTATTTACTTATGTAATTTCTCCATATAATATATTTTAATTACAAATCCATTTCCCACGTCTATACTGCATGGAGCACGGCATGATCTAAATCTCTTGATGTTTGACTCAGCCAACATGAAATACTCTCAGAAGGATGGAGAACAGCACCTATCGCAAGCTGCCGTCGCCACATGCTCCACATTTTTTGTCCCTCTTGTAAATGACAATCACACCTTTTTCATAAGCAGAGAGGCTCTGATTAATTCTATGCCAGCGAAGCAGCTAATTAATTATCCTCAGGTAAAGCCTTCTTCTTTTCTTCCTGTCAAAAGTGGGGGAAAAAGCATCTTTCTGTGGCCTTTTTGTCTGTTTAAAAAAACTGAACAAAGCCCAGACAGCTGCTTGGGACATTCGCTTGGATTTTTTATTTATTTATTTATTTATTTTTACTAATATTACTGAAACATGGTGCATGTTCATTGACTTGGACAACAGATTCCGGTAAAATGACTCACATCACCAGTCAGAAAATTTTAAATGCAAATAATAATCAGGAAAAAAACCCCACTGATGCTGAAGGGTGTCAAACCGCAGTGCTGATAAAATCTCACATCTGATTGGTCAGAAGGTGTTGATTAATTTTCTGTAACAGCGACTCTGACGGCATGCTGTTACGATCGCATGCTGCTTCTAATATGTTATCGTTTCTATAGTAACAGCTCATTCACAGGGCGGAATCATGCTTTGCATAATTAAAGCCTGAATAATGCATTTCTTTTTAAATAGCTTGTTATTTAATAAACAAAAAAACGTATAATTGCTGATATGGTGATGTTTTTTTGGATGAATGAATAAAGTTCGCATTACCTTTATTCTATTATCTATTTACTTTAAGAGAAAGAAAGAAAAAAAGAGAAGCTGGAAATGACCTTTTATAGCAGTTTATAGCTATTTATAGTTTATAGCAGTTTATAGTTGTTTATAGATGTTCATAGCAGTTTATAGCAGTTTATAACTATTTATAGCAGTTTATAGCAGTTTATAGCTATTTATAACTATTTATAGCAGTTTATAGCAGTTTATAGCTATTTATAGTTTATAGCAGTTTATAGTTGTTTATAGATGTTCATAGCAGTTTATAGCAGTTTATAACTATTTATAGCAGTTTATAGCTATTTATAACTATTTATAGCAGTTTATAGCAGTTTATAGCTATTTATAGTTTATAGCAGTTTATAGTTGTTTATAGATGTTCATAGCAGTTTATAACTATTTATAGCAGTTTATAGCAGTTTATAGCTATTTATAGTTTATAGCAGTTTATAGTTGTTTCTAGATGTTTATAGCAGTTTATAGCAGTTTATAGCTATTTATAGCAGTTTATAGCTATTTATAGCAGTTTATAGCTGTTCATAGCTGTTTATAGCTGTTTATAGCTATTTATAGCAGTTTATAGCAGTTTATAGCTATTTATATCTGTTTATAGCTATTAATAGCAGTTTATAGCTGTTCGTAGCAGTTTATATCTGTTTATAGCTATTAATAGCAGTTTATAGCTGTTTGTAGCAGTTTATAGCTGTTTATAGCTATTTATAGCCGTTGTAACATAAGTACTAAGAAGAATGAACTTGTTTTGCATACATTTAAACTATAAATGGATAAAAAAGTATATCCTGCAGGTTAATAAATGAATATACAACATTTTTTAATAAAATAAATAATAAAATAAAGATATAAAATATACTTAATATAACATTTGAGGGGCATGGTGGCTTAGTGGTTAGCACGTTTGCCTCACACCGCCAGCGGTGGGGGTTCGATTCCCACCTCTGCCATGTGTGTGGAGTTTGCATGTTCTCCCCGTGCCTCGGGGGTTTCCTCTGGGTACTCCGGTTTCCTCCCCCAGTCCAAAGACATGCATGGTAGGTTGATTGGCATCTCTAAATTGTCCGTAGTGTGTGATTGCGTGAGTGAATGAGAGTGTGTGTGTGCCCTGCGATGGGTTGGCACTCCGTCCAGGGTGTATCCTGCCTTGATGCCCAATGACGCCTGAGATAGGCACAGGCTCCCTGTGACCCGAGTGTAGTTCGGATAAGCGGCAGACAATGAATGAATGAATATAACATTTTAATAAAAATAGTTTAAAAAAATAATAATTATACACATTATATACAATAGAATGAACTCTATAAAGTAAAACTACATAAATTATATAAAAATAGGTTTAACTTTGTTAAATAAAATGAAGATAAATAAATAAATATAGAATTAACATGAACTCTCTAAAAAACCCCTCTATTTAATAAGAAAATATATAAATTATATACACAATACAAATAGAAGGCAAGTCCAGGGTTAGAGATTGGGGTTAGGGATTAGGACAATACCTAAAACCTGGACATAGTAGTCCAGCTTTTCTACTGCGTTCATATACACATTTATATACACTTCTTTATGCTTTTTTCATTAGAGTTTAAGTTAATTCTATTCTTATTTCATTTATATAATCATATTTAACAGTGTTAATCCTATTTGTATATAATTTATATAGCTTTACTTAATAGATTGTATTCTACTTTATAAATTGCATATAATTCATATGTTGTATCAAATAGAGATTTTTGTAGAGTTAATTCAAGTTAATTCTACTCTTATTTAGTTAATTTCATATTACTTAACAGAGTTAATCCTATTTTTACTTAATAGAGTTCATTCTATTTTATATAATGTGTATATATATATATATATATATATATATATATATATATATAAAATATATATATATATATATATATATTATATAGTTTTTTTTGTCATTTTTATTGTAGTTTTACTGTAATTTTATTTTTTAGTACATTTTATGTCTTTATTTTATGCTTGATTCTGTTTTTATGGCTCAGACTGTGGAAAAGTGTTTCATTCTGTATTGTCCAGTTCGAGAGCCCTGATTTGAGGAAGTTCTTATCAGTAACTCTCCCCAATCATTGATATTTTCCCTATAAAGGGCAAACCCTGTCATGTTTTCTACCTTCCCAAAGCCACAAATCATAGAAAGCTAACAAGTGCATGCAGACAGTGTCAGAAATATAAGACTCTGATGTATAAAGTAGCTGATGCTGTAGTTTTTTTATTATTATTTTTTATGATTATTTTATAATATGATGACGCAAGGCCCATTGATCACTCTACAGACACAGTAGCCTTCAGTAAGACGAAACAGGACAAGCTCTTGTGATATTACAGGGCTCTTGATTTCCCACTGGACATGCCAGGACAGTTATAGTATCATAAAAATGCAGATTGTGACATTCTCTCTGTCTTCAGGAAAGGAAGTGAGTATACAGAGCCTGCAGTCCAAGATCTCCCAGGCTCGCAGTAATTAACAGCCACGGTGAGGAATTTATTATTTTGTAACCAATAAAGCGGACTTATGAGTTTGTCTTGAAATAAGAAACATGACTTGAGTCATCTAGACCTGAAAATAAGGATGGTTTTATTTACAAGACAATGTGCCAATAAAAATAATATGAATTAGAAATTTACATTTACTGTATAACAGCTTGCTTCGAACTTACCTCACACCACATGTGCCATTTTTGACTATTTTTCACTGGCATTCTTTATAAAGCTACATAACTGATGTTAACCATATACTTGACTATATGTCTAATGTTTGCGAAAGATACCCGGATATATTTTATACCACATTAATGATGGCATTGCATCAGTCAGCTTACAGCAGGAAGGAATTAGTGCTAAGTCTAAAATGACCTCTATAATAATGAATGAAATGAAATGGCGCTGACCTAGACCTAGACCTAGAGCTCTTGGTTGCACAATTCCTCATGACTATAAATAGTTGTCGAAAGGAGATTACTTACATTTACATTATTTACTGTCACCCAAATGAGGATGAGGTTCCCTTCTGAGGTGTCTTCCTCATATCATCTCAGGCAGTTTTTCCTCGTCACTGTCGCATCAGGCTTCTCGTTAGTAATAAAGGTTAAGGAATAAATAGTAACTTAACTTTAAACTTTATATTTTTTCTATGTTTCTATATTTCTGTAAAGCTGCTTTGAGACAATGTACATTGTTGAAAGCACTATACAAATAAATAAAATAAAAATAAATAATAAATGAAACAGAAAGCGCATCGTTTGAGGAGATCTTGCATCTTCTCCGTCTACAAACCGGTAAAAAAACGACCCTCAACTTACAGTTTCAGCTATCAGATCCTTCCCTGTTTGCACAGCAACATCGAATCAACATGGCTGCTCGCAGCATGAATAGTGTTCTACTTTTAAATGAGTTTATAGCAGTATTACCTTTCAAGCAGTTCATGTGCACACACAGAATACTGACCATACTGACCACTAATCACTGTTTCACTGAGAAGCTAATCATCAATATTAGAGTTAACAAGTTGGCTTTATGCTAATGCTATGCTCCACTGCTTAGCTTGTTGCAAAGCTACTCGCTGTTGTCCTCTTTTACTGCTGTGCTGTAATTTCAGTCCGAATATTGCATGAAGGATTGAAGGTCACTACAGCTGACCAGAACCAATGGGTTTTTAAGAGTAAAAGTAAAAGTGCATTTTTATGAGCTTTATGTATGCATAGCAAAACCAAAGACTTACAAGGCTTAAATGCAGCAAGATGTTAAATATTAAGAAAAAAGGCGGGGCTTCTAGCGTGTCAGTTAATATCCTGCGCAAATGTCAATCATTCCTGATTCAAATGTCAGCTCATGTCACTTAAAAAAAAACAAAACAAACAAGACAAAACCGGCTGAACAAAATCTTTTTCCCATTGTCTGTACTGCTTATCTGATCAATCATCGGGTCACGGGGAGCCTGTGCTCAGGCATCATCGGGCATCAAGGCAGGATACACCCTGGACGGAGTGCCAACCCATCACAGGGCACACACATACACTCATTCACTCACGCAGTCACACACTACAGGCAATTTAGAGACTCCAATCAGCCTAGAAACATGTCTTTGGACTGTGGGAGGAAACTGGAGCACCCGGAGGAAGAGGGAAGCACGGGGAAAACATGCACACTCCACACACACAGTGAGCGGGAGCAAGACTCGAACCCAGGACGTGAACAAAATCTTTTCCATACTAATTATTAAATGAGATTTTATCTAATTAGAAATATATATGTACATCTTTCCTGAAATGTTCACTCACTCCATTAGCTTAAGTATCACTTAACAGCATGAAATCCAGCACTAAGTGACCGAGCCGTTTCGATCGCTTTGGTCTTCTCAAGTTTATTTAATTTTTACTTTACTCCAAACCTTTGGAGAGCGCTTTCGTCTGCTTTTCGTCCAAGTCACTCACTATTTTTTCCCTGTGAAAAAGAGCTCCAAAGACCAACGCGATACAGTCAGAGCGGAGTTCATTTCCAGACACTCTGAACCTTAGCCTGGGCTAAATCAATCCTCTATACACCTAATGCATGCTGGGACGATGCTGTGTGGCTTGTTACCTCTTTCCCACTACAGCGTTGTCAATAACTGCACTGCGGTCATTTCATAACTCTGAGGAACGAATGAAAAGCAAAAAGGATGGAAATGTGCAGGAAAAATCTATGTTTTATTTGTTACTGTTTTTTTTTTTCTCCTTTTCATATCTCAGCATCATCTCATAAAGTATATCATCCTGCAAATCTGGTATGTCCACATGCTAACTAATCATTCTTGCTTTTGCAAAAGTTTCCGAAGGAGTCCAAGAATGGAAAAAAAAAAGTAAGAAAGGTGTTCAAAAAAAGGCTTAGCTTTTCACAAACCAGGCTTGGGTGACATGCCCAGAGCAGCAGAAAGGTACAACGAACTTGAAGTCTCTCACATGTTCCTTAACAACCTGGCAGCTGGAAGACATCTGATTGGAAACCCATATTGCCGTGGCGACATCACTGCGGTGTTATATTTTTAACCCGCAAAAAGACAACGGAGCAAGGGTTTGGTGTCAATCACAAAGTTTTGCTCGCGGAGTGCTGATGAGGCCTGTGAGTTTTAGAGCCGTGACACATCAGCGCCTTGTAGCAGAGTCAAAAGCAAAGTTTCCGTCGGAGATTAACTCACTAAACTTACTAATGGTTTCCTACTTCCACGCTTGCTCCAGGAGAAAGAATCACACTGCTTCATCTCGTCTGGAAATGCAGAATCATATACCAATCACACAACATGGAGCAAAACATTTTAAAAAGCTGAAAAAATGGGAATTTTTTTAAATAATAGTTTTAAATCTTATTTTACCTCCTTGGACGAATTGATGTGTTCCTTAACTGCTAACAGACAAATCCAAAATTATTCACACCTTTTAACTAAATGTAAAAATACTTATTAATACATATTAATTTTATATTAGCGTTTGAGGCCAAGTCAACACCTCAAACTTGTGGTTGTGCTCAAAAAACCATTCCTGAACCATTTTGGCACGGCGCATTATCCTGCTGAAAGAAGCCACAGCCATCAGGGAATACTGTTTCCATGAAAGTGTGTACATGGTCTGCAACATTGCCTAGGTAGGTGGTACGTGTCAAGTAACATCCACATGGATGACCACAGGATCCAAGGTTTCCCAGCAGAACATTTCCCAAAGCATGACTGCCACTGCCGGCTTGCCTTCTTCCCATAGTGCATCCTGGTGCCATGTGTTCTCCAGGTAAGTGACACACACGCACCTGGCCATCAACATGATGTAAAAAAAAACGTGATTCATTAGACCAGGCCACCTTTTTCCATTGCTCCGTGGTTCAGTTCTGATGCTCACGTGCCCACTGTTGGCGCTTTTGGTGGTACACAGGGGTCATCATGGGCACCCTGACTGGTCTGCAGCTATGTAGACCCATACGCAACAAACAGTGATGCACTGTTCTGCACGCTTCTTAAGATCTCAAAACTCCAGACTTCTGGTAGATCCCAGAATGTCAAAGTCTACAAAAGGGGGTAGAGCGTTTTCGTATTTAGCTCCTAAACTTTGGAACAGTCTTCCTGACAGTGTTCGGGGCTCAGACACAGTCTCCCAGTTCAAACGTAGACTAAAGACATATCTCTTTAGCCAGGCATACACCTAATACATCCCATAACTTTGTGCTCCAATACATCTGATTAAATGCACATCATCATCTAGTGCCTGCTAATATTATGAATAGCAGCTACGCTAATTCCTCTCCACTGGTTTCCCTTTTTCTACCCACCCCCCGAGTCACACAGAGATTGTGCCAGCTCCGGTGGCATCCAGAGATGGACCAGCTCCAGCTGGGTTCTGCTTTCTGAGGACTGCCAAACCTATGTGGACATTTTACACATAACATTCTACACATGCTGTATCTGCATCACACAACTAATGCAGAAAGGACATTGTTCATATCACACTCTCCGGTGTCACCCATATGAGGATGGGTTCCCTTTTGAGTCTGGTTCCTCTCAAGGTTTCTTCCTAATTCCATCTAAGGGAGTTTTTCCTTGCCACAGTCGCCTGAGTCACCTCAGGCTCGCTCACCAGGGAAAATTTTGTCTAACATCTAGGACTGTTTGTTTGTAAGTTTATTGTTTCTTATGTTCTGTAAAGCTGCTTTGAGACAATGCTCTTTGTTAAAAGCGCTATACAAATAAAATTGAATTGAATTGAATTGAACTGTGTATTCTGAGATCTTTCTATCAGAACCAGCATTAACTTCTTCAGCAATTTGAGCAATTGGACAGGATCACACGGGCCAGCCTTCAGTCCCCACTTGCATCAATGAGCCTTGGCTGCCCATGACCCTGTCGCCGGTTCAACACTGTTCCTTCCTTGAACCACTTTTGAGAGATACTGACCACTGCAGACCGGGAACACCCCACAAGAGCTGCAGTTTTGGAGATGCTCTGATCCAGTGGTCTAGCCATCACAATCTGGCCCTTGTCAAACTCGCTCAAATCCTTACACTTTTCCATTTTTCCTGCTTCTAACACATCAAAATTTTCCACCAATCAATCCTTGATAAAGAATACCTCCAGTACACCCATGCATTCAATTTGTGGAGAAATTGTAATTCTTTTGAGCTTTAGAAACAGGTATCCAAGACATTGATCAAAGCAGGACCTTCACTGTGTCCGAAAATGTCTTTAATCAGACTGTCTGCACACTCTTTAGATATAAAAATGTGAACAATATTCAAGTGAAGAACAAATAAAGATTTTTTTTATGAGTAAAAGCATCTTCTTTGAAATACAGCACATATTGATTTCGCCATTTTATTCCTCTCTTCTTTAGAAAAATGCTCCAGATCTATCAGATTGCTGGAGATCCACAGGATTTCGATCTGGTCTCTGACTGGACCGTTCCAAAATGTCCATCTTCTTCTTCTGAAGCCTTTGTTTATTTGTTTGTTTGTTTATATGAGTCATTATGGAGCTGGAGGATGAAATACAGAATTTTTTCATCTTCAGCTGTTTAAATGCTGATGCTAGAATTTCTGCCTCTGTCATGATAATCCCTCTACCTTCGAGCCCCTGAGTTAGCTGAAGAGAATCAGCTCCATGCTGCCACCACCATGCTTCACTGAGTTTTGGTGTTTTTTGGATGACTACCTGACTTTGTGTTAGAATTAGAATGAACTTTTAGACCATATAAAACACAGTTACAGAATTTATTGAAATTATTTCTAGTCTTTCTCTCCGGCGTCACCCAGATGAAGACGGGTTCCTGTTTGAGTCTGGTTCCTTTCAATATTTCCTCGAGTTTATTCCTCACCACTGTCACCTCTGGTTTGCTCATTAGAGACTAAATGGATAATTTATATCCTAAATATCTATGTTTTCTGTAAAGCTGATGTCCATTCATCAAAGCTCTATACAAATAAAACCTGTTAAAAAATGTTCTACCTTGGTTTCATAGTCCCTTTGTTGAGCTTTGATGTTTTTTTTTCTCATGAGAAATGCTCCTGTCTAGCCGCTCTACCCTGCAGTCCAGACATGAAGAATATGAGAGATAACTGTCACATACAGAGAGTAATCATTACTTCTCAGCTATTTCTTCAGCTCCTTTAATTTTGCTGTAGATCTCTGGGCAACTTTGTTTTTCTGTGTCATTTGGACTGACATCCTGTTCTTGGTGATGTGCTGCTCCATTTTCTCAACCTGTTGATGATGTTCCATGGTTTTGGAAATCCTTCTGTACTCCTCTGCTTTTGACCACATGCTCCGTAAACTCTTCGTGGACTTCAAAAGTCAAATGAAATCAAGAAGATGGCTAGAAGATCTGTCAAAAACAGCTGATCTTTATTTAGGGGTTTATAAGGATTACTTCATTGATGACATTTGTATGAGAATTTATGGCCGAGAAGTGCAAAACAAAATAACAAACCCAAAAACACAATAACAAATGCAAAAACACAAGGACAATTCAGACAAACCAGAAAAGCTAGGTATAGTTTGCGAATGGAATTCTTCCCTCTGATTGGACGAGACGTCTGTCACTCAGGATATACAGGAAGTCCAGCAGGCTGCAGCTGTAGAAAGTGGATTGGTGTGTGTGTGAACGCAGCTCTGCTCTTATAGCGCTCCTTACATCCTTTAATCTGGAATAGTTTTGTCTTCCAAACATTCCTGCTGTGTTTTTAGAGATCGCGAACTAATCTTTATGCCATGATACGTTATCAGTATATCCAAAATCACAACATATGAACGTCCTTCCCTTAAAGTAACGCTGAATAAATTCCATTTTCTTATCAATATAAATATATATGTTTGTTATTTTCAAAGATTTAAAGTTGCACTATTGGAAAAAATGGTTTAAAGTGAACGTAGAACTCCACACATGTACAAGAAATAAAGTTACACAATTACCTACTTCCTGTATATCTTGAGTGACAGATGAGATAAGAATTCCATTCGCAAAAAACTATCCCTACCTTTTCCGCTTTGTCTGAATAATTGTGTTAATTTGTTATTGTTACTTCTGAACATGAGCTTTAATGTGACTTTTCTTTTTTCCTGTTTCTCACTTGACGGTTTCACATTCTGATGGTTGCTATCTCACAGATCCATGTTCCTTTGCTGAACAGCTCATCATGAATATGCAACATAACATTTCTACTCATCAAAAGTTCAGCTCTTAACACTTAATAAACAAATAAGCGGTCAGTTTTCTCTTTACGGTTTAGTCTTTTTCGCTGTTTGTTCAGCTACAAGGTGAAGCAGCTTTATTTGGATATCATCTGCGATCAGAGAGACTCACACGTCACATTTCAGAAGCAAGAGCATTAGGAAAAGTTCATTCATTCATTGTCTAGCACTTATCCAATCTATTCTCAGGTCACAGGGAGCCTGTGCCTCAGGCTCATGATGCCTCATGATCTCAGGCGTCATTGGGCATCAAGGCAGGATACACCCTGGACGGAGTGCCAACCCATCGCAGGGCGCACACACACACACACACACACTACGGCCAATTTAGAGATGCCAATCAACCTACAGTGCATGTCTTTGGACCAGGGGAGGAAACCGAAGTACCCAGAGGAAACCCCTGGTGCACAGGGAGAACATGCAAACTCCACACACACGGCGGAGGCGGGAATCGAACCCCCAACCCTGGAGGTGTGAGGCAAACGTGCTAGCCACCAAGCCACCGTGCCCCCCTGGGAAAAGTTTTTATTTGATTTTTTTTGCATTTCTTCAAGACAATATTCAAAAGACTGGGATCATGCACAAAGCGTATGAACTACTGCTTTTGGGTAAACTTTGCCTCCAATTTTATCTTAGGAAATAAAAAAGAAAAAACGTGTTCTCTGCTCATTTTTGCAATATCCTCAGACTGATCTACCGGGATTATCTGTCACATTTTCTGGCAATAAGAGCATGAAGGGCAATTGCATTAGTATGCAAATGTCACTGCTTGGATTGTCTATAAGCCCGGTCTATCCTGTTTGCAAATTACGACTCTTTGACATAATATAATATAATTTTTTACTTCAAAATTAAGGTTTTTTGTTTTTTTTTGCACCAGCATGGAAATGAAAAGCACGGTGATGTGCATAACCTCAAAATTTAACTTTACGTGTATTTTCCCATCCGTTTGCATCATTGATAGCGGTTACATTCACCTTAGACACTACACCACACCTGAACTCGTATATCAGTGTGAAAATGGCCGTAAGTGAGAATTACTGATGGAAAATAGCATTCCTAATATAGAACTAGGATGAGACGTGTACTCTTTCTCTCCCTGACTTATTACTCATCGGCAGAAAAACTGGGTTATAGGAGACGTGCTATATGCTCAGATGTAAAGCCGAAAGTCACCTTGGATTAAGTGCTGCTGCCCTGAAGATGAAGAACACCACAGAGGAATTGTGTTCTTCAGCACTGTAAGGGAAATGAACACTGAAATGACGTGTGTGAGTGTGTGTGTGTGTGTGTGTGAGTGTGTGTGAGTGAGGGAGCCCCACTTTCACTAACGTTTCCCCTTCATACAATCTCATTATTAAATGAAGCCAAATATTCATAAAAAAAACCCTCAAAAGCATGTGCACGCAACTCATTCTGAGCGATCTGGCTGAGCCCTCTACACACATTATTCATTCCATCACTCATCAATAGCATCCTCTCAGTACTATGATAACCTGTCATTATACACTGTGTGGGCTCAATAGTGCTCTTAAATTAGACCCTGGCTTCTTCTCTAGCATGGGGGATGGGAAACACTCGGGTTTGCTGCACCGACACATATTTCTAAGAAAGTACGAGTAAAATTTAAAGCTGGTGGTCAAAGGGTGTAGCTTTAACGTCAGTACACAAATTTACAATTAGTAATTTATTTAAGATGATATTAAAAAAAAAGGGAAGAAAGAAATATGCATGTCTATTTCTGAAGGAAGAAAAAAAAAAAAACAAGCAAAATTATATTTTAATAAAATTCTAATACATTGTCGTGAATGAATAAATTAATACCCAACCCTTGAGAATTGTTTTTAATGCACAAGTATGATGAGAACCAATTGGCTTATTCAATCCAATCCAGTCCAATTTGTGGTTATATTTCCAACAGCTTCATAATGAGGCCTAAATAGCTCCTATCATTTAATCGGTATAATGATCTAGTATCCCCAGAACGCATTAGACTCCACTACCTCATCCTCTTGTGATCATCAGCATCAGGTTATCTGTTACTAAAACTTTATCACGCTTTCAGCAATAACAAGCACACAAGTCCAGCAAAATGCCAGCTAATGTCAAGTGGCTAAATATCTATTACTTAGTGCGCTATAGACAGAAGCTCATTTATTCCATAGCTGCAGGCCTACACATTATAGCCGATCCGTTTTATTTATAGCAGATTATTTCTGGTCTGGAGAAATCAGTCTTCCACTGTTTCCGTCTAATGAATCATACTGTATGTAACCGAGCCACGAGTCGGAATGTGATGAGCGGATATCTGAGCTTACTGCCTGAAGACAGACGTGTAGAACAGACAGACATGTAGATTCTATGATCCATGTGCTAAAAAAAAAAAATTAAACCCTGTTATATAGGCACTGTTAAATCTCATGTGTGTTAGGGATTTAGCTTAGATGTGAGGTATAAATCCTCAAACTCTAAGTTAAGCGTCTTTCCGTTTCGCTAGCTCAACTAGCCGCCTTGATACAGAATATTTCTTGTTCATCATGGAAAAAGAAAAAAAAAACCCTCTGACATGCGACGTCGATCACTGTTTTGTGTGGGCGGAACCCATTTGGTTAAAATGAGAAATTTGCACTAATCACAACGATCTTTTCAACGTCCTGTTCAACGACAATCAACCTTAATTTGTTTACACCATATTAGTCTCCTATTAGATGTTTATTTTAATCTTCCCATTTGCATGCTATCAAATTCCTATAAAATGTATTGTTTTAAATGGCCTCCTGATTTTATGGCACATCCTATTGCAGTTTACAGCAGTGCAGGGAGAACTTATATCGGTCCTTATTCTCTATCCTTTTTTTTTCAAACTTAGAGGAACATTTGGAAAGGTGTAATTTGGAAAAGTCTAAAACTAAGAGTTCATCCCAAGAAAAATGCATGAGTTATTTTAATAATCGAATTCTGGACCAGAAATTTATGCTAAGCTCCTTTAAACGATCCCAGGATAAATATTGATGTATCTGTGAACATGGTCCAACGTGGTTCATGGTTCCACTTAAGAGTAAATAAGTAAGGAATAAAACAATGAGGTGTGTGTTATATGACCTGACATGAAGGTGAGATCCATCAACTTACCATAAAGAAGTTCATTATTTTCCTGTAATATCATATCTTGTAGAGTTTTATTCACCTTACAACAAAACAATTTGATTAAACCGATTACTAAGTGTATTAATTAAAGTATAAGACATCTCATATTTTATTCAACACACTCTTTTTTTTTTCTCTCTTCAAGCTGATAAAATGTAAAGTTGAAATTTTAACTTCACCTCTGACCGTTACAAAGCGCTGACACTGGAGACTCCTTCCAAAAATGCTAAATTTAGGTTAAGTAGCCTTTATTTGTCACATATTCATTACTGCACAGTAAAATTCTTCACATATCCTATCCTTGGAGGTTGGGGTCAGAGCCCAGGTTCAGCCATGATGCAGTGACCCTGGAGCAAGAAGGGGAGGGGGCTTGGGAGCCTTGCTCAAGGGCCCAACAGCGACAGCTTGGCGGTGCTAGGGCTTGAACCCCTGATCTTCCAATCAACAAATTTACATCTCTTTACAGAAAATGCAGTCATATCAATAATATTTTCTGTAAAGAGGTGTTTATTTAGCTTTTTTGGAAGGAGTCTCAAGATCTTTTCCTAAGTCGTTACTATGAAAACAAAAGTAGATTTAATGACTATTGTCAGAGGTGTTGTTACATTCATCAAAAGCATCTAATTTGGTCTATCTGTTTTTGGCTTCTAAAATCCTCTAGTTGCTGGATTATTGTTGGTGTTGTCCTTCCTTCCTTATTAGCATATTAGCATTTAACAAGTGAGGAACGGTTGGACATTCTGCCATTTAACAAGCAAGTAACATCCTGAAATGTAAGATAAGTAGCCTTTATTTGTCACATTGGAGGGTCGGGGTCAGAGCACAGGGTCAACCATGATGATGTGCCCCGGAGCAGGGCAGGTGGGGTGGTTTGTGTGTGTGTGGCGTTCTTGCTCAAGGGCCCAATTGTGGCAGCTTGATGGTGCTGGGGCTTGAACCCTGATTAACAAACTACTTGAGCTACCACCTCCCTCTGTTACACAGTATGTAGTAAAATACAGGCTCACTGTTTGAGGCAGAGGAGAAAATCTGCTCCCCAGTCTGCTCGCTCCTACAGGTTTGATGATTGGACGCAATCTGATGTTAACTTGCATGACTAAGGAAAGCATTCACTGCGAAGAGAGAGCCTGACCCTGTAAAATGAGCACTCTCTTAATCAGCCTTAACCCTTCAGATCAATCACTAAACCTGATGACTGTCTCCATGTTTAACATTAGGCAACAAGCTTAAGAAATCTTTTGGCTTTTGCCAAATATAAAAATGTCCAGAAGCAGGAGTAAGAGGTGATTTAAGCTTCCTGTTACCGAGCATATTCAGGGCACTGCAATACCTTGCGAGTCATTTTCTCTGTCTCAAGCATGAAACTTTTTCAGACTTTATGTAGAAGTTCACTTTAGGGAAGTGCGGCAACATTGTCAGCAGCGTGAATAAAAAGTAAACAAGCTCAAAGAGACGAAGAAACTTATGCGCACCAGTTGAAGAGATTTCTAAGTTAGAAAACAATCAAGAAGATTGTCTTTTTTCCTTTCTTATCACCACACATACATTACAGTACAGTGGAATTATTTTTTTTAGAAGTTACTGGGGCTTGATTTCTGACCTTCAACCCAGAGCCTTTACCACTTGAGTCACCCCTACTCATCAATATAAAGGTAAAAAAAATACCCAAAAATGTTTGGAATTTGTTTTACCCAGGAATGAAATCACCTGACAAGTATGTTGCTGTTGTTTTTCGGCTGTTGTTTTTCGGCTGCCTGTTCGTGGTTGCCAAAGCGGTTCATTCGATCCACACACTCAGGTTTTATGCCGGATGCCGTTCCTGATGCAACCCTCTCATTTAATCCAGGCTTGGGAATGTCACTGAACGGGCTTGGGAACGTCACCCGTTGATGGCTGGGTTGGTTTTCTGCCCAGGAATTGAACCCCAGCTCAAACAGCGAGAGTGCAGGATCCTGCTGCTGGACCATGAGGGACAAATCACCTGATAAAACCGAACGTATTTATATGAAAAAACTAAAAATAAATAAAAAACAGCATCTGATGTCTAACTGACAAAAATAAAATGTGCCATATAATTTAGATCATATTTTATAATAATCCAAGCACGACTAAGTATGACTACTTAAAAATAAAAATAAATTACAAATAAAGATAAAAATAGATAAACATATATACATGTTTTAAGTTTGTAAGGATGTAAAGAAGTTCAATAGATTTCTTTAGAAACATGGAAGAACAAAAGAAAGTATCATGGATGGATAGATGAGTCTTACCAGCATAATTAGAAATTCCCCACACAGGAAAAAAACAAGGAAAAAAGAGGGAATAAAAGAGGGCTACAGGTGTGAGATACAAACAAGTAACGTGCATTAGTATTCACAACCTCCACAGCAATTTTGCCAGTTTTATCTTGACACATGCCAAATTAGGAGCAATTTGAAAATCTGCCAATGAAGTGGAAAAAAAAAAAGATAATTATCTAATTGTGCAATACACAAGCAGTGTAAGTGAGCACAGGAGGGAGTTTTCTAGAACATTTGGACATGTAGGATGAGAAGGAAATAAATATATGTCAAAATGAATAAACACAGATCTATTTTTATTTGACTCTTTCATTGTCAGAATTTTTCCCGTCTCGTCATCTGAACTTGAACAAAACATGGGCGAGTCTTTCAATTTCTGAAGCAAGGTTTTAAAATAGTTCAAGGAAGATTGAAACGTAGCTGAAAATGTCATTATTCCTTACTGTTCAGGAAAAAAGAAAACTTCGGGCGCTCGTTATGTATTTCTGTGAAATTACATTTCTGTCTTAAATCCCAAATGGTTTTATATCACCATCACATCTCATGTGAATGCGTTCAGTGTACACTTTTATTCACACTAGAGACTCATGCAGCTAGAGACTCACATCCCTTCTGTTGAAATTGTGACATTATTCATTTATCATTCTTCCATCTTGGTCAAGGTTACGGTGAATCCAGAGTCTATCTAGGGGGTTGTGGTAGCTTAGTGGTTAAGGTGTTGAGCTACTGATACGGAAATTTGTGAATTCGAATCCCAGGTCCACAAATCTGCCACTGCTGGGCCCCTGAGCAAGGCCCTTAACTCTCAGTTGTACAATATGAGGTGAATCATAAGTTGCTCTGGATAAGGGCATCTGCCAAAAGGTATCCCAGGAAGACTGGGGGTGCGGCAGGAATACACCCTGGACAGGACTCTGTCCTTCATGTACACACATTCATACCAAAGGACAGCTTTTTGGACATTAAGTAGAAACCTGCAGAAATCCATACGGACACGGGAATAACAATCAAAACTCCATATAGACAGAAACCTGAGCTCAGGATCAAACCCTGGAGCCATAGGCTTAATTGTTTTATAATATTAGGCCAAAACATGGCCTATGTAACAAAACGGTTTTTCATTTTGTTGTAACTGGTTTAGATCCTTTACGTTGGATTTGTAATGCAAGAATAGACACATCACGATATTGGTTTTGCTCGGAGCGAAAAAATTCTCAAGTGTCACTCAAGAGTCCTGTTCTCAAGTGTCACAGATGTGAAGTGCGATATCTATTTCCCCCTTAATGCCTTCTTGGTGGGTGGAATGAGCATGAAATCGAAGCCGACTAGCTCCCTAGTCGCTTGCAGGAGAACTAGGTTGTCGTTCTAGTTCAGCGGCTTGAAGATTGCACTTCCTGACTCGTTACCCCTCTGTATTTTTCTGTACTTGTGAGGTCGAGCCACTTTGATAACTCTTCTTGTAGAACCGGTCACTAAGATCCATTAGGCACAATGGCCGAGTTCCTCAGTGTGGCTTTCCTGCACCTCTGAAGCCTTGCTGGATTTGGTCAGTAATATCTGGCTCGAGCACTGATTTTCTCAGTCTTAGATCCTCCTTACATTCAGCACTAGTGAATGCTCTGCCTATACTGTGACTGCTTTAATAGAAATAGATGTGCTTCAGCTCTCTGACATGGTACAACAAAGCAATAAGAAAAGAGATATCAATGTATGAGTGTCACTTTTGTGACACAGTCTCAAGTATCTTATAGTACAGCTTCATTAGCAAAAACCTAAATTCCCATCAAGAAAACTTTAAAGGTAAATGGTACTTCTAGTGATTTTCCTTTCTAAATGACCTTTTCCTTTTATTAAGCTGGAGAGTGGCAATTTATCGTCGAGACACAGTGATCTCTACTTTGGTGTATAAATAAATAAATAGATAAATAAATAAATAAGTAAACCAAATAAAACGCAGTGTTCTAGGGGAAGGGGCATTTGCTTCGGTCTGATATTTTGCTCCAGTGGTTTCTAAATATAATGTTAACAATGAAGTAGTTTAATATTCTTTTTTAAATCATGATCCTGAAGCCTTGTAAATGTTCCCTTGTGATGACTTATACAACATAAATACTGCAAAATGTATTGAAGAGAAAAATATGGGCCAGCACAGCAGTAACCCTTAACTTACCTTAGCTCAAGTGTTCATTTCCACCTGCCTTTAGGTTGCTATTTGAATTGATGAACTACACACAGAAACCTTTAAAGCAGAATCTATTGCTGCTTTCAAGGTTCTTTAGAGGGAAATTCAGCTTCTCTTAAGACAAGGAGAAGGAAAGTCTTATGACATTCTGTCCTGAAATCTGCACACAATCACTTGATTAGTTAGTGCTAGTGAGACATAACCATTTAATATCGGCAGAGCTGTCCCAACTGTCAGTAGCTATGGTAAGAACATAAGGTGTTTTTCTAAGAGAGTAGGGGTTCCAAAACTTTGTGACATTTTAGAAAAATCCATATACATTCTGGCCTTTTGAGAGTCAGACTCTTGTGGCGCTAAAGACAATTAGCAGCAATTCTGCAGTGCAGTGAAGGAAAAAAAGTCAGTGTGAGCCCTTTGTTCCTCGTCTACCTCCATGTGAAGCTTTGATAGAAAAGCATTCACAGTTTGAAAAGTTGATGTGCAAGCTTAACGTCATCAGAAAACCCATAGGTGATTAAATGCAACATAAATGAGACTGCTAGTTAGATATGGAAGTGACTATCCAGGGTTCATAGAACCACAGATATATAAGTAACTGATGCTCTATTTCCCCACTCCTAACCACCAGGGGAGAAACACCTGGATAACCGATACCTACAATGTCATTAGGAACATGACTTTTATACTTGAAGACTACTCTGAAAGGTGTCTGTTGCACTGGGATCACAGACTGGCATGTCACAGTTGGTGTTGGGAATTCAACTTGTTGACAAGTCTGCTCTGCCGTCTCTCCTCTTTCCTGTGGCAGATGAGCAGCTCATCTGAGGATGGGATAGACCATCCAGACTAAATAATACCATATGGTGTGTACCAGGCAGAGCGAGAAACAAGCTCTGCAGGTTCACCGTCACTGAAGGCTGCAAGGCCAATTGACCCATTTGCTTCAAAGTTTGAAGAAAGGACAACGAGCAGAAATACTGTGGATTCAATAATGCATAAAAGATGAGCTTTTCCTATAGCAAGACAGACTTCTTATGAGGGCAAGCTTTAGCTTTTCACTGACCTGGTTGATAGCAAAAAGCATTTTTGCCAAAGATAAATCTTTTGGAATAAATCCAGAAATGGGGTAATTAAGGGACTCCGGCACAAGGGCAGGATTCCACGTTGAGATCCTAGAGAACTGGGGAAGATCTGGGCAGTGGGGCCAAATCTACAGACACTGATGACTTAGCTAAGTGTGCAAATGTTCATTGAGGACAGCAGATCTGCTTTGATGGAAGCCAGCAGAGGCTTCTGACAACAAGTGAGAGCAGCAATGAACACCAAGGTCTTGCCAGCTGTTCCCAGGCTACAAGCAGCACTCTTTGGCATAGCTGATGAATTCTGTACAGAACCAAAAGTAGAGAACCAGTCCTCGGGTTGCACAGCTAGCAAATCAAACCAGATCACTTATTCATACATTCATCTATCCATCTTTAGCAACAGCACTATCCTGGTCAGGGTTGTGATGGACCTAAAGCCAAACCCAAGAATAGTGGGTATGAGGCAAGAATACACCCTGGATGGGACCCCAGTATCTCAAATTTGAGTATTGGATGAAAATTGTCTTCCTTCTTCTGAACAAGAAAGTACACTGAATAGAAGCTGTGGTGAAGAACAATCCATCACTCCTCTTGACAAAGCAACAACTTGTTGTGGTCTTATATCAATAAGGCTTCAAAACTGAAAAGGCTGGGGGCCAGAAAAGGAACTGCAGCTTGTACCCCTGTGACATAAAGATCAGTGTAGTTACTAACCAGAAGCAGGAGGGTCTCTTGTGTCTTGTCGGTGTTGATGTTCAGCCTCATATCTTGGTGTAGATGCTGCACTGATAGGAGTGAGGTATCGATCAGCTTCTTAGAACTTCTGTAGATTGGAGAGATTGCTTTAATGGTAACAGCAAGACAGTTAACAAATTGCTTGTCCATGCCAGAGACAATGCAATAAGTCATCAGTGCACTTAGACAGCACACACCTGGATGCCTTATCTGGTAAGGCCACCCACAAAGGTGACAAAGGCATCAACAGAAAACATGTGGTCCAGCCTGGCCTGGTTGTGATTAATCCCATTATATAGAGCATTCATCACAGAGTTCAGGTACACATGAATGAAGTTTGTCCAAACTCCTATTTAGAACTCTCAATAATATTTTGAGGAGCTTTGTGCAATTGAGAATCGTGGTCTAAATCTGATAGTAGGTGCAATAGGTTAGCATCAGCATTGCCACACAGTAGCTGAAGTAGGAATGATGGATATATGATGGTGGAATTTAATGCAAATACTATACGTGAATATATGACGTTTTTGAAAGGGCTCACCAGGTTTCACCAGGCGTGCCAGGGGTTTCTCGTGGTCCCTGCCAGTCATCAAGAGTGAAATAGACCTGTCATAAAACTCTCCAGGAACATGGTGTCAATTCGTTTCATATTAACAAAACAGAACTCCTCAAGTGCCATTGATTGATCTAATTATTTACATATTATCATTATGTTTGCTGTGAAAAAAGGAAGAGTTTTTAATAACCCCCCATGTGAAAGTTAACAGAAGCCTGTCGTATCCTATGGTGTTTCACAGGATGTCAGATGGAAACACCTGTCCTGTTGGTGGGAGACACTTTTCCAGCCGTGTCAAATGATACGTCCTGCTGCATAGAACACACCACTCTCTCAAAACACCACTCTCTCTCTTTTTTATTTTTTAATACAGAAATTGCATGGTTCTTAAAGAAAATGGTTCTTTGGATTAAGGGTTTTAGCATCCCTGAAGGGTTTCTACCTAGCAGAGTGTTTATTCTTATTCAGTTGTTTATTCATTGACTGGACAAACCACAGAATACATTAGGGTTACACATTTAACCTCCTTTCCTAAGAGTGCCTTTATTAACAGACATAAATATTCCTGGTGGATGTTTTATGGATGCTTTCGGGGTGATTTAACATGCTACACAGCAACCTGAGTTTGAGAAGCGACCATATCTTAGACTGCAAATACCGTCTATATTTCAAAGCCAGATTGAGCCACGTTACATGTGTGTTACTCCACTTTTTCAGCATAGCGTACCTGTATAAATGCGGGTCCGTTTGCTACCCTGCCCCCTGAATGAGACTCTCTAGCAGGTCTCGTTCAGCTCGGCTCTCCGCGTCGTCTGCCGTGAAGTTTCTGAGAACCGCACATTATTAAAGATCCTTTCAACTTGTTGGGATTCATGCCTGCAGTCATCTAAAGCTAATTATTGTGTGAAAGCTTACAAAGAACAGTCATAATGCTGTGATGAATAAACTGGTAGCATATGAGGAACAGGGGACAGAATAAACTGGCTTATGAAGTATTTCTACAAACAAGGAATAACTGATGCAAAAGAAAGTGATTAGCGATCATTAATTTCATGCCTTATTTGAAATTTTAAATGCTTGTTTTTCTGCACAAGTTCGTGATAACGATCTGTCCTGTAATTAAGTCCAAATTAGAAGATGGACTCATATAGGGTTATTGGCTATTCCATGATGGTCAGGGTGCTCATAATCCTTGATGGACTCAAAATGTGTATAGATGCAGATTGTTTAACATGTTGTGGTCATATTGTTTCATTGTATTGCTTCCAAATGAGAAAAACGCTGACATTTCATTCAAAAGAATCAATATGTGGAGGACAATATGCAAGACAGCAGCTTTCTTCCATTCATCTAGATAGATTTCTACCAGTCCTTATTTTATTCTGTATTATACTACCAGTGTTTAACCAAACAAAATTTTTTATGAGGCTTTCCAGATGGGATTTTTCAGCAATTTAATACACTTTTTTATGGCTGAATGCAGTGTTTTTAATCATATTCTACATATCTTCCTGGTTATTTTTTACCTTCTCTTCAACCATCCTGAGGTCAGCTGATTGGGTAAAACAGTTTTTCCACATACCTTCTGCCACTTTATTATCAACAGCTCGTTTTTTCCTTATTGAAATGGACAACTGCAGATGCCGCGTGGGAGGAAAAAATAAAACCAGGACCTCATAGCTAATTACAGCCATATAGACCATTCCTAATGAATTTCATCTGGGAAACGAGCCAAATGAACTTCATAAATATGTTACTACAGAAAGAAAATTTCATAATCCAGAAAACTATGGAATATTAATAATATTTTTGGCAACTGGATAAAACAGCTGCACTTTTCTATCTCTCATATTAAGCATGTGATGTTAAATGCAGGGTTTTTTTTTAAACAATGTAATGCATTAGCCGCAAAATACACACCCTGGTGTTTGAGCCAAGCTCAGAAATATTGTTCAATGAAAATTTTGCTCTGTGCTTCAGAGAGATCAATTAGTCCAAACTGGTGCTGAATGATTTTGTTCGTGTAAATGTTTGAACAATATTTCTGAACCAGGCCTATTATTTTCATGACGTGAAAGAATGCATTTATATTTACTTTCCCAATTGATCAGAATCCATATGGAATTATTTATTTAAACAGGTGCTCACCATTACCATAATTGTACACAAGCTGAAGATGTCTTATTATATTCGCGTTTGATTGATTTTCTCTCTAACTATGTTTGCCATCATATCCAATATATCGCCATCGATGTTACAGCCAGCTCTGTACCGTAGTGGGTGGATGTGAGAGATGTTGTGATGAATTATTACAGTGTTTAGGCAAAACAACTCTCTGGGGTTCATTCAGCTGTGCATTTCAGCTATGTCGGGAGTCTGATTAGAGAAAACAAACTCTTCTGATCATTCTGAAAAGACAGGGAGGATACGCTGGCTAAAGCATGGGAGCTCTAGGTCACACAAGGTTGCGCTCTAACGAGCTGGCGCTGACCCACAGAGTCAGTCTCATCTTTGCACTGGAGCCAGCAAAGGTCTGGTTTCAGTTCACACCCTGCAGGTACATACACAGGGGGTGAGAGTGAGAGATTGCGCACAGCAGACCAACACCAACACTCTGAATGGAAGAGGAAATAGAAAAAGGAGCAGAAATAGATTCTGGAAGAACGAGCTACGAGAGGTCAGTAAAGTGGATAAACAGCGTTAGAGGGAACGGGTAAATAGCAGTGTCCGGCAGAATGCTGAAAGAAGGAGACACCGCATATGGGAGGACACGGCAGGTCACACGGAATGAATGAGAGTGTCCTTTACAGCATGTAAAGCACTAGCCGCATAGCTATCAACACTCCAATTAACACCTCCAACTCCCTGCAGATGTCCTCCAACATGTCGAGGTTCACTCCTCTTTCTAAAAGAAGCCAAGGCATGCAGCAAATAGGGGGGAGGAGGAAAAAATGGAGTGAGCTTTGACATAGCTTCTATTTTCCCCTGCCCTGCCCGTCACTCGCCTCCGCACTCACCGAGGAAGCCGACGAGCGTTCAGCAGACGGATCTTAATGGCCACTAATGGTCTCTACTGCTGAGCCTCGACTCTCTGAAATTACCATGCCTATTTCCTGCGTGGTTTTATAAAGAACCCAAAGGATCTTTTCTACGAAAATACAGGGTTAATCTGCGGGGTACTTTAGCAAGTGCAAGGGTCAGAGAGAGAGAGAGAGAGAGAGAGAGAGAGAGACAGACAGACAGAAACAGATAGACAGAGAAAGAAAGAGAGAGACAAACAGACAGACAGATAGACAGAGAGAGAAAGAGAGAGACAGAGAGAGAGACAGAGACAGACAGACAGACAAAAAGACACAGAGAGAGAGAGAGAGAGAGAGAGAGAGAGAGAGAGAGAGAGAGAGAGAGAGAGAGACAGGCAGATAGACAGAGAGAGACAGACAGATAGACAGACAGAGAGAGAAAGAGAGAGAGACAGTAACAGACAGACAGATAGACAGAGAGAGAGAGAGAAAGAGAGAGAGACAGAAACAGACACAGATAGACAGAGAGAGACAGAGAGAGAGAGGGAGAGAGAGGGAGAGACAAACAGACAGACAGAAACAGATAGACAGAGAAAGAAAGAGAGAGACAAACAGACAGACAGGCAGATAGACAGAGAGAGACAGACAGATAGACAGAGAGAGAAAGAGATAGACAGAAACAGACACAGATAGACAGAGAGAGACAGAGAAATATACAGAGAGAGAGAGAGAGAGAGAGAGAGAGAGAGAGAGAGAGAGAGAGAGAGAGAATACATCAAAAGGACAACTTGACTGGCTGAGGTATTCTGAATGTAAATTTACACTCACTGTCCACTTTATTAGGAACACCTCTACTCCGCACGTTCCATTCATGCCATTATTTAATCATGCAGTTAATCCAATCATATGGCAGCAGCACAATATATAAAAGCATGCAGTGACAGGTTCCTGTTCACATCAAACATCAGAATGAAGAAAAAGCCTGGCATGGTGGTTAGTTTCAGTGATAGTCCAGAGATTTCGGACTACAGCAGTCTGAACATTTATATTAATATTTATATATTTAAAAAAAAAAAAAACCTTATGCATACAGGTGTGCATATATATATCTACCCTTAGATACCCTATATATAGTACATGTACACTCAATTATACTTATACTGTATTTATATTAATAGATATATTTATATATAAATAGTATATAAACAAATATGTGTGTATTTTTTAAGTTATATTTTTTCTTGTTGTTGCAATCTAGGACTGAGAGAAACAATTTCAATCCTCTGTATGTCCCGTGGCAGAATTGACAATAAAGCTGACTCTATCTCTGTGTCAGAGTCAGCTCTTTAGAGTTTACACAGAATAGCACAAAATAACAGGAACTAACATGTTTCCTGGATGTTGCACATCATTAAACACAGGGATGCATCAATACCGACACTGGTATCCGTCAGATGCTGTGCTCATTCACATGTACACATAAAAACAGTCCCATAATGGCATATGACTCCATATGGATACTATTTGACATACAAAGTGTACAGAGTCGCAATAACAAACAGGAAGACACGAAATGAAGCAACCTGAGGCTGATTTTCAATCAAAGCAGACTGCAAAGTGCTCTTTGTGAAAATATCAAGAGGAGAAATTGCAGCATCTTCTTATGAGATGTAACCTGATGAAAACACTTTAAACACACAATTCAGCACAAAGAGTTCACTGCTAGCACCGAACACTGGCTAAGTGAACGGCTTTAACTCTGTACTGCATTTTATTTAATATTAACCCTTGTGTGGTGTTTGGCTTTTGTATTTTTTTCACTAAAAGATTTTTGAATTTGTAAATCATCCACACTTGCAGATGCATTTTTGAGAGCTGTGTTTCATAGCTAATGACATTAGCAATCTTTTTTATTAAATTTTTTTTTTTTTTCGAGATTCATGACACCAAGGTCTTTATTATAGACACAGATTATACTTTCATTGTTTCATTAATTACAAACAATCACAAATGTTATCTGTATTGTTTGGGATCGAGAAAAAGATAATATATGTAAAGGACTTGTTTTTTTTTTTTCCTGTGGTGCTTTCAAAACCCCAATAAGGTCCTAGGTCAATTTAACCTGAACAGAACCAAAGGGTCCAAAGCAAGAGAACAGAACACTAATGTACATATTAATATCTCATGTTACATTTACATTTCTGTCATTTAGCAAACACCCATATCCAGAGCGACTTACATTTTCATTTCATTTTATACAACTGAGCAATTGAGGGATGAGGGCCTTGCTCAGGGGCTCAGCAGTGGCAGCTTAACGGATCTGGGATTCAAACTCACAACCTTTCAATCAGTAGTACAACACCACTAAGCTACCACTTCTTGAGAACAAGTGTAGTATGTGTATATGTATAATGAATGTGATAAACATTCATTCATTCATTCATTCATTCATTGTCTACCGCTTATCCGAACTATACTCAGGTCACGGGGAGCCTGTGCCTATCTCAGGCGTCATTGGGCATCAAGGCAGGATACACCCTGGACAGAGTGCCAACCCATCGCAGGGCACACACACACTCTCATTCACTCACGCAATCACACACACTACGGACAATTTAGATATGCCAATCAACCTACAATGCATGTCTTTGGATTGGGGGAGGAAACCGGAGTACCCGGAGGAAACCCCCAAGGCACGGGGAGAACATGCAAACTCCACACACACACACACACACGGCGGATGTGGGAATCGAACCCCCAACCCTGCAGGTGTGAGGCAAATGTGCTAACCACTAAGCCACCGTGCCCCCCCCACGGATAAACATAAACAGCACAGTTCCCCATGACTATAAACTGTTCTAGAAAGGACATTTTTTACAAAAAAAATTACATTATTTATTGTCTAGTGTCACCCAGATGTTCCCTTCTGAGCCTGGTTCTTCTCAAGGTTTTTTTCCTCGTATCATCTCAGGGAGTTTTTCCTCACCACTGTCGCCTAAGGCTTGCTCATTAGGGATAAATGTTAAGGAATAAATGCTTTACATGCACATGAATGTATTATGGAGTTGTCCCACCCTTTGCAGCTATAACAGTTTCAACTCTTCTGGGAAGGCTTTCCACAAGGTTTAGGAATGTGATTATGGGAATTTCTGACCATTCCTCTAGAAGAGCATTTGTGAGGTCAGGCACTGATGTTGGACGAGAAGGCCTGGCTCGCAGTCTCCGCTCTAATTCATCCCAAAGGTGTTCTATCGGGTTGAGTGCAGGTCAGTAAAGTTCCTCCACACCAAACTCGCTCATCCATGTCTTTATGGACCTTGCTTTGTGCACTGGTGCGCAGTCATGTTGGAACAGGAAGGGGTCATCTCCAAACTGTTCCCACAAAGTTGGAGCATGAAATTGTCCAAAATGTCTTGGTATGCTGAAGCATTAAGAGTTCCTTTCACTGGAACTAAGGATCAACCCCTGAAAAATAACACCCAAATTCAATAATTTGGAGGGGTGTTCCGAAACTTTTGGCAATATAGTGTATCAGTACTGTTGAAAACCAAAACAGCTTCAACTTGAAAAAACATATTGATGCATCAGTGCTGTAAAGTACAATGTGTTAGTGTGTAACATATGGCAAATCTAATGAGGGGCATCAAAAGGGCCAAATACTGCTACAAGGGGGTGAGAGTGGAGGAACACTTTTCCAATTCCGACCCCCGACACATGTGGCAGGGCATCCAGGCCATCAATGACTACAAGCCCAGCAACTACATCCTGAATGACACAGATGTCTCCTTTCTTAACAAGCTAAATGACTTTTATGCTTGCTTTGAAAGATACAACAAGGAGAAAGACATCACGGCCAGACTCTCTGCAGACCACCAAACCCTCACACTCACCTCCACAGATGTGTACAATTTACTGAGCCAGATCAATGTATGTAAGTCTGCTGGCCCCAATGGCATCCAACATGCTTCAAATCCACCTTCATTGTGCCAGTGCCGAAACACTCCTCCCCAAAGAGCCTGAATGACTACCACCCTGTAGTACTCACACCCAGTAACCTGCTCCTTAACACCAGCAAGACAAAAGAGCTCATCGTGGATTTCAGGAGGGAGAAAGGAAGAACACACAACCCCATCCACATCAATGGAATGACTGTCGAGCATGTATCCAGCTTCAAGTTTCTGGGGACCCACATCTCAGAGGACCTGTCCTGGACCACCAATACCTCCAGTTTGGTCAAAAAGGCTCACCAGTGCCTTTTTTTCCTAAACACACTGAAGAAGAACCACCTGTCTTCATCCATCCTAGTGAACTTCTACTGCTGCACGATTGAGAGCATCCTGACCAACTGCATCATAGTCTGGTATGGGAACTGCGCAGTCACCGACCGCAAGGCACTGCAACGGGAGGTAAAAACCGCCCAAATCATCATAGGAACCCCACTTCCTGCAATTGAGGACATCCAGAAGAAGCACTGCCTACGTCGGTCTCACAGCATACTTAAAGACTCTTCCCACCCTGCCCATAAGCCATTTCAAACTTCTACCTTCCGTAAAGTGATTCAGCTGCCTCCGGACCAAAACCAGCAGACTAAGGAGCAGTTTTTTTCCCACAGCTGTCTCCTTACTGAACTCTGTCCCCCATTGAACCCCTATGCCCTTCCCTCACCTCAACACACTCCTCAGCTAGCCATGTCACTTCTACATAGGCAATGCATCTAGCACACATTCACCTACTGTATAAAACTGTTCATAGCCTGAGCCTATACATCATTCGCATGATCCATCTGTATTGTATGCACATGGCACTGCTGTATATATGCTCATAGCACATATATGTATACTGTCCATATTACTCTGTATATTATGTCCATAGCCACACACATCTATATATCATGTTGATAATACTGTATATATCCACCTGTAATTATCCCCATAATACTGCTTCTATCTGAACATCTGCCCTCATCTGTACATATTGTATTACCTATACATAATCCGTAGTATTCTGTATATCAAGTCCATAGCACATGCATCTGTATATCATGTTGATAATACTGTTTATACCCAACTGTAATTATCTACATAGTACTGCTCCTATTTGTACATAAGTCCTTATCTGTACATATTAGATTATCTACATTACTGCATATAAAGTACTTGCTGCTCGTTGCACTTCTGGTTAGATGCTAAAATGCATTTCGTTGCCTTCTACTTGTACATGTGTAATGACAAAGTTGAATCTAATCTAATCTAATATTAACAATAACATTTAACAATATTAACAATAACAATGTTTTTTTTTGTTTTGTTTTTTTAACCAAACAGTGATAGAGCTTTAGGATTCATTCTGGCTGAAAATTTAGCTTTAGAATGAAATTTAATGGTTCAGATTTCTATTTATTTCCCTCACAGTAATGTTGTACAGTGCTGTATAACTTTCTACAGAGAAATTTCTTCTCACATGTAGGATATTTTACATTATGGCACATATGTCCGGCATAATTATGATGTATTATATATTTAAATGCAATTAAAACAAACAAGATGGGGTAGATCGTGAATGCATTTATACCCTAACAGATTTATAGGTCAGGCAGCTGAACACGAGATCCACAGATAAATGTGGAACGTACTATAGATATTAGGAACACTAGAAAAATATGAATTCATAATCTATTTACAGCATAATGTTGCTTACTTTCCATACTTCCACTTTACATACTTTTCAAAAAAAAAAAAAACATATAGTGCATAAAGCAGCAAATTAATAATGAGACCTGGATGAACGTACATGTGTGCATGCTAGTTAGTATTCTTCAATGTTTATCCATATAGTGCTTAAGGCTTATAAATTATAAATATTCCAGGAAAACTAGCTCGTAGTTTCATCGCTTCAGGTATATTCATTTGACAAAGGATGCACAGAAGTATGCATAATATCGTATCTCCTGATACAAGGCTCTTCATTCGCATGAATCATTAATCACTCACACTTCCTCGTCTGAAAAATTAACTTCCTGTTTATGTTGAAACGGAAAAGCCTACAGGGTTAAAGCTATAGTCACTTCTCCTGAGCGTGCTGTTTAATCACAATGGAAAATAAGGTATACTGTATGTTAAAAATATCACGTGAAATATAGTTTCAAAACAAAACCTGACTCCGTTGCTTATATTGAATTTAATTAAACAAGATAGAGTGATAGAGCGAGCGTGATCAGTTCACGTAGTATTAAAATAAACAGAGTGTGAAATCTCAGGAGGATGTCGGTGTTGGTGTTGATTGGAGCTCCAGTATAAATATAGTGTTCATTTTAGGTGATTAAACCCTATATGGTAGAATAGTGCAGTGGTCATGTGACTTTTATTAAATAAAACAGCATTGTGGGTTTGCTTTTATTTAAAAAGAAAACTAATTGTGTGTATGCCATTTAATTGAATCACATGGAACTGGTGTATGAAATTAAATGAAGTAAATTTAACAAGCTTTTCGTTTTTTTTGTAGCATCCATTAATTTGGTTACATTCTAACCCAAAGATTTGGTTTCGTTTAAATGCTGCTTCGAGAACATCTCCATCAATGCTTCTTTAGATATGGGTTGAAAAAGTTTGAATTGTGTGTATTGTTTGAGCCTTTGTTAGGATATTTTCCAGGATAAATTTCTACAGCATACAATCGATGCATTATATACGTCTGATCAATAAAGTAGCAGAAACACAGTCCTGAAATCAATGTCTGATATTTGTTGATGTAGGTGTAATCCTAGCACTTCGAGCCGTGATGTTCCCCAGATGTACACATGAACATTTTGTGTGTGTGTGTGTGTGTGTGTGTTAACCGCTGATTCACCTCCTGGGAAGCCTCGGGAAGTGCAGTTTTTTTTTTCTCTTGATTTCATTGTTCAAGCAACCATCTAAAGCGGCTAATACTTTACTGACCCACGTGTGACTCCTTCTGAGGCTCAGAAAGTCGACGACAAGCTCCTCGGTCTCATTGATATTCAGTACGGGGTGTGGTTACACCTCCATTTAGTACGTATTCAGCTGGAGCAGAGGTGAACACGCTTTGCATAGGAAGAATGTTCCATCATCTCGGTGATAGACGATAAAAAAACATTTCCCACTGCGCATCTGGGAAGAAGAAAAAAAAAAAAAACACCACCAAATCCTGGTTGGAGTTCACAGCTGAGGCAAAATGCCAGATACCTGCCCTGAATGTCAGAGTGCCTCAGATGTTCCTCATGCACAAACTGCCTGCTAATGAGCTCCTGCGTTTTAATAACTCAGCTTTATTTCTATGTTTCCTTGCATCAATATAAATTTTTAACAAACAAAACATTTGTCACAAAAAAGTAATGCAAGACTAACCCAAGAAAAGCACCTGCTGTGTCAGTATTTAATTAGACAGGAACATCTTAACGAGGAACTTGTTAGTTTACCTTAAGAACCTCAAGATGTACAATTGATTTGTGGTATCTTAGTGTGCGGAAAAAAGTTTATTTATTTATTTATTTTTTTAAGTATGCCGTGGTGTAAAAGGAAAAAGACAGCAGGAAACTGACACGCTTCTTAAATACACGGCAGCAAGTGTGTACGGTGGTTTCAGAAAAGAATACACAACAGGTATAGAACACACCTGGACGCTGATCTAGTGAAACATCACTAGGATGTGAGGGTTGAATTTATTTTTTGGTGGGAATTTCAAAATTCTGATGTTCGAGTTCGGAATTAGGAATTCTAAGTTCCAAGTTCAGAATTCCATGGTCCATGGTCTGAATTTTAAATTCTTACATCCTAGTTCTTAATTTATACTTCTGAGTACTGTGTTCGGAATTCGAGTTCAGAATTCCATGTCCCGTGTTTTGAATTCCAAATTCTGAGTTCCAAGTTCAAAATTCCATGTTCTGTGTGAGTTCTAAATTCTGAGGATCAAGTTAAGAATTCTAACTTCCAAGTTCAGAATTCCATGGTCCGTGTTCTGAGTTCTAAATTCTTATGTCTTAGTTCTTAATTCAGATTTCTAAGTTACATGATCAGAATTCCGAATTCTGAGTTCTGAGTCTGGAATTCCAAAGTCCGAGTTAAAAATTCCATGTTCCGAGTTCTAAATCCTGAGGATGGAGTTCGGAATTCTGAATCATGAGTTCTGTTTTTGGTATTCCAAATTCTGAGTTCCAAGTTCAGAATTCCATGTTCCGTGTTCTGAGTTCTAAATTCTGAGGACCAAATTCAGAATTCAGAATTCTAAGTTCCAAGTTCAAAATTCCATGGTCCGTGTTCAGAGTTCTAAATTCTTACATCCTAGTTCTTAATTCAGATTTCTATCTTCCGTGTTCAGAATTCCGAATTGTGAGTTCTGAGTTTGGAATTCCTAATTCTGAATTCTGAGCTCAAAATTCCAGGTTCCGTGTTCTGAGTTCTAAATTCTGAGGATCTACTTCGGAATCATGAGTTCTCTGTTTGGAATTCCGAATTCTGAGTTACAAGGTCGGAATTACAAGTTTCATTTTCTGAGTTCTAAATTTTGAGAACTCATAAGAAAATCTATGACCATTAAATCAAAATCCCGCTCAGTTCTTATTCTTAAGCATCTCAAATGCTGCACAAAAATTAAATACAAATATATGCACAAATATTTGTCGTTCAGGGGGAAGTGATAAGTTACCAACAATCCAAAATATCTGCTAGATTTTTTTCTATATCCATGTAGTACTATCTTTTAAAATATGATAACATTTTCATTAAATTGCACAAGTACCAGGAAACAGCTCGGTTCCTTTCCACTTCATACGTCAATCTGTGCAAAAAGTGCAAAAACACTTCATTTTTCAACAGGCTTTAGACATCTGGGTTATACAGAAGCACATCATCTTATGAAATGTCCTGCTAAACGTATGCAAACTGTGGCATTGCAGAGGCAGCTAATGAGAAAAACATGGCAATCCATAGCAGAAAAAACACGCCTTAAGACAACTTAATGCTCAGACTACAACCCTTTCATTATCTGTCCCCAATGCTGATAACTTCCAGACTAGTTAATTTGCCCTGATAGATAAATACTGTACGTTAGCACATGTTCATTTAAAACGACACAGAAAACTAGAGTAAAAGTAATGAAGAAATCTGTCCATCCAGGTGCTTCTTCACATGTTCTACTCAGCAAGGCAAAGAATCCCCGACACCAAGCTCGTTATTAGTCGGCATAGACGACTAATCTGCAATGTTGAGGAACAGAAACTCTGAGGCGCTACCCTTATGTGACCCAAGTCTTTGCATTTTTTTTATTATTTTTTTTTTTATTCCTCCCCTTGAGAAATTTCATTATATTCCCACCGTGTCAGACGTGTCCTCGTGTCTCACAGCAGGTACGAAACAGAGCAAAGTCACTGCTGCCTATGGACATTCCTGACACAGAGGTTAGACTTAATGACCAGAAGAGACGGACATATGGGGAGACATGAAGGCGTGATCTGCCATGGCTCAGAGCTTCTGAACAGCGCATTAATGAACAGCAGTGCCTTCGTTTGGCACAGCTCAGCTCATGTCTGCCGTGACAGCCAGCGCGCTTCGTTCTGCTGATGCCATGCATCTCCCACGCCCAAAAGTTTCTACAGCAGCTGAGACACTGACAATATCTGTCTGGAAAATAAAAAAAAGTGCCAGAAAAAGCAAGGCGTCACAGCACATTCTTGTCCTTTCTCCTTCCTGTTTTTGTCTATTTTCACCTTCGTTCTCTCTCGTAGGGAACGGGGAAGATTTCAGCTTCTTGAGTAGGCTTCAACTTTCTCCTGAACTTCTTGGTTAGAGAACGGAAAAACACAAGGACGAAACGTATTGGATGCACAAGAATGGAAAAATGTTCCAGCACACGTTGGACTAATGTATGAACTTCCTTTGATTTATTTCACTGAGGTGTCTCCAAGAGCCTTTAATAGTTTAATTGTCAAAATCTACACAGAAAATTGTTTAATCTGCCTTTGGGCTATAATCTGCTTGAGACAAACGGTTATGATTCGAATGAAGTTGGCTTGCTTGTGAGACGTCGACAATTCTAAGAGAGACAGCACTGATGGCAACGAATAAAGACAAATCACCCAATCCAAGATAGTGCCCTTATCAGCTACACCACAAGAGATGGAGTGTTGCCCTCCGACGAAGCCCCCACCAAAAGAGGAGCACAAGATACACCGTCGGATTATGCTAATCCCATATGCATTCGACATGTTCCCCTTCCTCTCCTCTGGCATGGGATCTTTTCAAAGGAGAGTCATTCACATTCTTAATGGGATTACGAGAGAGCAAAAAAAGAGGAAGTATCAGCGTGTAGCTCATTCGTTCATTTCACCAGTTGTCATTTCCATCGATCCGGTGGGTCTGACAGTATTCAAAAAAAAGGCTCACTTAATCTCCTTCAAATGACTTCAGCCATAGGGAGACAAGAGATGGAAAAAAAAATCGAAGCGTGAGGGTCAGCAAGGCAGCGGACAGCATCGACCGGCAATTTATATGCAGTGGAACGTAGAATGGCTGTTATTTTTGTCAGAGTAAAATTGGGTTTGCTCATGTGTGGGTGTTAGTGTGTCATTAAGGGGCTCGCTGTTGCTCTCAGCTGCCTACTCACTATGATATAGTCCTCTGAAGAATGGCGTAATCCTCCTGGGCTAAGCAGAAAAAGGACGGAATTGTGGGAGGATGGATTGAGGAAACAGTGGATGGGATTCAAGAGTGAGTGAAAGAGAGAGAGAGAGAGAGAGAGAGCAGTATGAGAGAGCAGTATGGTTTCGCCATGCTTTCTGTGGGAGAAGCTTGCTTGCGTACTTGTAGGTGGAGGATGGAACTTCGCAAACAAGGTTCTTTACAATAGCGAGTGTTCCACTAGGTGCACTATTTCACTCTAACAGCGACTCTCGAGAACGAGAACCAGGCTTAGCGACCACGTAAACAGCATGCTCTTAAATAGTGTGTTAAACAATCTATTATATAAATAATGCTTCGATCTCAGCCCTGTTGAGTTCTTTAATATGACAGAACAGAAGATTAAGACTATGATTTAATTCCAGGATAGTTCGGCAGGAAGGAATTTATGCTAAGCTCAGGATCAGGACGAGATCCTGTTTGAGTCTGATTCCTCTCAAGGTTTTTTCCTCATATTGTCTCAGTGAGTTTATCCCTCACCACCATCACCTCTGGCTGGCTCATTAAGGGTTAAATATACATTTTTTTTTTTATTCCTGTAAAGCTGCTTTGCGACAAGTTCCATTCAACAGCCAAATAAAAGTGAACGAAAGTTTCTATTGATGTGAATGCTTCTATAGAAACAGCTCCAAAAGGCTAGTAATAAGAAAAGAAGCACACTGTTATTGAATAAGGTCAAATATAGAATCGTTGATGTGGGGAAGACGTCCAGAAGGAGATTTACTTCCATGATTAAGTTCCATGAGTTCCTTCTCAGTTTTCCTCCATGGAAGAAACTTCCGGATAGAAGACTTTGGGAACATTACAAGTTGGGGTGCTTTTTGGACTTTGGACATAAATTTAAGAGTCTTTTAAGACATGCTGAGAGTATGAAAAGGAAATTGGAGAAGAGAGAAAGAGAGAGAGAAAGAAAGAAAGAAAGAAAGAGAGAGAGAGAGAGAGAGAGAGAGAGAGAGAGAGAGAGAGAGAAAGAAAGAAAGAAAGAAAGAAAGAAAGAAAGAAGATGAAAAAAGTACTAAAATGATGATTCTGATGAAAAAAGGACTTGTATCTGTTACACACTCAATATGGATATATACCAATATTATACCTATATATATATATATATATATATATATAATATATATATATATATATATATATATATATATATATATAGGTATAATATTGTGTTGGTCCCCCTTTTGCTGCCAAAACTGCCCTGACCCATCATGCACTGTGTATTCTGACACCTTTCTATCAGAACCAGAATTAACTTCTTCAGTAAGTTGAGCAACAGTAGCTCGTCTGTTGGATCGGATCACACGGGCCAGCCTTCCCTCCCCCCCACGTGCATCAATGAGCCTTAGCCATCCATGACCCTGTCACCGGTTCACCACTGTTCCTTCCTTGGACCACTTTTGATAGATACTGACTTTTGATAGAGCTGCAGTTTTGGAGATGTTCTGATCCAGTGGTCTAGCCATCACAATTTGGCTTTTCGTCAAAACTCACTCAAATCCTTACGCTTGTCCATTTTTCCTGCTTCTAACACATCAACTTTGAGGACTCAATGTTCACTTGCTGATATAATATATAATATATCCCACCCACTAACAGGTGCCATGATGAGGAGATAATCAGTGTTATTCACTTCACCTCTCACTGCTCAGAATATTATGCCTGATCTGTGTCTCTTATCTCTTATACATCATATATTTTCATCATGTTACCATCACCTCAGGCTTGCTCATTAGGGATAAAAGTTAGGAATAAATAGTAACTTTTTATCGTTTTTTTTCTATATTTCTATACTTCTGTAAAGCTTCTTTGAGACAGTATGCAGTGTGCATAGTGCTATACAAATGAATTGAATTTAATATATTGTTACATGCTTCTGTTATTATATCCATCCGCTGTAAACAGTAACGCATTTTAATTGGTATTTTCAAGAAGTCTTGAAGAGGTTTTGACAAACTGACAAATCATTCTGGTCTGGGTTCTACTGAATCTTCTGAATGAGCTTCTGACCTCTCTCGTCATCTAGATGTTGCCCTCCCAGAAATGGCACTCAGTGGCAAAAATTCGTTTTAATCCCAACAACAGAACGCTTAAACAAAACCACTGCTTTACTTTGCACGTTAGAGTTGCATTTACATAATTTACTGCATATACTTTTCTTGTAATTTGGCATCGTTTTTATGCCAAACCCTTATAAAGACTTAAATGCACACTAACAGGACAATTATTAAGTGATTATTCCCATCAAGGGACCGATCCCGTGAGCAGAGCCTCAGAAAGATCATGACTGGAATCTGGAATACGTACGCTTGGGATGTCAGTTCATCGTAATCCATGCTGTTAGAGTAGAACAAACCATCCCTTCCTCTAAGTAGAACATACCAACAGTCTCATTTTCATGTCCTTCTGTCTTTAGCAAATAGACAGCATACGGGTGATAGATAACGTTGCTAATAAGCAGGGAATTGAAAGTATTCTTGAGAGAGGTTTTTTTCATGATGGAATTGGCAAATATTAAAAGTTCTCAATCAAAAACATGCTATGACGGTCAGACTGTCAGTAAATCAAGAATGTTTATTTTTTTTTTTAGTTTTAGCAGCCGAATCAAAATTAAGGTAGCAACTCAATTAACACTCTATTTAATGATCTAAAAAAAATATAAATAAATTACAACCAAAAATACTATAAATAAATAAATAAATAAATAAATAAATAAATAAATAAATGAATGAATGAATGAATGAATAAATTTTAAAAAATGGAATTTTTTTGGAGAATCGCTGACAAAATAATCCCCTGTGAATGATATTTTTTGTAGGTAGCAACTCACACTTAACATTAAATTTAATGATCTAAAAAAATAAATAAATAAATTACAAAAAACCCCTATTAATTAATTAGTTAATTAATTTTGAAAAGTGGAATTTTTTGACAATCTCTGACAAAATAAAATTCCCTGTGAATGATTTTTTTTATCAGTCTAATCAAGAAATAGATAGCAACTCACACTCTATTCATTGATCTAAAATAAAAAACAATAATAATAATAATAAAAAAAAGTAGAATTTCTTCTTTTTTTTCTTTTTTTTTTGCTTTTTTCTTGGCCTACACCAAGCAGTACTCTGACAAAAATTCCCCAGTGAATGATTACAGCCCTATTTCGTCATGAAAGGTCCACTCTGTGAATCCAATCTCCATTGTTAAATAAAGCGAATATTAAAAATGAGAGAGTAATGTCTAGGATTTTAGCTTTTCTTTAATTTTGTCCACCAATCAGTTGAGCATACAGGAATATCCTGAAGAAGACATTTAAAGAGAGAAATGTCAGCGGTGAATAGGGCGAGTGGGTTAATTATATTATTTGACCGTGAGGAAGAAGCTTTGCGATGGCTAACTAAGAAAAAAGGATTGAATCATGAGCTTTACAACTGGAAGGTCTTCATTTACTGGCCACTTTATTAGGAACCTCCATGTAATTATCCAATATCCAATCAGCTGATCGTTGGCTTTTTTTTTTTTTTCCCCAAGTCTTCATCTGTCCAGTTTGGGTGAGTCGCACATAATAGCATCAGATTCATGTTCTTGGCTGACAGGAGAGGAACCTGATGTGGTCTTAACATAGAGAAAAAGAGAGAGAGAGAGAGAGAGAGAGAGAGAGAGAGAGAGAGAGAGAGAGAGAGATAGAGAAAGAAAAAAAGAAAGAAAGAAAGAAAGAAAGAAAGAAAGAAAGAAAGAAAGAAAGAAAGAAAGAAAGAAAGAAGTGTCTTTCATTAATAAAATAATTCTTTAAATCATTAACAAACTCTTGAGCTATAAAAGGAATCATTTTTAAGCTTTTCAACTGGAAATTTACTGGCCACTTTATTAGGAACCTTCACATAATTATCCAATCAGCTGATCATTGGCTTTTCCCCCCAGTCTTCATCTGTCCAGTCTGGGTGAGTCTGTGCACATGACAGCATCAGTTTCATGTTCTTGGCTGACAGGAGACGAACCTGATGTGATCTTCTGCTGTTGTAGTTCATCAACCTCAGGGTTTGATGTGTTCTGAGATGCTTTTCTGTACTATTCCGGTCAGGAAATGATCTTTTGACCTCTCTCATCATCTAGATGTTGCCCTCCCAGAACTGGCACTCAGTGGCAAAAAATAAAAACAACAGGAGGTTTAAACAAAACCACTGAATTCTTTGCTTTACTTTGCATGTTGCTAGTTAGTTGCATTAACATGATCTACTGCATATACTTTTCTTGCTATTTGGCATCACATCTACACTGAATCCCTATAAAGACTTAAATGCACACTAACAGGACAATTAAAAGATCATGAATCAGACTTTTTGTTCGCTCCCTTCCCTGATCCCAGCAAGACATCTCGTACCAAAACAAAGGCATTTCTGGTCTTTCGTGTGTTTTTCTTCATCCTCCATGCTCTTTGAAGAATGAGCTTCTTCCATTCATTAGGTTGCTCTTGAAAAAACACACAAGCAGTCATTTGCTTTGATGCTCATATTCTTTACATTTCTAGCATTTGGCAGATGCCCTTACCCAGGACAACTTACATCATATCTCACTTTTTATACAACTTAGTAATCGAGGATTAAAGGGCCAGCTTGTTCAGGGGCCAGCAGTGGCAACTTGGTGGACTTGGGCTTTGATCTCACAACCTTCTGATCAGTAGGTCAACACCTTAACCACTAAGCTACCACATCCCCCCAGTTTTAACCTCTTTTCTAACCAAAAACTTTCCTGCCATAAGGTTCTCCCATCACACACACATTACACAACAGTGCTGTATCAATAATGCTAAATGATAATAGAGCTATAGTTTTGAAGATGAGACACATCTTAAAAACAATCGACAAACCATCAATGCAAAGAGTAAAAATGTCATGATAGATAGATAGATAGATAGATAGATAGATAGATAGATAGATAGATAGATAGATAGATAGATAGATAGATAGATGGGGAGGAACGACCTCCTCAGTCTGTCAGTGGAGCAGACCATCAATGCAAAGAGTAAAGATGTCACATTAGCCACAAACATTCAGCTTCAAGACAGTTGCTGTTTGATTTAGTACAAGTTTAGTACAACATGTCTTAGAAAAAAAAACATCTCCCAGTGCATTCTCACATCAACACCGGATAGACAAGTGCCAAAAAACCGAACAGAGCATGACAACAAAAGCAGTTTGTGTATCAGAAGATGTGTATCAGAAGATGGCCGATGCTACAGAGAAATGAACTTTCTCTTGACAGGCACAGGCTCGGAATAATAACCTACATAATTCCTCTCTCAATATGCTCTTCCCAAATATAAGAGTAGCTATACTGCAATAACCAGTCTGAAATGATCTTCAATATAGAGGTATTTGACGAAGGGTTCTCATCTCTCGATGGGCAGTTCAATATTGAACTCTAATATACTATAGAGGCTGAGAGGGACAAACAGCAAGCATCTTCTGTTTGCTCTTCCAAGCCTCTGCTGCCACAAAAGATCACATCAGGGTCTGATTTAATTTCAAAGAAAATACGACATGGATGTTATAGGAAAATAATCAACTCTGGGGTAGGGTGGTGTGATCTGGGCCACTGTGAAGCGCACAGCTGTTACCGTGTCGAAGGTTAGTGTTTTTCTATATCTGCAGGTTCCTAATAAAGCGTTTCATTTGATGATTAATAAGAATTTGTTTTTAAAATCAGTTTATAGCTAGAAGTATAGCGTAGTATGTTCCACTCTTTGGAAGACAAACGATGAGAAAATGTGGCGTCCTTTCAACATGGAGATGTTGGAATAGATGATTTTTGAAAATCTGAAAATGAAATACTGACACTGGAGACTCCTTACAAAAATGTATTAAATAAACAGCTCTAGAAAAGATCAACATTTCTGTTGATTAGAACAAGTGCATTAATATCAACAGTGCAGCCAGCACTACTGTTAGAGGTAAAGACCTTCTCAGCTTCAACATTCCTGTTAAACACATGGTAGTATAATGGATTGATGAAGTTTATAAGGGAAAATCATACTGTATCCATCTGAGCTTCACTTAAGCTTCTTCCACTGACTGATGCTGATATGGTTCTCGTTTTTCACTGCAAAACAGCTGGAACTTATGCTGCAAAATTGGGTTGGTTCCAGCACCAGAAAGATGGCGGTCCAGAACTAGGAATTGATGACATTATTTGGAGGATTTGGATTTGCATCAGGAGGGCACGGTGGCTTGGTGATTAGCACGTTTGCCTCACACCTCCAGGGTTGGGGGTTTCATTCCAGCTTCCATGATGTGCCTGTGCCTTGGGGGTTTCCGCCCCCAGTCCAAAGACATGCATGGTAGGTTGATTGGTGTCTCTAAATTGTTCGTAGCATTTGTGGGTGTGTGATTGGGCCCTGCGATAGATAGACTGGCATCCTGTCCAGGGTGTACCCTGCCTTGTGCCCGTAGTCTCCTGGGATAGGCTCCAGGTTCCCTGTGACCCAGTAGTAGGATAAGCAGGTATAGAAAATGGATGGATTTGCATCATTATATTATCAAAACATATATATAATCAAATTACATTTAATTACATTTAGTTAAATTGAATTAAATAATAAAAATAACATTAGAATAATTAAATAACATTAAATGATTGATTGAATAAATAAATGAATGTGGTGGGGCACAGTGGCTTGGTGGTTAGCACGTTTGCCTCACACCTCCGAGGTTGGGGGTTCGATTCCCACGTGTGTGTGTGTGTGTGTGTGTGTGTGTGTGTGTGTGTGTGTGTGTGTGTGTGTGTGTCCGTGTGTGTGTGTGTGTGTGTGTCCGATGCCTCGGGGGTTTCCTCCCCCGGTCCAAAAACATGCATTGTAGATTGATTGGCATCTCTAAATTGTCTGGAGTGTGTGTGTGTGTGTGTGCGCGCACTGCAATGGGTTGGCTCTCTGTCCAGGGTGTATCCTGCCTTGATGCCCGATGACACCTGAGATAGGCACAGGCTCTCCGTGACCCGAGAATAGATCGGATAAGCATTAGACAATGAATGAATGAAATAAATGTGCCACTGAGGTTGTTTTCATGACTAACATTAAAATTAGAAATCTGATTTATAGATCTGTTCAATAAAAATTATTAGAGAAAAGCATTCATTCACAGGAGATAACAGGCACCCATGACCAGGAGCATGACCATGGAAGCAAAATGAAGTCATGCTCTAATTCCATCCCTCCCTCTCTGCTGTCAATCACAGCAACCAACCAATCGTGAATGTCTGTGAGCTCATGTATGTGGAAGATTGCAAACAGCACCGTGAGCTGAGGGTGTTCCACTGTCCTGAGATGTAGCACTAAGATTTCTCAATTTCATGTGAACTTGTTGAGTAGAATACTTATTTCATCCTCTGTATGTCTAAAATGCAGGCTTTAAATGGCTCAGACATTGTTTAATTGGTAAAGAGACAAAGTGTAAATGACAGGTGGATGTTCTCCTGGGGATTGGTGGTCTAAGTGAAACAGGAGCTTCTGAGAAACTTGGATCTCTCAGCAACTATGCAGGTCAATAGGATCTCACCAGCATGCTCTGGAAAACAGGTGTACTCTAAACAATAGCTGGGAGTGGATGCTGGAACAAAAGGTGCTTTGCAAACAATTAAATACTAACTTTTAGATATTGTTTAAATCTAAAAATAAAAAAAAAGGTTGGGAGTAGAGCTGGGTTGCAGTGTTGATGCTCACACGGTAGAAGGAGAATGAAAAATGGAAGCTATAAGCGTATCTACTGCTTCCTCATTAAGCAATTTTGTTATAATGAAGGCATGATGATGTCGAAAGGTTAGAGAAAAATGCAAGAAGAGTCATATTGTGTGTTGTGGACTTTAGTTTCTAGTTCTCTCACATCATAACAACAACAAGAACAACAAAAAAAAACACACACACACAAGGATTACAATAAAGCCAAAGATATGAGCAGGAAGAGCTGAATCAGTGTTACACAAACATCCCCTGATACCTGATAAGGGTGGGTTGTAATCTCCAGATGTTAATGAAATAAACCATGGAGCTCATTCGAAGAGCCTTTCTGAGAAAGACAAATGACCATAAAGCAGGATGGACAGAGACACTGAAGGTCCAAGGATCCATGATTACAAATGTTTTGGGAGTGCTGTTTGATGGTGTCTTTCAATAGAGATCTAAACTGTGCTAGAAGAACCAGATGTGCAAGCTGGGATAAAATTCTGAAAACAGGACCTCAAACTGAAATATGAAACATAACCAGGAAACAAGTTGTTATGGGGAAAAAAAATGAAGCAGTATTGAAAAAAATTGAAATCCATCTGCGGGCCAGGGTATTAGATTGCTGCCGAGACGTTCGAGGGAAGCGGCACATGAATCAAAGAGTTGATATAGCTGACATTTCATGCGAGGTACAAAATGCTTTAGTGCTGAAACATTTACAATACCCAAGAAGAACAAGGCTAGGAAAAAGAGCACAGAGCTGGAAAGCTGGCAAACAGAAACAGACAGATGGGGCAAAGAAACATCACCACAGCCTCTCTGTTCTCCAATGATCTGCCGCTTTGTGTTGGGGAAAGATAAACGATTTGGAACAGCGTAGAACATATTCCCTGAAGAAAACTGGCGACAATACCGAGACAACCAATGAGGAGTGTTGAAGCAGTGTTCAGTGTGTGACAGCAAGGCAAATGTGTAAGATTCTTAAAGGAACACAGTTTAAAGAGAGAGAGACAGAGTGTGTGCGCATGTGTGTGTATGTGTGTGTGTGTGTGTGTGTGTGTGTGTGAGTGAGTGAGTGAGTGAGAAAGATATTGTGAGACAAAAGTGAGTGAGAGAGAGAGAGAGAAAGAAAGAAAGAAAAGTGAGAGTGAGAAAGATATTGTGAGACAAAAGTGAGTGAGAGAGAAAGAAAGAAAGAAAGAAAGAAAGAAAGAAAGAAAGAAAGAAAGAAAGAAAGAAAAGTGAGAGTGAGAAAGATATTGTGAGACAAAAGTGAGTGAGAGAGAGAGAGAGAGAGAGAGAAAGAAAGAAAGAAAGAAAGAAAGAAAGAAAGAAAGAAAGAAAGAAAGAAAGAAAGAAAGAAAGAAAGAAAGAAAAAGAGAAGTGAGAAAGATATTGTGAGACAAAAGTGAGTGAGAAAGAGATAGAGAGAGAGAGAGAGAGAGAGAAGTGAGAGTGAGAAAGATATTGTGAGACAAAAAGTGGGAGAAAAGTGAGAGAAAAAGTAAATAAGTGAGAGAACCACAGTAAATAAGAGAAAGTAAATAGAAAGAAAGAAAAGAAAGAAAGAAAGAAAGAAAGAAAGAAAGAAAAGAAAGAAAGAAATGTGAGACAAAAGTGAGTGTGAGAGAGAGAGAGACAGAGAGAGAGAGAGAGAGAGAGAGAAAGAAAGAAAGAAAGAAAGAAAGAAAGAAAGAAAGAAAGAAAGAAAGAAAGAAAGAAAGAAAGAAAGAAAGAAAGAAAGAGGGAGAAAATGTTAAAGTGAGAAAGAAAGCATGTTAGAAAAGTGAGTGAGAGAGAGAGAGAGAGAGAGAGAGAGAGAGAGAGAGAGAGAGACAATTTCATGGGCCAAGCCAGTGACCGGACCTGTTTGGAAAGAGACCGGATCCTGGGGTCCGGTATAACCCGGATTGATTTTTCCCCTCGCAGTGATTATGACTCCTTCTGTGCTACTGTTTGCCATTTTGCTGCGGCGCCTGCAGGAGAAACACTCCCAGAAATCAATGGCTACCAGCTCCCGATATCTTTGGGGCAAACAGCAAAATACACACTATTTGTACAGATCCTGCTCGTCCAACCTGCTCTGTCTTAATGCGGGTGAGGCTGGAAGTGTGTGTCATTGTATACTTGTGTGATCGTCACTCCCACTAACGGCCACTTTATGGTCCACCGTGTCCCTCAACCCTTCTTCGGCAAACTGCCAACCAATTACTAGCTCTGTGCTCTGGAATGAGGATCGATTTCACCCCTCTCAGGGGCGTCTGTGTCTAAAGAGGTGAATCGGTCCACTGGGTTGGACACGCTCTTTGAAATGTCAACGTTTATGCCCGCATGACCCACTCTGGGATTTCCGAGCACTCACCCTGTGGCCGTGTACACTCTGTATACTTCAGACATGGCAGCACTTTCGCTTCACTTGTAATATTTATGGCGATCGTAAACAAATCTTTGCACCATACATATCTTTAATATTGTCTCAAGAGCTGGCAGCTGGACCTTTTTCCTACCCTGAGTCTATATTGAAATGGTCAGTCTCTGGACAGGAGGTTTGGCTTAATATCTTCAGCAATCTTTGAAGCCGGTTCACTGTAGGCTGACGGTAGCCTCAGATTCGTGACTTTGGCTGAGCAGAGTGGAATCTGATGTGGTTTTCTGCTGTTGTTGCCCATCTGCCTAAAAGGGGGAAGTGGTATCTAAGTGGTTAAGGCGTTAGGCTACTGATTAAAAGGTTGTGAGGTCCACCAAGCTGCCACTACTGGGCCCCTGAGCAAAGCCTTTAACCTCGACTGTGGCAAGGAAAAACTCCGAGATGATACGAGGAAGAAACCTTGAGAGGAACCAGGCTCAGAAGGGAACTTCATCCTCATTTGGGTGACGCCTTAGTGTGTGATCATAAATCATGTCCTTTCTACAGTCATTTTGAGTAACCAGGATCTCCTGAAACACACAATCCAGCTCATCTGCTGCCAACATCCAAGTCGGAGACAGCATTCTTACATTTAATGTGATCCAAAGATCTTGATCTTCATGATTTTCTCTTGCGCTAATGCTACATGATTAGTTGACGAGCCCAGGTTCCTATTAAAGTGTCAGGTGATGTGTGTGAATTCTTAAAATAGAAAAAAATGTTCAAAATGACTCATTAAAAAAAAGGAAAAAGCAAGCTGTCCTTTCATTTAAGTGATTGTCTACTTATTCCAAAAGACAAGCAAGAACCCATTAGCTCCCAACCATCAATTAATCAAAGCGTCAGTGCTCTTAACTCAGCTCTAACTGTTCCCCGAAGCTCAGAAAATCCATTTTCAACATCTTAAAAGATCAGCAGAGAAATATTGGCAAACATGAAAATCACATAGAGCGATGTATTTAGCGAGCACAGGCCTTTTGTCCATGTTTCCTGGATGAGATTGGTTGTATAATCGCTCCCCCACACCATGCATTGCTTATATAATGGTGAAAGTTTGCTTCTCACAATGCCCCTGAGGTGTAGTGCTGCGAAATCCATAGCGTCGCTAACCAGAGGGAGCGTGCGCCACCCACGCAGTCCTATCTGGCTCCATTCAGGAATCATTTAATCCTGACACTAATCTGTGCGTCTGCCTTTCACAGAGAGCATTAGGCAGGAGCCAAGCCATTTAAGAGTCAAAACCAGCAGCATGCACCTTGTGTAGATTTGCCTTCACCAAATTAGGTCTAAAATTATGCAATTTGTTGCCGTGCAGAAAGAAAAAAACAAAAATAAATAAATAACACAACTTTGCCTGATGCTTTCTTCCCCCCCCACACAGGTCAGAAGCTCTGCTGCCTAAAGACGAGGCACTCTTCCAAGTTAGGACGTCCACAACTTTGCTTAAAACCCGAGTACTTTCTGAAAGCTTGGCAGTTTCAGGACCTTGTGCAATCTTATTTCATGTGGGAGTCATGCTTTTCAAGCACTCAGGCTACATTTAGCTCGAAAAAGAATTTTACCGAGAGTTAGCCCTTTGTTAGCGGAGGTCAAGGCTGACCCAATGCTTGCCTCATTTAAGGTTGCTCAGGTGAAAATCCATCCAGGTTGGTGTTATGATCATAATGAGCTGATGTCACTTCGCCGTGGAGGTGGATGTATACGCCTACGTTTCTCAGGAAAGTGCCGGAAAACGCGATCGATGCTAAAAATAGATGATTATTCATGGAATTACTAATAAAATATATCGGTACAGCAAGGCTGACGAATCAAGACAGGGAGAGAGCTGGATTTACTGTAATGATAAAAATTCTCAACATGAATGATTTCATAAATATACAAAATCTGTGTGTGTGTGTGTGTGTGTGTGTGTGTGTGCAAAAATGCATCAGACAGCAGTCTCGGCTCCCCCCGCTCCTCTCAGTTTATAGGCTTCATTATTATTTCATTCACTTTGACCTAAAGCCCCTAAGTAAGGAAGGAGTCGTAGTTTGTGTGAGTCGAACACGCCGTCTCTGGTCTAATATCCACCTGTGACTCCGACCACAGAACGACGAGTCGGATAGATTTGTCCGAGTTAAAGCCGCGAGGCTGACAGTTACCGCAGCGCTCAATCACTACAGAGCGACAAGCACCAGCAAGCGTGTAATCTGCCGTTATCCGGCCCGCATCGGTCTTCCTCCATGAACTTATTTCAGCAGAATTGAGTCAGATTTGATTTATGACAAGCCTATCTGGCTTTTTCAGGGGTTGGTGGTGGGGTGGGTTGGAGCAGGTTGTGTGTGTGTGTGTGTGTGTGTGTGTGTGTTGGGGGAGAAGATGAGGGGAAAAAGCAGAGCAGTCTGAAGAGCCTTCCCTTTAGAAAGTGGAGCAAAACTTTGGCACTTATTTGCAAACCCATATATTTCCCCAAAGTTATTGTAGTAACTTGTTTGGCTTGGAAGCAGCACTAAAGAGGGGAAGAAGAAGGCTTTCAAAGTAGAACAAAGTAAAAAAAGAAAAAAAGTTCGGAAACCTTTTTCTTGTTATTTCATATCGCTGCATTCTTCATTCCGCAATATTGCGCTCCACATTGCTTGCGCGTTTGATTTTGGACAGCAGTCGGCACACGGAAAAGGGAATTGAAAATAACAAGGCCTCTTGTGAAAAATCTGTCCATCGTCTCGGAGCCATCGGTGGGCGTGTGTATGCAACGCCACCCACACCGTTCCGTTCTCTGTTAGCAACTTCTCGCTTGTGTGTGTGTGTGTGTGCGCCAGTATGAAATCGGAAGAAGACAAAAAAAAAAAAAAAAAAAAAAGTCAAAAGGTTGGAAACCGAGAAGGGGTGGAGAGAGAAGTGCTGAGCGCTGCCATGGCAACAGGAGCTGGTGAGTGATAAGCGGCGCTCGGAGTGTTAAAGCGTTTCACAGCCATATCTCTGTTTAGGGAAACGCTACGGGACCAGCCAGCAGCCACCGATTCAAGCTGTGAACTGCTCTCCCACGGCACTGATCTCATTGTGCCAAGCCAATGATATCTCAAGCTGTCTCGCGTTCACAATAGTAGCAGAATAAAAAACGAGGAGGCGAGAGAGAGAGAGAGAGAGAGAGAGAGAGAGAGAGAGAGATGAAGAAGAAAGTTGCCTGGTGTCCAATTCAGGTGCAGAGTGTCTTTTTGTCAGAATGCATGAGCAGGGTGTCGGAGAGTGTCATCATTCTTGACATTTAGAGAATTATTTATAATTTTATCAGCTTTAGGAGCAAAAAGCAGACAAACTCACCAAGTATTCAGTGATGTGTCACTTCACCATTCTCTACAATATGACACGACTCAAGTCATTTACAAAGGTCTTAATATAATACGTGTGTGTGTACTGTGCATATGTACTTTGTGTGTGTGTGTGTGTGTGTACTGTGCATATGTACTTTGTGTGTGTGTGTGTATATATACTTTATGTGTATGTGTGTGTGGGATACCATGTATATGTACTTTGTGTATGCGTGTGTGTGTGTACTGTGCATATGTACTTTGTGTGTGTGTGTGTATACCATGTATATGTACTTTGTGTGTGCGTGTGTGTGTGTACTGTGCATATGTACTTTGTGTGTATGTGTGTGTGTGTATACCATGTATATGTACTTTGTGTATGCGTGTGTGTGTGTGTGTGTGTACTGTGCATATGTACTTTGTGTGTGTGTGTGTTTTATATACTTTATGTGTATGTGTGTGTGTATACCATGTATATGTACTTTGTGTATGCATGTGTGTGTGTGTGTGTACTGTGCATATGTACTTTGTGTGTGTGTGTATATATGCTTTATGTGTATTTTGTGTGTGTATACCATGTATATGTACTGTGTGTATGCATGTGTGTGTGTGTACTGTGCATATGTACTTTGTGTATGCGTGTGTGTGTGTACTGTGCATATGTACTTTGTGTGTGTGTGTGTATATATACTTTATGTGTATGTGTGTGTGTATACCATGTATATGTACTTTGTGTATGCGGGGTGTGTGTGTACTGTGCATATGTACTTTGTGTGTGTGTGTGTATACCATGTATATGTACTTTGTGTGTGCGTGTGTGTGTGTACTGTGCATATGTACTTTGTGTGTATGTGTGTGTGTGTATACCATGTATATGTACTTTGTGTATGCGTGTGTGTGTGTGTGTGTACTGTGCATATATACTTTATGTGTATGTGTGTGTGTATACCATGTATATGTACTTTGTGTATGCATGTGTGTGTGTGTGTGTGTACTGTGCATATGTACTTTGTGTGTGTGTGTATATATGCTTTATGTGTATGTGTGTGTGTGTATACCATGTATATGTACTGTGTGTATGCATGTGTGTGTGTGTACTGTGCATATGTACTTTGTGTGTGTGTGTATATATGCTTTATGTGTGTGTGTGTGTGTGTATACCATGTATATGTACTTTGTGTATGCATGTGTGTGTGTGTGTATATATATACTTTATGTGTATGTGTGTGTGTGTATACCATGTATATGTACTTTGTGTATGCGTGTGTGTGTGTACTGTGCATATGTACTTTGTGTGTGTGTATGTGTATACCATGTATATGTACTTTGTGTATGCGTGTGTGTGTGTACTGTGCATATGTACTTTGTGTATGTGTGTGTGTGTATACCATGTATATGTACTTTGTGTATGCGTGTGTGTGTATGTGTGTATACCATGTATATGTACTTTGTGTATGCGGGGTGTGTGTGTGTGTGTGTACTGTGCATATGCACTTTGTGTGTGTGTGTATATATACTTTATGTGTATGTGTGTGTGTATACCATGTATATGTACTTTGTGTATGCGTGTGTGTGTGTACTGTGCATATGTACTTTGTGTGTGTGTGTATATATACTTTATGTACTTACTGTGCGTATGTACTTTGTGTGTGTGTGTGTGTGTGTGTGTGTATATATACTTTGTGTGTGTGTGTATACCTTGTATATGTACTTTGTGTATGTGTGTTTGTGTGTATTGTGCATATGTACTTTGTGTATGTGTGCATGTATGTATTTTTGTGTGTACTGTGTGTGTGTATACAGTCTGTGTGTATATACTGTATGTACAGTGTGTGTGTGTGTGTGTACTGTATGTGTGTATGTATGTATATATGTACTGTAGCTGTGTGTATGTGTTTTTGTGTGTACTGTGTGTGTGTATACAGTCTGTGAGTATGTACTGTGTGTGTATGTACAGTGTGTTTGTGTGTGTACTGTATGTGTGTATGTATGTATAAATGTACTGTAGTTGTGTGTATGTGTGTACTGTGTGTGTATATACTGTACGTGTGTATGTACAGTGTATGTGTGTGTGTTTGTACTGTAGTTGTGTGTACTGTGTTTGTGTGTGTGTGTGTGTGTATACAGTCTGAGTATGTACTGTGTGTGTGTTTATACTGTATGTGTTTTTTTGTGTGTACTGTGTGTGTATATACACTGTTTGTGTGTGTGTACTGTATGTGTGTATGTATGTATATATGTACTGTAGTTTGTGTGTATGTGTTTTTGTGTGTGTGTGTGTATACAGTCTGCGAGTATGTACTGTGTGTGTGTATGTACAGAGTATGTTTGTGTGTGTGTACTGTATGTGTGTATGTATGTATATATGTACTGTAGTTGTGTGTGTGTGTATACAGTCTGTGAGCATGTACTGTGTGTGTGTATTTACTGTATGTACAGTGTGTGTGTGGGTTTGTGTGTGTACTGTATGTGTGTATGTATGTATATACGTGCTGTAGTTGTGTGTATGTGTTTTTGCGTTTACTGTGTGTGTGTTTTACAGTCTGTGAGTATGTACTGTGTGTACAGTATGTGTACTGTATATGTGTATGTATGTATATATGTACTGTAGCTGTGTGTATGTGTTTTTGTGTGTGTGTGTGTATACAGTCTGTGTGTATGTACTGTGTGTATGTATGTATATATGTACTGTAGTTGTGTGTATATACAGTCTATGAGTATGTAGTATGTGTGTGTGTGTGTATACTGTATGTACAGTGTATGTGTGTTTTATGTGTGCATGTATGTATATATGTACTGTAGCTGTGTGTATGTGTTTTTTTTGTGTAGTGTGTGTGTGTGTGTGTATACAGTCTGTGAGTATGTACTGTGTGTGTATGTACAGTGTATGTTTGTCTGTGTGTACTGTATGTGTGTATGTATGTATATATGTACTGTAGCTGTGTGTATGTGTTTTTGTGTGTGTGTGTATACAGTCTGTGGGTATGTTTGTGTGTGTGTATGTACAGAGTATGTTTGTGTGTGTGTACTGTATGTGTGTGTATACAGTCTGTGAGAATGTACTGTGTGTGTATACAGTCTGTGAGAATGTACTGTGTGTGTATATGTATATACTGTGTATACAGTGTATGTGTGTTTGTGTGTACTGTATGTGTGTATGTATGTATATATGTACTGTAGTGTGTGTGTATAGTCTGTGAGTATGTACTGTGTGTGTATATACTGTACGTGTGTATGTACAGTGTATGTGTGTGTATGTTTGTGTGTGTGTACTGTATGTGTGTATGTATGTATATATGTACTGTAGTTGTGTGTGTATGTGTTTTTGTGTGTACTGTGTGTGTGTGTGTATACAGTCTGTGAGTATGGACTGTGTGTTTGCGCGCACGCGCGTGTTTATACTGTATGTTTTTGTGTGTACTGTGTGTATGTACTGTGTGTGTATGTACAGTGTACGTGTGTGTATGTTTTGTGTGTGTACTGTATGTGTGTATGTATATATGTACTGTAGTTGTGTGTGTATACAGTCTGTGAGTATGTATAGTGTGTGTGTGTTTATACTGTATGTGTTTTTTTGTGTGTACTGTGTGTATGTAGTGTGTGTGTATGTATGTACAGCGCCCTCCACAATTATTGGCACCCCTGGTTAAGATGTGTTCTTAGGCTTCTAACAAATTCTTTTTTTTTTTTATTAAAACAATATAGAACCACAATGCAAAAAAAAAGAGAAAAATCCATCCTTTAATTGAAGTACAATTATTCAGTGGAAAAAAATATCCCACATTAAGAATTTATTTATTTATTTTTTACATTAAATCATGTGTGCCAAAATTATTAGCACCCCTGATGTTAATACTTTGTACAACCCCCTTTTGCCAACAAGACAGCACTTAATCTCCTCCTATAACATTTCACCAGACTGGAGAATACAGAGAGGGGGATCTTTGACCATTCCTCTTTGCACAATCTTTCTAGATCCTCCAGAGTCCTGGGTCCTGTCTTATGCACTCTCCTCTTCAGCTCACCCCACAGGTTTTCAATTGGGTTGAGGTCCGGGGACTGAGATGGCCATGGGAGGAGCTTGATTTTGTGTCTGCTGAAGCATTTTTGTGTAGATTTCAACACGTTTTGGGTCATTATCCTGCTGAAAGACCCAATGACGACCCATTTTCAGCTTTCTGACAAAGGGCATCAGGTTTTGATTTAAAATGTCCTGGTATTTCAAAGAGTTCATGATGCCATGCACTCCAACAAGGTTCCCAGGGCCTTTGGAAGAGAAACAGGCCCACAGCATCACAGATCCTCCACCATACTTCACAGTGGGCATGAGGTGCTTTTCTGCATACTCATCTTTTGTTTATACGCCAGACCCACTTAGAGTGTTTGTTGCCAAAAACCTCTTGACCAAAGCACCATCAGACCAAAGCACACGGTCCCAGTTGAAGTCCCAGTACCTCTTAGCAAACTCCAGATGTTTATGTTTGTGACTGTAGGTGAGAAAAGGCTTTTGCCGTGCATGCCTCCCAAACAGCTTGTTGGCATGTAGATAGCATCTGATGGTTGTTATGGAGACTAAACTTCTTAATGATTCCTCTGACTGTAGATATGGGCAAGTTTAGGCGAGTGGCTATTTTCTCGTAGCCATTGCCTGACTTATGAAGGTCGACACACATCTGCCTTACTTGAATGGGGTGTTCTCTTGTCTTTCCCATGTTGAAGAGTGGATAAGAGAAATAGGCCTCTGTGTCATGCCATATTTCTACCCCAGGGAAACAGGAAGTCATGAATTATTAAAGAAAAGTTTCTGGATACTCTGATCAACTTTAAAAACTACAGTAAAAATGACAAAAATGCTTCAATTACATTTGTTTTAGGTTGTTAGGGGTGCCAATAATTGTGAAACAGGTGATTTTATAAAAAAACAATATTTTTTTTAGTCATGGTTTTTTTTTTTTTTTTTTTAAATAAAGTTAGGATTTTTCTACAGCTTTTCAGTGTGAGATTATGCTTCTGCAAGAAAAAATTAGTTTATTAGAAGTCTAAGACTTAAGACCACAGGGGTGCCAATAACTGTCGAGGGCGCTGTAAATGAGTATATTCATTCATTCATTGTCTACCGCTTATCCGATCTATTCTCGGGTCACGGGGAGCCTGTGCCTATCTCAGGCGTCATTGGGCATCAAGGGAGGATACACCCTGGACGGAGTGCCAACCCATCGCAGGGCACACACACACTCTCATTCACTCACGTAATCACACACTACGGACAATTTAGAGATGCCAATCAACCTACAATGCATGTCTTTGGACTGGGGGAGGAAACCTGAGTACCCGGAGGAAACCCCCGAGGCACGCGGAGAACATGCAAACTCCACACACACGGCGGAGGCGGGAATCGAACCCCCAACCCTGGAGGTGTGAGGCAAATGCGCTAGCCACCGTGCCCCCTAAATGAGTATATGTATGTACAATATCTGTGTGCATGTACTGTATTGTGTGTGTGTGTGTGTGTGTGTGTGTGTATACAGTTCTACAGATACACACGATGACTAAAGACAGCTTTCAGAATTAAACGGATCAAATCCACACAGAGATTATTAGAAATAAACCGATTCCAAGCTGATATGGGACATCAAAATATTTTATTTCATTCTGTAGAACAGCGTTAAACTAAAGATGTCTTACATTCAAGACCGACATCTAGACTCGACTTATACTTCAGCCGCTTCGGCTAGTTTCGCTCGTATTCCTAAAGATTAGCTGAGAAAATGTTGTGCTGTGCGATTTGACGATTTAATATTAGTTACAACTACACAACCTCGTCATTTGTACGGCTACTGTACGGGGTTGTTGTCGTCACTTTTACTTTTTACTGTGTCATAACACACACAGTGCAGAATGCGATTGGTCCAGTAAAACAGCACATACAGAGAGATGAACTGAGAAAGAAAAAAAAAAAGATGTTAGATGTTTAATCAGTTTACAAGGCTACGCTTAACAACAGCAAAAAAAAAAGAGGGTCGTTATTCTTCTAGTTACTCCATAACATCCAGGTTATTTCTGTGAACACTGATAGACATAAATGTACAAGGTAGTAGTAAATCTCTGCTTTGGCTTTTCTGTATAATGCCTTACATTCTTACTTCAGCCTGAACATGGCATGTCCATCTAGAAGGTATATATATATTTATTTTTTTTTTGAACAGAAAAATATTTTTTCCCCTCATCACTGCCTTGATATCTTGAACATAAGTGGAAAAAAGGGAATGCCGCAAATATGTGAAACTGACAGTCTGAGGTGTTTATCACTCCGGCCGAACGGGTTTTTAACATCGCTCAGACGTAATAAATGGCATTCAAGGGTGAAGTTACCCAGAGGAACTGACCGAGAAACAAGCAGCACCACCAAAAAAGATTCTAAATGTTTTTTAACTGCTTGACAACTTCGCTAGTTCTTCAAGAACTACACCAGGATCGTCTCTTAACCCTGCTTCTTACCCCCCAAAAAAATATACGGTTTAAAAAAAATACCCCCTGCCTTTTTAACTTTCTGCTCAATTCTTCACGCCGTTCTCATCAGAAGAACGAGGTGTCAGATGAGAATGCTCCGGCTAGCCGGAAATCTTCTCTCACGAGGACGCAGAAGAGGCGCTGGGGCAGGGATTTGGAGTACGGCGCCGGGCGCGGTACGCACGTACGCAGCAGGATCTCCCGTCCAGCCGGGGGTGGGAAATCTGGAACTCCGCCTCCTGCTGGCTTGCGCTCGTCTGGCCCGCCCACTCGGCCTGCTTCTTCCTCTAACGGCGCCAACGGGGCGGCCTGCGTGGACGGAAAGACATTATTCTAGTTACGCAACAGCAATTGTTGTGATTTCTTTCAACAAACCTGACATCATGTTTCCAGCGTAAACTTTAATTAGTCAAACTTGCCCAAGTTATATAAAAGAAATCTCACATGACCTGAGAGGTTTTTTTTTTTTTTTTTTTTTTAGAACTAGGGGAAACTAGCAAATACTTTATTTCTTTTCTTTTTTTTTCAGAGAAGGAACAAATCTCACTAATTAGGTGGCTGATTGCAAATTAGCAAGCGTCTTATCACATCCACAAGATGTCACAAGATAATGAAAGAGGGGGAGCTGGTAAGGAAACACTGTGCAGAAAGGGTGCCGAGAGAAAGGTGGCCATCTACTTCCTGTGAAAAGGCCAGGCGTGGAGACGTGTGACAGAAAGAACGAGGAGTCAAACGGCAAACAGCGCTTTTGTCCTAATAGCCCTGGACTAAAGGAAGAAAGGAGGGGAGATAGATGTGAGGAGGGAGCTGACGACACTGACCTCTACGTCCGAGAGAAAACCCTTGTTATTAGACGGCACCGGTGAGGAGATGAATAGACGGTTGGGCAAAGAAATAACTGATTAGTGCGAGACAGAGCTTATAAAAGGTTGAGAAATGAAAGGAAACAGTTCAAAAGCCAACTGTGAACACACAGCACTTTGCTCTGACTCACTGAGCAACGATTACCGACATCCTTACACCTCTGCAGCTTGTTCATTAGAGGACTGATAACTAATTATCTGTAGAACTTCAATAAATCAGTGTCATTCTTTCTTTCTTTTTTCCCCCCTCTCAGTTGGCAAGGAGAGAGAGAAAGATGGTGGGCCAAAAAACAGACAAAACAAACCAGGAAAAAACCAAACCAGGAAGAAAGATGAAGAGGCAGCTGAGATATGATAGTACTGGTGGTTACCTCATCACTGGAATCAGCCAGCTTGGCAATGGTGAGAGGCAAGCCGTGTTAGGAGAGAAAAATAAATAAATAAAGAAAGAAAATTATATGCACGAAAAAATGAAATAAAGAAAGTAAGCTCCGTTCACTTTCTCAATTACATAACACTCGAAGTATTTTAGAGAGGATCATGAGAAGAAATGCTCACACATGCCATGCTCTCTACAGCAGCAGCTAAAGCAAGCAGGTATCCAACTTCTTCATGCGTGCACACACACACACACACACAGTGTCAGTCTCCACGTCCCTGGGACGCGGTGGTCAAATTTTAATGACGGCGTTTTAAGGCACCCGACGCTTCTCCACCTCTTCCCTTTTGTTCCAACTCTTCCCCTCTTTCTCGCTCACTCCTCCCTCTTCCCTTTTTTTCCCCCCTTCTCTGTTTATCTCGCTTTCTTTTCCAAGAAAGCTCACCTCATTTGAATCCCCTGATTTCACATGATTTACATGAGGATGCTTGGGATAATTATTGCCTTTCTATTTCCAGCTTGGCAACACACAGGGTATAATTTAACACTCTCACATACATCCAGACGGGGGAGAAAAAGAGAGAGTGAGAGTGAGAGAGAGAGAGAGAGAGAGAGAGAGAGAGAGAGAAGACTGATTGAGAGAGTTTGGGCAAACAAACTTGATTTCAGAGAGTTCTTACTTAAAGAAAAAGCCAGCCGTGTCTTTATTGGCATTTCTCAAACACACCGTGCAAAATAATTAATTTGACATTTTAACGCTGCTGCTGCTGGAATATTCTTAGCCTGTTTACCTAGGAGAAGAATCTCTCAAACTTGCAGAACAAATACTTCGAGTGTTCTAGTTTCAACGCTCAAAAGCAGCATGGCCTAGGCGAACATCCACGCTGTTTCATCTTCCCCACATATCGAGATTTTGCTCCTCGTTCATTTCAGATTTCCTCAATTCAATTCCGTTCCCTGAGCTATAGGACAGGATTCCATAAACTCCTCTAATCTGATCAGCGCTTTAAGTCAGCGGCATGACCGCTAACACGACGTGCCGGAGGTGGATCAGTGACACGGAACGCTTAATAATGGAGGTCGTGCATCGCATGAGCCGGACTTCCTTCTTATGAACGTTTCACAATTCGTTGTTACTATAACACGATTATTTACACACCTGACTCAATAATAAATCTGAAATTCATTATTAAATGTCACAGGGTACAGTGGAAGCTCGGCATACGGATTTAATTCGTTCTGGAGGCGAGTTCTTACAGTGAAAATCTGTACTGCAAAATGAATTTTTCCGTAAGAAATAATGTAAATGCCGCCCAAAAATATTAGCAATATTACCGATACGAAGCGTATGTAAACTGTATGGCTGCTTACGGAGAACTGACCCAAGCCAAGCAATTCCATGTCGAGGCTCCTCACAGGAAGTCCAGCCACCAAGCTTGGGCTAAAAATAGAACAGATTTGAACGGCTCCTGGACGTACACGCAATTTAGCCCGCATTCGGTTTGGTTAGTTCACGTGCGGAAAAAGTTTCTTACAAATTTCAAATCTTAAGGTGAAAATTTGTAAGGGGGCATTCATATAGCAAGGTTCCACTGTATCGAGGCATCATGCCATTCTAAGGTTAAAACTTATTACATCATAAAACTCATTAAGTTAATGGAATGTTCGTTCGTTCGGCTAATTTTAACCCAGTGTTTCGAAGCTTGCACAGATTTGCTCTTGCGGTGGGGATTTTTGCATAATTGATAAGGGATTGCAGGTCTCTGACCAAGACAAATAGCAGCCTATTAACACCCGGGCTTCTGAGTCTCACGACCTCGACAAGACCGATCCTCTGCAGCGAAGAATGAAAGGGTCCTGCACTTTCTCGCTGTGTTTCGTCTGGTGGAGTCAGACAAATTGTCTGTACAGACGAAAGAGCTTACAGGCGTAATTACATAATCATAACCACAGAGAGGCATGGCAGACATGCAGGAGGAAGACTGAATAGAAATAATAGGAAGATTTCCATCCTGAGATTGAACCTTGGGTTGTTTGTTGGGACAGAAACCTAGAGGAAACTGCATAGATTTGAATGATGTGATGTGAAACTCTGTTCAGATGACAACCAGAGCTCAGAATCTATCCCCAGACTAACCTGGATTTATATTTTACCATTTAAAATAAACATATATGTAAAGAAACATATGCGTTGTCCTTCCTAAAATGCCAATTCTTTCCAATTCTAACACATGACTCAAATCTTTTTTCCTTTTTTTAATCACTCATGCCTGTGTTTTTTAAAAGTATTTATTCATTAGAACTAAAAACATCCTCAAGACTGGATCAGGGCACATGGACCGTCTATTAATCTCACACTTAAAATCATTTTTAATTAAGAATAAAAGTGATCGGTGGATAAATTAGTGAAGGCAGAAGGCAGCTTGAATGATTTCCTTCTGAAGGGATGAAGAGAAGGAAGAAGTTAAATTGAAGATCCTCATCTGCTTTCTGCTTACATTTACCAAACAAAAACTTCGTGTTCCTGATGTTTGTGAATTCACAGCTCACCTAGCTGAAGTCTGTCCAGAACCGAATGCGTCTTTCAGGTGCCGAGTCCTTTCCCTTTCAGTGAACTGGCTTGAATTGGTGAAATTTAGTGCCATTTGGTCCGATTTCAGCTGAGAAGACAGAAAGCGTCTCCTGTGTCTCCATAGCGACGGTCCAAACACTACGTAACCGCTCTGTTGAATACCGTCCGACTTCGAATTCCAGTTAAAACCGTTTACTTGATTTAACTGAGGACACTTTCGCAGTCTTTATTCCGTAATTTTTCCAATATGATTCTCTTCTCAACCTAATCACGCAGACCTCCGGTACGGCAACACGTCTATTTTCAAAATGCAGACAGTTTTTATCCTGTAGATTTTTGATTTTTTTTCCAATACCATTCAGACTCACAGTGAGAGGCATGGTGCCTTTTATCAGAGCCAGCCTTAACTTTTTCAGCAGTAGATCTTCTGTGGAATGGGATCAGACGGGCTAGCCTTCGCTCCCAGTGTGCATCAGTGAGCCTCGGTGCAATGACCCTGTTACTGGGTCACCGCTTTCCTTCCTTGGAAGCACTTTTGGTATGTACTGACCACTGCATTCTGGGAAGAACCCCACATGGCCTTCTGTTTTGGAGATGCTCTGACTCAGTCGTCTAGCCGTCACAATGTGGCGCTTGTCAAAGTCGCTCTGATCCTTGCGCCTGCATGTTTTTCCTGCTTCCAACACATCAGATTTAGGACCTGACTGTTCACTTCCTGTTTAATAAATCCCACCCACTGACACTGTAACAAGATCAATGACATTCACTTCACCTTTCAGTGGATTTAATGTTATGACTGATCAGTGCATTATGTATAGTTTACATACAAATATTATGTTACATAATATTATGCTTTTTTTTTTTAAATTAAAACACTAAAGGTAATTTACACATGGTTCTCATTACTAGTTTGTCCTGAGTCAAAAAACCCTGATTTTAGTTCATCTCGGAAAACCGATTAGAGGAAACCGCACTCATTTCCTTCCTTTCTTTTAACTCCCTTCGTTCCTTCCTTTTATTCTTCCTCCTGTCCTTTTATATCCTTCCTTCCTTTTACATCCTTCCGTCCATCCTTTTATATCCTTTCTACCTTCCTTCCTTTCACATCCCTCTTTCCTTTTCCTTCAATCCTTCCTTTAATCCTTCCTTCTCCTTCAATCCTTCAGTCTTGTCCTCATTCCTTTTCCTGCAATCCTTCCTTCCTTTTTTATTTCCTTCCTTCCATCCTTTTTTACTTCCTCCCTAACTTCCTTATACTTCCTTCCTACCTTTCCTTCCCCCCTTTTCCATCAATCCTTCCTTCCTTTTCCTTCAATCCTTTCTTTTCCTCTTGCTTCTTCCTTTTCCTTCCTTCCTTTTACATTATTCTTTATTTCTCCTTCCTTCCTTCTTTCAATTTCAAGCCATCATGAAACTCTACATCTCCGTACAGCTTTATGGAGATTGCTACATTATTCAGTCCGGCGTGTCAGGGGTTGGTGTCAGAGGGTGTTGACGACGGGATGGTAAAAGTGTTACGACGCTGCGTCTTACAGAAAACACAAAAGCACTCATCAGCGAATAAAGGAAGGTTTCCGAAGGTCTCATCTCAAAACAATTTCATGCTTTTATGCTTTGCCATCAAGTGGTTTTTATTTTCTACTTGTGGAGATGAGCTGCGTTTTTTTTTCCCTTCTTTTCATTATTTCCTTTTTAAACAAGTAGCTCGGCCAACGTGTTAAATTACCTCTGTGTCACATTAAAGCACTCTAAATGAAACCCAGATATCGGCTTCATTTAATTAATTTAGTTAATTATGACGAACAGCTAAAAACAGCTCGAGTATACCGGTGAGAGCCCTTCCCCCCTCCTAACAGTCTATTATTTCAAAAAAGCCATCTAGATGCGATGAATGATGGCTCTTCTCATTTACCATTCATTCCTTATGATTTAAAGCGCTTGAAGATCTCTGTATCAAGTGTTCACAAGATGCCTAAGGACGTCAGATCTTCTCGTGGAAATTTAAAGCAAAGAATATCACAAGTTAGATGCTTTTTCTCCTGTTTTGGATGATCATTTAAACAGTTACAGCATGTAGAGGATCATCTTCGGTTGGGGAAAAAAACAACAACAAAAAAACAGGAAGTTCAACATTTCCAAACACATGCAGCATAACATATCAGCTTTCCCGTGTGAGCTCAAAGGCAATCTGCAAAATCAGGCAAGGTGCAATGCTTTTTATTGGCTGTCATGCTTCTTAGCCACACCCCCAACAGGCTACCAATCAATGGGAGGGATTTTTCTGCTCGAGCTCTTTCCTCGACCTGGAGGCCGCTGTGGCTCATGCAATAGTCCAGGACTCAGAAAAGGGTCTCTGGAGGCTGTGTGTGTGTGTGTGTGTGAGCGAGTGGAGTGTTTACCCGTTGAGCACTGACAAACAATTTATGGATGATGCTGCCTGCCGGGCCCCGCCCCGCGCCAATCACGGCCACCTCGGGCTCTTCTAACAGAGAGCTCACGAACCTGAGAAAGCAGAATGAAAGAAACGAATGACATATACGCACAGAAACCTCAATACATGCATACAACTTATTTATTTTTTTTGTTTATGTATAAGAGATATGCCGAGAAACAGAGCGCGACAGAGACGGAGGTGAGTGAAACGGAATCTGAGATGCAGGGGAAAAAAAAGACAAATGCTTTCATAATTGCACTTGCTCGATTCATCTCATTTTAGTACCAAGCGAACCGGAAAACACTCTCCTATACCTCAAGCGCAACAAAAAAAAAAGTCTGACTCATTAAAACACAAACACAAAAAAATGTGTCTGATGCGGTTTTTTCAGTTCAGCCAGACGTGTTTAAAAAGCTGTGCTCAGAAACCATTCACCTTTTCTCAAAAGCTCGTTCTTACAATAAAAAAAAGTCAGACATTTTCGTTACTATTATTCTCAGCATCTTCTTACACAAAGGCTTGTTTATTTAAATACATATACATGGTATATCCCTCTCTCAGACACTCATCCCCTCCTTGTCTTCCTCTTCCTCGGGAGCAGTGAGTTTCTCCTTAATGAGGCTGGCGAGCTTCTCCTGTCCTAGCCCGTGCTAACCTCCAGCTGACCTCTGGAATCTAACGAGGCTCGCAAGCCTTTTGTGTGACATGACCATGGCTGAACCCGTCAAAGCCGCGTACCGTTCCTCGGCGGCCTCGGTGGCTCCGGCAGGTGACCGGTCATGACGCTTCCTTCTACACATCTAAACGGGAATCTATTTCGGGTCTGGCTTGTGCAGAACAAACACTCTGCGGCGCTGACATATGCTGAGAAGCAGGCCTGGTCACCTATAATGATATCCTCCTAGCACTTGGTCATTCCTTCAGAGTGGGGTGATCTATGAATGGGATTTAGCTTTACTTCAGGGATCTATTAAAGAAGTTTGCTATAATAGCTCTTGTATACTCAGTGGGGCTTTTGAAAATGAAATTGCTCTTCTCTTTGAGAGGAGTTATTGTTGTTTCAGAACCCCTGAGTAATCTGTTGATTACCAGCTAAGCTATTATTTTGACTCGGAAATATTACAACTACACAATTCTCAAAAACAGAGAACAATTTTACGAAACCACTATGATTTAAAATCGGCGGCGGATCCCGATCAACTGGAAACTGGAAATGGCGTTAATAACAACAGAACTGTTTTTTTTCTTGTTTAAAGTGCATCAGCTTGTGCTTTAAGCTACTAGCTAGTGAAATTTGGGGGTCAGCGACATGCACAGTCGTCTCAGTGCGCTGTCCAGCAGCTCGTTTAGAAGGATCTTTATTCCATTCTCAAGCAAAAAAAAAGAGTTAATATCATTATCCAGGGTTGCCAGGGTTTCTCCAAATACAAAATCTCCCCAACCATACGAAATTCATGAAACTAATCCATGCATTAGGAAACACAGAAAGAGAGAGAGAGAGGGAGAGAGAGAGAGAGAGAGAGAGAGAGAGAGAGAGAGAGAGAGAGAGAGAGAGCCTTCCTTCTTTTTCCTCTTCCTTACAACAGAAAGAGTTTTGTACACCATAGACACACTGTCTGCTTTTACACTTTACATATTTCCATGTTGGTGGAAAACCGAAACCTTGGCAACCCTGTCATTAATAAACCCATTGAAAACGTTGAGAAAAAGCCTATATTAGCATTTCTGTAACAATGAGTCTGTGGAGATAAATGAGCCCCAAAATCTAGAGGCAACAATATTTAAAAACTAAACTAAACTTAAAATTCAAATCTTAAATTAAATTAAAAAATTTAATTAAATTTAAAAAAATAAATAAATAAAAAACAAAATTTCTTAAATCATTGACCAGATGTAAAGTAAAAACTAAAGGTGCATCATGGGCACCCATAAACAAACTGCCACTGATTCAAAGCTGTGTTACTCTATCAAACAAAGATATCTGATAGGATACGTACAGCTCGAGATCCTCTGTGTCCTCTCCTTTCTCTCCTTTCCCCAGGCCAAACTTGGCTCTGAGAGAGCGAGCTCGGGCAATGGTGGCCTCCAGCATGGTGATCTGGTTAATAGTATCCTGAGAATAAAAGCCACAGTGTAGAAAGATTAGACGTGATATTTAAAGTGTGTGCCATTTTTAGCATGAATATGGCTGACTTTTAGGCCTAACCTCCAGTTTCTTGAAATCAGGACTGGGGTGACGAAGCAGCTTACTGGCGTGAGAGATGACCTGAGGGATGATTTTACGCACCGAAGGGATGTCCTCAACCACCTCTGTGTGTGTGTGTGTGTGTGTGTGTGTGTGTGTATGTGATGGCAGAGAAACAAGCTTCATTTAAACACCAAAAAAAAAAAAAAAATCGCTTACACACAAACACTTCGGCTGGGCTTTCATGTGAGTAACCTTGAGTGCACTCACCTTCCTCCTTCACTTTCAGTATAGCAGCATGGACGATGCAGGGCAGCAGGTGTCGTGTGAGGTCAGAAGGTTTCTGCACTGCCAGATAGTGCAGCACCTACACAAATAAACACACACACACACACACACACACACACACACACACACACACAAAAAAAAAAATAAATTAAGTGTCTATAATTTGACACCAGTCCATTCCTTACCCTTGAAACACAATACAAATAACAGGTGGAGTTAGAAGGTTTTATCATAATTCATTTTGCGTGCTGTTTCTATTTCAATCACCAACTAGCTTTTTTTTGGGGTCAGCAACATACACAGTCATCTCAGAGCGCTGTCCAGCAGCTCCTTTAAGAAGAGGCGGGCAGAAGACTTTATTATCGCCACACATACATTACAGCACAGTGGAATTCTTTTCTTTGCATACCCCAGCTGAGGAAGTTGGGGTCAGAATGCAGGGGAAGCTATGATACAGCGCCCTTTGGGGCAGAGAGGGTTAAGGGCCTTGCTCAATTGCCCAACAGTGGAGCTTGGTGGTGCTGGGGCTTGAACCCCGACCCTCCGATCAACAACCCAGAGATTTAACCACTTGAGCCACCACTGCCCCATAGAAGGATCTTTATTCTATTCTCAAGCAAAAAAAAAAAAAAAAGAGTTAATATCATTAACCAGGGTTGCCAGGTTTCTCCTAACTAAATCACCCAAACCACACAAAAGACCTGAAACTAGTCCAAATGGTCCAAACAGCGAGAGAGAGAGAGATCTTCCTTCTTTCTTTCTTCTACATAAATAGTTCTGTACACAAAAGACACACTGTCTGTTTTTACACTTTACATATTTCAAGTTGGTGGAAAACTGCAACTATGGCAACCCTGTCATTAATAAACCCATCTCCATCTCCACTGATAATGTTGAGAAAAAGCAAGCATGAATCCTGCTCCTATTAGCATTTCTGTAATAATGAGTTTGTGGAGATAAATGGGCCCCAAAATCTAGAGGAAATTAGATAGATAGATAGATAGATAGATAGATAGATAGATAGATAGATAGATAGATAGATAGACAAAGATAGACAGATAGATAGACAGATAGATAGACAGAAAGATTGATAGATTGACAGAAAGATAGACAGATAGATAGATAGATAGATAGATAGATAGATAGATAGACAGACAGAAAGATAGAGAGATAGATAGATAGACAGATAGATAGAAAGATTGATAGATTGACAGAAAGATAGACAGATAGATAGATAGACAGACAGACAGACACATATAGATAGACAGGCAGGCAGGCAGATAGACAGACAGACAGACATAGATAGATAGATAGAAAAATAGACAGACAGACAGACACAAACAGACAGACTGGCAGATAGATAGATAGATAGATAGATAGATAAACAAATAAATAAAAGAACAGGATAAATAAAAATAAATAATTAAAATAAACAAAATAAAATAAATAATAATAATAATAATAATAATAATAATAATAATAATAACAACAACAACAACAACGACAACAACAACAGGTGGAGTTAATATTTTGCATGCTGTCCCCATTTCAATCACCTAAAAAAAAAGGGGAAAAAAAGTAGAAATGTCTCGGTGACCTGCTGGAGGCTACTCTCCGTACTAGAACAAAGCGAAATGCGTCATTGGCTAGGACGAGTTACTAGAGCGGGTAAAAAAAAAAAAAAATGTAAAGGGAGCGCAAAATTAAATCAGTAAATGAATTCAAAATAAACCTTCCACTTCGTGTTTCCCCAAAAGAGTTTAACAGACTGCTGAAGGACACGAGGCGATGATGACCTTCGTGCTGGCAACAGTTCTCCTGAACTCCCCTTCAACTTGGCGCGTGGGAAAGGACACCTTGCCCACGCTTTGCGTTCTGACCCATTTTACCACTTCTGCAGGCCCGCAAACACTCGGGATTTGCTTGAGCCTGCATTTGATCACTGCAGCAACTGGGTACGGATTTTTTTTTTCCATTGCGCAGGTGGCATGCAGATGGGACAGGACTTCAAAGAGTCCTTGAGTCTGAAGGAGCTTCTGCAGCATTCGAAAGGGAATCTACCTAATTGTTATCGCTTTCACACAGGAGTCCTTGAAGGAACTAGAGACTGTGCAAGAATGAACTTGCTTTAAATGAACGTTAAAAGAAAGGAGAGAGCACTGTTCGGCTGCTAAACTGTATGCAGGAAATTTCTTACTTTAGTTGAAACCATCTGTCAAATAAACGTCTTTTCGCATCGCTCTGTGCCCAGGCGTCCTTACATATTACCTGAAAATGATCCTGAAATCTTTTATTTTAATTCAGCGCGAATAAGATGAGACACATGGCATACTGCAGGACACCGGCTCCTCGATGCCTCGGTTATCAGTCATTTTGCTGTCAGTCCAAAATGAAGCGACTAAAGATGTTTCTACACACCGGTTCCTACCAGCTGAGGAGAAATGATGCATGCAGCGTACCCTCTCGGCCTCTTTAGTGTCGTCGAACAGCCGTCTCTGCCGGCGTGCTGGCGTGGCCTTGGCGCTCTCCCATGCTTCCACCCACATGTTGCCCGGAATCTTCATCCTGGCACTCAGGGATCCCTGGACCACCTTCCCGCCCGCATCATCGCTCACTTCCTCCTCCACGTAGTCTCTTGGCGAGTACCAGCGCACAAAATCCTCCAGGGAACAGCCAGGATTGGCCGCCTAAGGGAGTTTCAAATACACACACACATTCAGATGCACTCACATGGTTAACAAACTTAGATGTTTGATGTCAGACTTTTTGCTAAATCATCACCAGCGTTCAGAAATCTGCAGGATGCTCCTATTTAGTGTCCAGTACAAAAAGCAATGCTGCATTATTCTTCCACGGAAATTTCTTCCGTTAATAATTTTGTTAAGAATCATTAAACAATAGATCCTCGGGCGCAATCTGTCGCTCACTGCTCAGTAAGGTCCGTATGATCTGGAAAATCTTACCGCAAACAGTCGGCGTTTTTCTAATCCCCACAGCTTCCGTTCTTCCGCTTGATGTGGACATTACATCACACTGCGGTTTCAGCGCTACGTTATTTTTGTTTTTTGTGATTTATTCATTTATTTATTTATTTTTATGGAAGACTCTTTAGATGACCATGACTATATCCTGAAAATGATCTTTTCACATTGAATGATTAATATTACTGAATTGTTCAGTAATGTAAGGGTTATAACTGACTGATCACAAGTGTGGCAATTAACAAGCCCTGGATTGTGGAGCCTTAATTAGTCTAAAATGCTAGAAAAAACTTAAAACTGCTTGGCCAGGTGATTTACTTCTTGCTCATTAGTACATAAAGTCTAAGGAAAAGCCATGTGCTAAATATACAGCTTACTGAATCAGGAAATATAGCTAGTATACCGCATCATCAAAAGTGTCGGAACGGCAAGACGAATGACACTGAACACGTTTAGGGTTTACGATGTGGAGGTGGTTGTTGTTGTCTTTAGCAAAGAATTCAATCAAATGTGAATGTGAGCACATCTGGGCAACATCTGAGCACATCTGGGCAACAAGAAACACTTGTCGCTCACATGCTACAATATATTTATTCACTTAAATAATGGGTGTTTTCGAACATACTCCGAAATTTCTGGATGTAAATATCAGGACACGGAGGCTGAAAATCTGATCTGTCTTCAGTGTATAGTGAAAGCAATCGGTCTTGCAGCTTCGATAGACAGACAGGATTGAAGCTCATGCGAAAGCATTTTACAGAATGAAAAACATTCTGCATAAAAACTAGACCATAAATTGCAGATATAAGAACTATACAGCTAGCAAGGGACAAGGGTGAAAATCACGAGCTGCCTTCATGCCCTAAACAAGATGTCTACGAAGCACTGGATCCCAAAAATAAACGTGACTTCACGGAAAACTTCTCCACATACAACTGTTACCATAGAAACCAGATCCAGACCCTTGATTCTGACCAATCAGATCGATCTGTTCGGGTGAGGCTTAAAAGACTTCTAACGATTCAATCATCTTCACACAACATTACATCTGCCCCCATGTCCGGTGACGTTTCCTCCGATTACGTCACATTAGAATTCGTTACGTTTTATTATAATATTAGATAGGAATTAGAAAAATCTTCTGGACAATTCGATCGTTTTGTACGATTAAAGCGTTTACTTATTTATAGTTTTAAATCAGATGCGAAGAAATTATATTAAATCGTTTCATCGGATGATTTCGTCATGAACAAAGCTGTTAAATCTACGCAATGCAATTAGCAATTCGAGACATCAATGCTATTCCTTAACTGTCTTTAATCTTTAACAGAAATTTGTGTTTAATTCATAAAAAAACACATTTCCTGATTCCACCCAGATCTAGTAACATCCTGTAAGCATGAATGAAAATAAAAGGAAATGAGGAAAGAGACGGAGTCTCATCCGTTATTTCATCCTCATCGTTTTTATTTCTTTATTGGCAAAGAGATAGGGGTGCATGAATAATCCCAGCGGTGAGAAACGAGCGTGCGGGCTTGTCAGCCGCTGCCTTTGTAAATGAACCGGCTTACAAATTCCAGCGGCGAACTTTCTCGGCGTGACCTTTCCGCCTGTCTGCAGAAGTACTGTGCACTTGCATGGTCGATAATTACTAGGAGACGGAGCAACAAGACATAATGATCCGAGTTTTACAGAAATGAGGCAGTTCGGAGACTTAAGGGAGAGAGGAGGAGGAGGAGGAGGAGGATGAGAGGAGGAGGGGGGAGATCTCTACAAGCTGATCTGATCACGTTTCATCACAGGGTGTTTACCGAGACATTTTTACGCTATAGCAAAAACTTCAATCAAATGTGAATTATCGTTAGGCCTGCACCTGTTTATACAAGATTGGTACAAGATGCAGATTCGGTACGAGATGAATCGTGTCCGTGGATATTTACAATTTTCGCGTTACTGGAACTCTGTATTGCTAGCTGATGATTTAGTCTTAATGGAGTTTTGATTAAAATGCTAGGTTTCGCTGGCTCATGTTAGCCAAGCTTTTTGACATCACGAATGGTTTGGATGAAACGGAGGTACAGATACAGGTACATTAACGCAGGTTGGTATTGTAAAAGATGTCAGACTCGTACCGCAGAGCCTCGAGTGACGGTGGAAACGGTGCAAGTCGGTAGTGTTGGAAGCGGAGGGGCTGCTCCGAGGGTTCAAAAGCGCTGTCATATTTTTAAGCTGCCTCATTCATCATATCGATGAGTCTCCCTTTTCCACCCAGAGGGAGATGGCAATTAAAGCCAAAATGCCAAATTATGCTTGGCTAAGCACAATTAAAGACGGCTAAATTTAGAGGCCATCTACAGCTAAAGGGGGCCGTTTAGCGCGATAGCCGAGCTCTGAGAGTTCAGGGGGGAAAAAACAACGCAATAACAAAACACTGGTGCGTCTGCTCGAGAGAAATTAGAGCGTTTTGTAGGACAGCGGTAAAAGCAGAGAGAATGAGTTACCTGTCCTCATCAGCTTCGCCCCCTGCAGTTAAAAACAGGACGATACATAAACTAGATTTGGGATGAAGGGGGGATCTCGCTGTGCTTAAGACACTCTCCTTTTCTTTCTAAATCCCTCGTTCCTTAATCTCCCAGGACGGTCTGCAGAATGGCGCCGTGGGATAATTCCACGTTATCCGACAGACGAGGATGTAGAGGGCGGATGTATAAGGCGCTTATGAAGATGAATAAGTGTCCAGCTCTTACCTCTCGCAGTGCCAGGCTGATTATATATATATATATATATATATATATATATATATATATATATATATATATATATATATATATATATATACACACACACACACACATCTATTTTTTTGGCTTTATAAAGGTAAAAGCTATAAATGGGTCAAATTCTGGCCAGCAAGGAATAAAACCGAGGCAGAAGGATGTGGAATATTTGATCTCCCGCCTGAGAATGCACTCCTCAGCCTTTACCGTCTTGTCAGCGTGAAGTTAAAGACGTGGAGTGATAGATTTTCTGTGGTGGCGGCTTCGCACCTGCTGACATTTCCGTGACGTTGACGAATGTGTTAGTCTCTACGGTGAGACTCTTTTTATCCTTAACAGAGGAAGTCTTGACCAAAAAAAAAGACGAAACGGTAATTTGAATCAGTTTGTGCATGGTGAATATTTTAGGAAAATACCTTTTTTGCAGGAAAAAAAAAAACACACTTCACTTAATGTAGCTTAATCGGCTTAACGTCTTACCTCGAATCACCTCGGCGTCCGAGACGCTAATTCATTAGGCCAACTCGACTCCCTGATCCAATTCAGATGTTCAGTCTTTACTAATTAGCCAAATCCTCGGCGGTGACAGAGATATCATAGACGATTAAATTAAGCGCACAGAAGCTGTATCTACATTTCTCTGTGTGAAAAGTGGATTGCGGAGACAAGTCACGGAGAATATGGCAGGCTAGGAGATTACGCGGCTTTGCGACTTTCATCGGCGCCGCTCGTTTACGGAGCATTAGCAGGACCTCCCACGTTTCGCCGGTGCATCTGACCTGCGTGAGACGCACAGGCGAAAGAGGACGCACGCCATCGGCCATTACTGCGAGACAGGGCAGGCGTGCTGTTGCCAAGATACCAGCTTCCTCCGGAGATGAGCCAGGTGACAACGAGCTCGGATCTAACGTGGAGATCGTCTCTTCCTTCTAAAGGCTTCGTCCCGAGCGCCGGATTAAACCGAACCCAGAACATTAACTGAAGTTCTTCACCTGCTTATTTCTCATCACACTCACACACACACACACACACACACAGTCTGCTGAGGAGAAGCTAAAGATACTCTAGTGTCTGATTCTGTGAGGCTGAGTTTCTCTCTACGAGCAAAATCTCTGCACATTAATACACATGATTCTGTAGATTAAACAAAAGCAGTGCTGCAAAGTGTGTACTCTCACAAACACACACAACTGTCTCACACACAGACACACACACACAAAGACTGTCTCACACACAGTCACACACACCGTCACACACACTCACTCTCTTTCACACTGTCACACACACTCACACATATAAACTCACTCTCTCTCTTCACACACACACACTCTCACACACTGACACACACACATTCTCTTACACATTCTAACACATCCATACACACACACACACACACTCTCTCTCACATCGTCTCACCTGCACTCTCAAAGTCTCACACTCTCACACACACACACACTTTCTCACACACACCCACTCTTTCCCTCTTTCATACTGGTTCACACATTCTAACCAATACACACACACACACACACACACACACACACACACACACACTGATTCACTCTTGCACATTCTAACATATCCACACACACACAAACTCACACAACCAGTCACACACACTCACTCTCTCACACACACACTCTTTCACTCTCACATACTGGTTCACTCTTACACATTCTAACAAATACCTACCCACACCCCCACACACCCCACCCACCCACACACCCCATTTGTGTTGTGTTGTTGTAACTACATTTTGCCAGACTGAAAAATAAGATTTTATCTGGAGGATGCTCCTTGTTTATTTCACAATGTCGTCTTCTTCTTCTTTTTTTTCCAAGACGATGCTGCTGAAGCGTTTTATCTTCACTTCTTTAATGCAAATAAGATCTAACGGTCTTTTTCAGCCTACAGCACACCTCAGGGGACGCGGCTGCGCGGGAAATCGGACCGTCCTTCTGACACGCTAGCAATATTTCATTTCATTTTTATTGAACAGACAACTGGACAGTGTGTTGTCTGAAGCTGTTTTTTATTTCTTTTACAAAGCATGGAGATCAGATTTGACAGGAGAGTGAATGATATTGAAACAGACTCCAAACTGTGCTCAGGAGGAGGAGCTACAGAGAGAGAGAGAGAGAGAGAGAGAGAGACAAACAGAAACAGAGAGAGAGAGTAGGAGAGAGAGACAGAGAGTTAGAGAGAGAGAGACAGAGAGAGAGGAGAGAAAGAAACAGAGTGTAAGAGAGAGAGAGAGAGAGAGAGGAGAGAGAGAGAGAGAGTTAGAGAGAGAGCGAGACAGAGAGAAGAGAGAGTTAGAGAGAGAGAAGAAGAGAGAGTTAGAGAGGGAGAGAGAGAAGAAGAAAGAAACAGTGTAAGGGAGAGAGAGAGAGAAAAGAGAGAGAGAGAGAAGGGAGAGAGAGAGAGAGAGAGAGAGAGAGAGAGGAGACAGACGGAGAGAAGGAGAGAGAGTTAGAGAGAGAGACAGAGAGAGGAGAGAAAGAAACAGAGAGAGAGAGAGAGACGAACAGAAACAGAGAGAGAGAGTAGGAGAGAGAGACAGAGAGAAGAGAGTTAGAGAGAGAGAGAAGAAGAAAGAAACAGTGTAAGGAGAGAGAGAGAGAGAGAGAGAGAGAGAGAGAGTTAGAGAGAGAGAGACAGAGAGAGAGGAGAGAAAGAAACAGAGTGTAAGAGAGAGAGAGAGAGAGAGAGACAGTTAGAGTTAGAGAGAGAGCGAGACAGAGAGAAGAGAGAGTTAGAGAGAGAGAAGAAGAGAGAGTTAGAGAGGGAGAGAGAAGAAGAAAGAAACAGTGTAAGGGAGAGAGAGAGAGAGAGAGAGAGAGAGAGAGAGAGAGAGAGAGAGAGGAGACAGACGGAGAGAAGGAGAGAGAGTTAGAGAGAGAGACAGAGAGAGGAGAGAAAGAAACAGAGTGTAAGAGAGAGAGAGAGAGAGAGAGAGAGAGAGAGAAGGAGACAGACGGAGAGAAGGAGAGAGAGTTAGAGAGAGACAGAGAGAGGAGAGAAAGAAAGAGTGTAAGAGAGAGAGAGAGAGAGAGAGAGAGAGAGAGAGAAGGAGACAGACGGAGAGAAGGAGAGAGAGTCAGAGAGAGACAGAGGAGAGAAAGAGAAACAGTCTTACACACACTTACACTCTCTCTCTCTCTCACACACACACACACACACTCATGCACAACCTCTCTTCTGTCTCTAACACACACTCTTACTCATACACAACCTCTCTCTCTCTCACTCGCGCACACACACGCACACACACGCACACACACGCACACACACGCACGCACACGCACGCACACGCACGCACACACACGCACACACACGCACACTCTTATTCATACACCCCTCTCTCACATGCATGAGGCAGAAAGTCAAGACATTTAATACAGAGAAATATATATATATAACTATAATATAGTTTTGCTTGCCAGGATTGGTTTTTATCCTTCAGGCTCGACCATGCTGTTAGAAGGAGACTGTGCAGAAGAACCACTTGCTAGCTTATTCACCAGAAATAAACATTTTGATTTACACTTCATTGTAAATTCACATATTTTTTTCACAAAACATGACTGCTCTGCTTGTGTATATTTATACAGCAAGAAGTCACGCAGCGTGCTACGGTGTTAAAATTAGGACCTTTGAATGCAAAATGCATGAAGTTTGGCAGCACCGTATGACCTTAAATATACAGTGGAACCTCGGCATACAAATGCCCTGCCTTAAGATTTGAAATTTCAGAAATCGGCATACGAAGCATTTTCGGCATACGAACGAACCGAACGCCGGCTAAGTCGCGCGTAAGTCCGAGAGCCGTTCAAAACTTGTTTGCGTCAGTGGAAAACCATGCGAAGCGAGTTTGAATATTTTTTTTTTCACTCAGTGAAAGCTGTTTGGAAAGAGTCAACCCACGATACCAGCGTTTCCTCCGGCGTGCGTTCAAAAGCTAAGTGATTTTTCCACCGTTTTTTCATTGACAGATTGGTGGCGTGGGCGGTCCATTCTATTTTTAGCCCAAGCTTGGTGGCATGACTTCCTGTGAGGAGCCTTAACATGGAATGCTTGGCTTGGGTCAGTTCTTTGTAAGCAGCCATACAGTTTACATACGCTTCGCATTGGTCATATTGCTAATATTTCTGAGTGGCTGGAACGGTTTATCTGCATTTACATTATTTCTTAGAGAAAATTTGTTTAGCAAAATACAGATTTTCGCCTCCACAATGAATTAAACTGCCGAGGTTCCACTGTAAATCTCTGCAATGGAGTTCGATAGAGTTAAACAAAACCATCCCTGTTTGCTTAATACTCAGTTGCTTCCCGGATCAACACGAATTCATATATCACTCTGCTATTTTCTCAAGCCTTATATCAATCACGAGAACACAACTTTTGCCCAAACGCAATAATGGCTCTTTACTTCCACAAGAATATTAACGTGTTGTACTGAGTCTGAAAATGACACTACTCCATATATCTTCCTTCAGAACTTTTTTCAAGTTGAAAGTTTTGTTCTTACTAATCCAACTCAGCACACATCCACCACCCAACTTGGAGTGTGTGTGCTCCAGACCGTTGATGACATCTGGACCAGAACATCTGGGTTTCTTTCCATCAGCAAATGACCTCATCAACAATATCCAGGACTCACCGTGGTATCTTATCCGTCTCCTTGGATATTAACACACAAACCCCCTTTGCTGTGTTCATATACGTTACATTAACACACACGACTCTTACCTTCCTACCTCAAACTATAAGCATTTGCATTGGTCCACTGACGTACGGTTAACGTTTCATCTGCACTGAATGTACCATTTGCACTGGTTCACTATTATACACTATACAGTTTAAAATTTCTTATATTCTCATATAGTTTTCATCTGTACTTTATATTTATGCTCCCTTACTTTATATTACTATGCACGAAGTTCTTGTACATGTAAAACACACAGAATTTGGCATTAAAGCTGATTCTGATTTGATAGCAAATGATAAAAGTTATGTATTTTCCCGGTCGTTACCTTGAAGGACTCCATGTCTGAGAGCAGGCAGGCGCTCTGCATGCGGGCACGGAGATGAGCGCCCTCAGCCGACGTGCCCAGTTTGGCCAGCACCTCCGACTGCTCCTCTAGTACGTCTTCAGTCATAGGCGCTGGTTCCTGGAAACAAAATAAAACCCAACATGATTGCCTGTTGCGCAACAGTGATAATTCCACTGAGATTCGGTGACCAGCTAAATTTAAGGACAAACAAAAATAACTTAGAAAACTTGCTGCAAAGCTTGACAGTTGGTACAGATCTCCAAGGTCACACCACCTTGACTTGACTTGTTTCTCAGCTGAACACTTGATTGGACTGTCAGTCATGAGATCCAGAGCTGAAGACAGCTGACAGCTTTACAGATTCATTAGTGTGCTCATGCTGTCCCTCAGCAGTCAAAACCTCCAGAATCAAGCCTTCGGCCCACTAATGACCCCTGAGCTTTACTAACAAGTGCATTACAGAAAGACTGGAACAAAACCAGACTAGACAACACCACACCAAGAAGTCTGTCTGTCTCATCAGAAAACAAGTCAATTTATCCAACACCTGGCTCCAGGTATTTCTTCTTCACAAACACGTCTTCAGCCCTATATAGGGAGGTGGGGTAATATATTATTACAAGAGAATCTGTTGGATTTTAGTCCCAAAATCAGCTGTACTTTCAGGGTAAGACAGATTGCATGCTTTCATCCCCCTGTCAATCATAGTGACATTAGCCAATCGTAGGTATCTCTGTGTCCACGTATGTGGATGAGGGCAAACAGAGCATTCCTCCCAGAGGTGTACAGGTAGGAAGGATGACCTTCCCCAGAACAAAATATTTACAGGAAGTTCTCGAATCTGTTACGTCAGAAGGTGCCTAATGTTCTAGTTGTAGCTCTGGTTTATGTTGATGCAGTCGTTCCTATTTAGATTTGAAATATGTGCTCTTACTAAGCAACAACAACAACAACAACAAAAAACATGCATCTGTTGTTATGGTGAATATTTCCATAAGGAGAGATTTACTTAAAATTCATGGAAGGACTTTGAGTCAGCACTTTGTAACAGTCGGTATGCTTTCTGCCACAGAGGAGATGCTGGTGAGGGGGATGATGTTTATTGGCTATAACATAAGTAAAAACAAGAACTAACATGGCCTGTGGACGTTCCACAACAACATCAAATGTACTGTAACTATAAAAGGTTAAAGTATGATGGATTGTTTATTAATAGATTTAAAAACAGATGATGTAATCTTTATCCACCCAATTTCTTACTCCAAAATACACCCCATTCCTTGCCCTAGTCTTCACTCTATTCCTCACTCCAATCATAACCCCATTCCAACTTCCTATCTTCACCCCATTCCTCGCTCCAATCTTCACCCCATTCCTTGCTCAAATTCTCTCCCCATTCCTTGCTCAAATCTTCACCCCATTCCACACACCAATCTTCACCCAATTCCGTGCTCAAATCCTCTCCCCATTCCTCATTCCAATCTATACCCCATTCCTCGCTCCAATCTTCACCCCATTCCTCGCGCCAATCTTCACCCCATTCCTCCTTCCAATCTTCACCCCATTCCTCACTACAATCCTCACCCCATTCCTCACTCCAAAATACAACCCATTCCTTGCTCTAGTCTTCACTCTATTCCTCCTTCCAATCATAATCCCATTCCAACTTCCAATCATAATCCCATTCCTCCTTCCAATCTTCACCCCATTCCTCCTTCCAATCTTCACCCCAATCCTCCTTCCAATCTTCACCCCATTCCTCACTACAATCCTCACCCCATTCCTCACTACAATCCTCACCCCATTCCTCCTTCCAATCTTCCCCCCCCCCCAATTTCCCCTTTCCCCCTTTCCCAAACTTCACCCCATTCCTCACTACAATCCTCACCCCATTCCTCACTCCAAAATACAACCCATTCCTTGCTCTAGTCTTCACTCTATTCCTCCTTCCAATCATAATCCCATTCCAACTTCCAATCATAATCCCATTCCTCCTTCCAATCTTCACCCCATTCCTCCTTCCAATCTTCACCCCAATCCTCCTTCCAATCTTCACCCCATTCCTCAGTACAATCCTCACCCCATTCCTCACTCCAATCTTCACCCCATTCCTCACTCCAATCTTCACCCCATTCCTCCTTCCAATCTTCACCCCATTCCTCACTCCAATCTTCACCCCAATCCTTCTTCCAATCTTCACCCCATTCCTCACTACAATCCTCACCCCATTCCTCACTCCAATCTTCACCCCATTCCTCACTCCAGTCTTCACCACATTCCTTGCTCAAATCTTCCCCCCATTCCTTGCTTAAATCTTCACCCCATTCCACACACCAATCTTCACCCAATTCCGTGCTCCAATCCTCTCCTCACTCCTCCTTCCAATCTTTACCCCATTCCTTGCTCAAATCCTCTCCCCATTCCTCCTTCCAATTTTCACCCCATTCCTCACTCCAATCTTCACCCCATTCCTTGCTCCAATCCTCTCCTCACTCCTCCTTCCAATCTTCACCCCATTCCTCACTCCAATCTTCACCCCATTCCTCGCTCCAATCTTCACCCCATTCCTTGCTGAAATCCTCTCCCCATTCCTCCTTCCAATCTTCACCCCATTCTTCACTCCAATCCTCACCCCATTCCTCACTCCAAAATACAACCCATTCCTTGCCCTAGTCTTCACTCTATTCCTCCTTCCAATCATAATCCCATTCCAACTTCCAATCATAATCCCATTCCTCCTTCCAATCTTCACCCCATTCCTCCTTCCAATCTTCACCCCATTCCAACTTCCTATCTTCACCCCATTCCAACTTCCTATCTTCACCCCATTCCAACTTCCTATCTTCACCCCATTCCTCACTCCAATCTACACCCCATTCCTCACTCCAATCTTCACCCCATTCCTCACTCCAATCTTCACCCCATTCCTCACTCCAATCTTCACCCCATTCCTTGCTCAAATCCTCTCCCCATTCCTCCTTTCAATTTTCACCCCATTCCTTGCTCCAATCCTCTCCTCACTCCTCCTTCCAATCTTCACCTCATTCCTTGCTTAAATCTTCACCCCATTGCTCTACTCAATCCTCCATTTTTTTACCCCATTCACCAGTCCATTCCTCACTCCATTTTCATTCCTCACAGCATCCATCAGTTCATTCACTTTCTATTGCAAATAGTTCCACTGGCACCAGAATGACTTTGTATTAAATCATACCGTAATTATCATACCATTAACGGCTAAAAAACCCCTCTACTTTTTAAAACTTGCATCAGTTCCAAGCTTATGTAAGCACATGCCTTACCTTAAGTTAGCAGCAGTTGCTAACATCCTGAAAACTCAGGAACATTTGTTCTGGACAAACACATGTATTGTATTGTCTCTGGACATAGAACACAATATTTATTTCTGGGACACTTCCTCTGAGATCTGAGATCATATACATATAAGGTATATGCTCAAGCTTTTTTTTTTTTGTGCTGGGGCTTGAACACTGATCAATAACCCAGAGCCTTAACCACTTGAGCCACCACTACCCATAATGCACAATTCAATAAAAAATGAGTAATATTTATCTACTACAATAGATAAATAGATCTAGATAAATACAATAGATAAATACAATAGAATAGATAAATACAATAGATCTGCTACTAATATTTATCTAGTACAATAGGTAAGTTTGAGAAAGCAGATGTTCTGAACAAGGAAAATGCTCAAAAATGTCAAAATTCCAAGCACAAGGAAGCTGAACTAAGTCTAAACTGCTGGTCTCCTTTCATGTTCTCTATTTCGGCACTTCTCACACCCTTTCTCCGTCTCATCCCTGAATCACAAGCACTCACGCAGAAAGGAAAGGAACGACGAGGGAAGGAAAAACAGAAGACAAATCAATGGCGGTGCACCTGAAACACACGTGACGTTGACAAATACGAGGCAATGAGATGAGCAGAGGGCCTTAAAAGCAAAGCGAAACGAGAGATTATTAAAGGAAAAGGGGACGCGCTTCAGATCTAATAAAGGGGGAGCCGGGGGAAAAGAGGAAGGGTGTTGAGGGAGTGAGTGAGAAAATTATAGCAATAATGAGAGAGGAGAAAGAACGAGAGCGAGGGAATAGGCAGAAGCATGACAGACGGCAAACAAGATGCAAACGGAAAAAAAACTGCATAGAAGATGGAGCACTGTATCTAAAACTAAACAAACCAATAAAAAAAAAAAGATGCTGACGCTTTTTTCCCCTCCTCTCCAAGTTTCTTTTCTTTTCTCCTGCTTTCTCAGGAGTCATCTACAAAGCAGCCAGACACAGACGGGAAAGCTTCCAGAGAGAGAAAAAAAAAAAAAGAAAAGAAACTTGAAGGACCTGAAGGCCCTGAGGCGATATCACGAGATTTGTCCGAGTGTGTATGCAGATGCTGGGTGTTGCAGGTTGCGCGTCGAGAGACTTTCCAGCAGTATATTTTTGTGAAGCTTTACAGTTTAGGGCTCAGTATTCGGAGCTGTGAAAACGGCCATGAGGTGCTGGCAAAAACTAGCGTTACCCATCTGTGCCCTACTTTTGCATGCTGATTAACTGCAGAAGACACTTTTTACATGCTGTGCTAGAGCTCATTTATGTCATTGTGCTATCATTTGATTGAAAACTTCCTCGTTTTGGAGCCTGGTAGAGAGCCAGCTACCGTGTACCTGAGCAGATGTTCAAAAAAAAAAAACCCAAACAAGACTTAAAAAAAATAAATAAATAAAAATAACAGAAAAAAAGAGAGAGCAAGCTGAGACATCTGTATCTTGCTGGATATAACAATATCCACTGTACAACAATAACTATGATGCTAATTAATGATATTATGAAACAAAAATGATCTAGTCGATATTTATGATTCACAAACACGTTATTTAAAGAGTGAGCCGAGTTTATGGCATTAGGGGCCGTTTTCAAAGGATGACAGTGAAATAGATGATGTATGTGTTTTTTAATATATATTTTGTCATACTTAAATTTAATTTAAATGGTAACACACACCCCACAACAACATTATTATGCTCCTGTGTGTTTTCAGTCAATAAAAGCTCATTTTCTTATATTAGTGAAAACTAATAAAACCAAGTGGTATTTTTCAGGCATCAAAGATGGATAAAGCCATCCCCCCGTTCACCGCCCTTTATTTATATATGTATGTATGTATGTATGTATGTATGTATGTATGTATGTATGTATTTATTTATTTATTTTAAAAGCTAAGAGAACAGGATTATGATCAAGCTTAGCTGAAGCAGAAAAGCAAAAAATAGCCCTGCCCTGAATGCCAAACTGTTTTAACATGCTGTAGCTTTTGCTTGAGACTTCTCCTGGTGGAAATCCAGCTCCCATCTCTAACACAACTCTTAATGCTTCGTAATCTAAAGCCAGATTTCTCAAACTTTTTTTTTTTTTTCTTTACACAGCCAGTGACCCTTTTAACTTTAAAAGCAATTCCACGGACCCTCTACTGCAGGGTTCCCCAACCTTTTTTGTACCATGGACTGGTTTCATTCATTCATTGTCTACCGCTTATCCGAACTATTCTCGGGTCACGGGGAGCCTGTGCCTATCTCAGACGTCATTGGGCATCAAGGCAGGATACACCCTGGACGGAGTGCCAACCCATCGCAGGGCACACACACACACTCTCATTCACTCACGCAATCACACACTACAGACAATTTAGAGATGCCAATCAACCTACCACGCATGTCTTTGGATCGGGGGAGGAAACCGGAGTACCCGGAAGAAACCCCCGAGGCACGGGGAGAACATGCAAACTCCACACAGATGGCGGAGGCGGGAATCGAACCCCCAACCCTGGAGGTGTGAGGCAAATTTGCTAACCACTAAGCCACCGTGCCCCCCGGTTCCAGATATTTAGCATGCCACACATGCTGTGTGATTGTCACTAGCGTGCACAAGCTCCGATTTGCCACAATTTCGGGTATTTGTCGGTGATTTCACAAAACCTGTCGGCGAGTGAAAATCAGGGCTAAAATCTTGCAGTGTGAACACGGCATTACTGACGTATGGAAAAACCTGTGACCGCGTCAAATGCGGGAGTGAGGCACGGGCAGAAGTGGCAATTTTTAAAAAATAACATATATATATATAATTTAAATTAAATTAAATTTAATTAAAGTTATATAAATATATAATTATAAGTTTATTGTTTCTTTGTGCTGGGGCACGGTGGCTTGGTGGTTAGCACGTTTGCCTCACACCAGGGTTGGGGGTTTGATTCCCGCCTCCGCCATGTGTGTGTGGAGTTTGCATGTTCTCCCCGTGCCCCGGGGGTTTCCTCCGGGTACTCCGGTTTCCTCCCCCGGTCCAAAGACATGCATTGTAGCTTGATTGGCATCTCTAAATTGTGTGACTGTGTGAGTGAATGAGTGTGTGTGCCCTGTGATGGGTTGGCACTCCGTCCAGGGTGTATCCTGCCTTGATGCCCAATGACGCCTGGGATAGGCACAGGCTCCCCGTGACCCGAGTATAGTTCGGATAAGCGGTAGACTATGAATGAATGAATGTTTCTTTGCAGCCCGGTGCCAAATGATCCACGGCCCGGTACCGGAACTCAGATAATGGACCTACTGTAATTGCATACACCGATCAGGTATAACATTGTGAGCAGTGAGAGGTGAAGTGAATAAGACTGATGATCTCCTCATCATGGCACCTGTTAGTGGGTGGGATATATTAGACAGCAAGTGAACATTTTGTCCTCAAAGTTGATGTGTTAGAAGCAGGAAAAATGGGCAAGCGTAAGGATTTGAGCGAGTTTGCCGAAGGGCCAAATTGTGATGGCTAGACCACTGGATCAGAGCATCTCCAAAACTGCAGTTCTTGTGGGGTGTTCCCGGTCTGCAGTGGTCAGTATCTATCAAAAGTATTTTTTAAGTCCTGCAAGTTGCGAGGTGGGGCCTCCATGGATGGAATCTGCTGCTAACATCTTGGTGCCAGATACCACAGCACACTTTCAGGGATCTAGTGGAGTCCATGCCTCGATGAATCAGGGTTGTTTCGGCAGCAAAAGGGGGAACAACACAATATTAGGCAGGTGGTCATAATGTTATGCCTGATCGGTGTATATACAAGCTATATTTCCCAGACCTTATTTTGAGAACAACTGGAACATGATCAAGACTATTTAAAATTTTTTCCCGTCAAAAAATAAAAAATTTGTTCAGATATTCAAAGAATGTAAACAAACGAACAAACGTTCATCTAGACCGCAGCCAGTGTATAGTCAGAGTACCGATATAGCGCTGTTTAAAAGTAGATGCAATTTGATAGGGAATGTTGTTATTTTTGTTGCTAATTTTTACTTTTTTCCTGTACTTTAATTGTCATAAACCCCTTAGCCGAAGTAGGCGGAATGTCACAACGCACTGTGGCATTTAACATCCACAAGCATGCTAATAAACAGAACAAGGTCTTTACTCTGCCCTCTCTAAGAGACACACTTTTAGACCAGACTCATGGGTTCTAACATTTAGTTAAACGCACCTAGAACTAAACCGCTCAATATTTTGCACTTCAAACTCTAGAGAAATACCAGATTTGTTTACTTGATAGTATGATAGTGATATCTGGGTTTTTTTTTCCCTCTTTACAGCAGGTCAGATCTCCTCCTCGACTTGTGCAGAACGTTCGGTTTCTCTCCTGCCTGACCTCCCGGCTCTAGAGCGATGATCTCACGGTCATGTACGGAACACAAGGCTATACGCAGCGCGTTTATATAATCGCCTTTGGAAAGTGGGTGTAAAAAAATGATGAGTAAAAAAGTTTCATCAACTGTTTGACATTCTGTTAAATATGTTCTGCTTGTTGCCAAAGTGCTAAAGCTAGACCTTCTCTCCTTGGTTAGAGGACGTGAGGGGAAGTTGAACGACAGATTGTTGAACATGGTAAACGTTGACCTTTCGTCTATACGACTCACCTGCGTGACAGGTATATACAGCGGCTCGTTCGAGTTGAGCAGGGTCAGCTTGCCATGAGGCTGAAGTCGACCTTCAGGCTTTATTTTGCCTCCTGCTCCTTTAACTCCATCCGCCGGCACGTCCTTCATGTCCTCGGCGTCGCTTAGGCACTCAAAAAACTCGTCCTCGCTGTCACTCCACGAGTCCCTGGCCTTCCCCGGTGACGCCTGAGGCACCGTGAGTCCGTTTTCACCGGCCGCTTCTTTCCGTGCGCTGTCCCTCGCTTTCTTGTGCTCGATGCAGCAGTTAAGCATCTGTGGAGGAAAGACAAAGTGTGTAACGAAACATATATATCTACCAATTTTTAGAGAAAGAAAGAGAAAGAACAACGCAAAGGGATGCATATACGAGCTGAGTTTAAACCCTGGTATGAAAATGGATAAAAAAATAATAATGTCAAGGAGCAAGTTCTGAGTACAGCGGGACTTTTAATGCATATTATCGCCTGCCTTTGACATTGACTTTCTACATGCAGCATAACAGCGCTGACGCATTTAGTGCCTCTAAAACGACTGCCGGAACACTCGTTTTGAAAAATGTCAAGTCAAAATGACTTTCAGCTAAAAACCCATTTGCTTCTACACACGTGTCGAAATCCAACCAGGAAGTGTTTCATAAAGAAGGTCAAGCTTTAGACGAGTAGACTACAATGCTCTCAGTCAAGTCGTGCAGTGCAGAGAAAATAAAAAAACCTTTGAAATGTTAATGTAAAGATGGAGATCAACATATTCAGAGAATTTGTATTAATAACGGCATATTATTTGAAACGAATACAGATTCAGATGCATTATTCTTTTGCTGTTGTTTTTGTTTGGTCTTTTCACAGCTGTTCAGACTAGTAGCCCACCCTAAACTCTGCTTTATTGAGCTCCAAAATAAACCATATTTCTATCCAATCGGTATACAAAACGTTAGCCTCCGTATATCCCACACAGCATGTGCAGCAGCATTTAAAAATCTTACCAGAAATAACAAATGGTCGATTTAATGAAATGCCGTTGATTAAAGGACCTGACTTTCCCTGGCAAAATTGAGACCCAGCAGATCAGGTCCAGCAGTTTCTCCTGGTCTTTTTGATATGCAATGAACTCAAAAAGTGAAGTAAATCTGATAAATTGTTAACTATAGGCAGACAACTATCCCTGATTGGGCATAGATGATTTTTCTAAACATCCACTTAGATACAAAACTTTCCAGAAAGTCCTACATGACCTCTAGGTGATGACCTTGAGATGTAGTTGAGGTCAGGTTTGAGGAATGTGAATAGCTTTATGCTGTCTAATCTGATCTCTGCTGTAACAGCTGAAAAGGTGAATGATAGAAAAGCGACAGAACATACAGAGCATCACAGCTTGCCGTGTAGCTGCAGAGCGGTCAGTATGTCCACCACTGAAAGCACCTACAACGAGCATACGAGCATCAGAACTGGACCAAAGAGCAACTGAAGAAGGTGAATCACGTTTATTTTAACATCATGTGAACGGTTAGAGATGTGTGTGCATCTCTTACCAACACTAACATCCCAGTGGAGGATGTGGGAAACCTCGGGTCCTGGAATTCAGATGGATGTTACTTTAACACCGATCACCTACCTAAACACTGCTGCAGACCGAATACACTTCTTCATGGTAACAGTGTTCCCTAATGGTTTCTTTCAGCAGAATCATATTTCCTGCCATGCTGCAAAAATTGCTTGAGGAACATGACAAAGAGTTCAAAGTGATGACTTGGCCTTAAAATTCCTCAGATCTCAATATATGGGACAATAAAGTCAGACCCATGGAGACTCCACCTCACAACTAAAGGTACTAAAGGTGCAGATGACAGCACACCTTCAGAGGTCTGTGTTGTTCATGACTTGATGGGTCAGAAGTGATTTGGTGATACAAGGAGACCTATACGATCGATAGATAGACAGACAGACAGACAGACAGACAGACAGACAGACAGACAGACAGGTAGATAGATAGATAGATAGATAGATAGATAGATAGATAGATAGATAGATAGATAGATAGATAGATAGATAGATAGATAGATTCTAGTTTAGACCACTCCCACTTGAGACTGTAGAACTGCATTGGAAATAGCGGCACAACTATTATTTATATATATATATATATATATATATACATATACACACACACACACACACACACATATATATATAAAAAAATGCATGCTGAGACAGAGTAAGGGATAGAGAGAGTGAGAGAGAGAGCGAGAGAGGGGTAATGGTAGCTTGCCACTTATTTTATGACTGTGGGTCCCGTCTGGGCGCCCAATTTTATTGAGGTGATTGCAGATAAAGAGGCTCTCTCTGCTTCAGCTACCCAGACAGATATTACCTCTCACTCTCTTTCTCTCTTCACACTCTCTCCTGTCTTTCTTCTCCCCCTGGATGGCTTTATTACAGCCTCCTCTCCTCTCCTCGCTCTCGCTATGTGTCTGACTCAGACGAATGCAATGGAATAGCTGTGAAATGGTCATCAGGGGCCACATTGCACTTCAAATTTAAATAAGGGCGTTGGTATTAAACGCTTGGGCGTCGCATCTAATGTTGAAAGAAAAATCCAGCTTAAAGCCATCGTGGTACTGTAACGCCACTGAGGGCCGTGACACAAAGATCCACGTGCTATTGAGAAGCCATGGAGGTACTTTTAAGCTTCGTTCACATTTAATGAGGCAGATATAGTGCGCGGAGTGGCTGTGTGAATGCAGTTCAGATTTCCATTAAGTGACTCTACAGCCCCGAATGCATAAAGAAGAAAAAGATGAGCGCCAATTGTAAAGAGCTTACCTGGAGTTTTTGGTGGAGAAGGCAGCATCGCAGATCAGGAGGACCAGCAGGCAACCTGAAAACAACACAAAGGGGAAAAAGAATAAAGAATTGATTGAATAGCGGAGCAAAACAAGCTGTTGATAAACTATTAATACAAAGACAATACATGATTCTAACAATGGATCCATTTCCATATTTCCACCAACGCTTTCTATTTTCACTCTCATTTGCACACAATGATATTGCGGAATGGAGAGCCAGAGGAGCGTTTATTGTTCCTCGAGCCGCTTTATCAATGAGCAGGACAGATGCAGCTCGGTCTCTTCAGAGAATTAATCACAACCAATGCCAAAAAACACGACACGAACATGACACTGCGGGGAAGAGACCGAAAAAGATCTGACCAAATCAAAAGTGAGGTTATTTCATGGTACCTGATTCCGGTACCATCTGTCTCGTTAGTACTTTTTAATTTTATTAAAATCTATCTTTCTATCTATTTCTAGCCGAAAACTTTCCATATCCGCGACACTTTCTTTTTTTTCAGATGGTCCTAATCTGCTTCAAATCAAGATGATCAAGATGTAAATTTCCTCTCATTGATGTACATGACAGATGGTCCACATGGATCTAGGGAGCAATTAGTAACAAGCATGAGCACACAAGCGGGAATGTGTGATATGACAAATCTGATGTCTAACCAAATGATCAAGTATGACAAATATGTCCATAAACAAACAAATAAATAAATAAATAAAAAGCCCAAACCTCTTCTTTTATCAGTGCACAAAGATAATATCTTATATAACGAATCTGAAGATCAATTGTGCGATCATGCTGCAAATTCCATAACCCAAGAATTCCATAATAAAATGAAACAGCTGTGAATTTAATATCAGATTAATTGTTTGTAGTAGAGAAGCACGCCATGGTGCGTAGCGTGTACATCCCTTCAGTTCATGCCGCACGCAGCACAGCTTTTTAAATCAATGAATGTATCTAGAGTTAAACTAATTTTTCATGTTGATAAATGTCTTCTTGTTCCATGTCGAAATCGAGTCCCATATCATGCATCTTGTTCCCGTCGAAGGCGCTGGGAGTCAATTATAAAAAGTGGATTCCATGAGCTCAGGTATTGAAAACACAAAGAATCGAACACAAAGATTTGAAGTCGTTTCAAGACCAAACACAAACACTGGGCCTTGCTCAGGGACCCAGAGGTGGACGCTTGGTGGATGTGGGATTTGAACTCACAACCTTCCCATCAGTGGTCCAACACCTTAAGTATTCAAAATTCCCAGTGTGACCACTTCTTCTTTCTGGACCTGTCTGATCCATCCGGCTGCTCTACCCCTGGTCACTGCTTCTGTGGATAGAACCACTTGGAGACGATCACACCATCTCTGAACTGCCGTCGCAACCGTCATCTTCTTCATCATCTACATGAAGGAATTAGTGCCAAGTCTTTAATGATCCATTAGTTCCTCAAGAGCTCTTGGTTGCTGTTTTAGAAAGGACATTATTTACTGTCCCATGTCAGTGGCATTGGTGGCTCAGTGGTAGGTGTCTCGCCTATCATGCAGAAGGCCCGGGTTCGATTCCCAGCCAATGCCTCAACCCCAGCCACTGGATGCAGTGCCAGTCCCAAGCCCGGAAAAATGGGAGGGTTGCGTCAGGAAGGGCATCCAGCGTAAAACATTTGCCAAGTTGTTGTGCGGACCAGTTGGTCCGCTGTGGCGACCCCGAACAGGGAGCAGCCGAAAGCAACTTCTTCTACTGTCCCGTGTCACCCAAATGAGGCTGAGGTTCTCTTCTGAGCCTGGTTCCTCTCAAGGTTTCTTCGTCATATCATCTCAGAGTGTTTTTCCTCACCACCGTCGCCTCAGGCTTCTCATTAGGGATACATTTTAGTGATAAATAGTACCTTAACTTTAAACTTTATCATTTTTTAAATGATACTTTATCATGTGTAAATGATACACAGCAGTATCATTTATACTTCTGTAAAGCTGATTTGAGGCAATTTAGTTTAGTTTTGAAAAATACAGACTGATTTTGACCAACAACATGGTATTTAATTTTCTCCTACTGTTATATGCAAAACTGCATTTTTTTTTTGTTTAAATATTGGTTTCCGTATACAAAATTTTTTTTTAAATCTCCCTAAAATGACCTCTTTCTTTGCTAAAAAATAAAGCAAATAATTAAAAGAAATTATAGCATTAATTTAGCATTTAAATGATAGCATTTCTTCCTCTTCTTTCGGCTTTTCCCTTCAGGGGTCGCCACAGCGAATCATCTCTCTCCACCTATCCCTATCTTCTGCATCCTCAACACTTGCACCCACTAGCTTCATATCCTCATTAATTCCATCCATATACCTCCTCTTTGGCCTTCCTCTTTGCCTCCTGCCTGGCAGCTCCATGTCCAACATTCTCCTACCAATATACTCACTCTCCCTCCTCTGAACATGTCCAAACCATCTTAATCTGGCCTCCCTAACTTTGTCCCCCAAATGTCCAACATGAGCTGTCCCTCTGATGTACTCGTTCCTAATCCTGTCCAATCTTGTCACTCCCAAAGAGAACCTCAACATTTTCAGCTCTGCCACCTCTAGCTCTGACTCCTGTCTCTTCCTCAGTGACACGGTCTCTAAACCATACAGCATGGCCAGTCTCACCACTGTCCTGTACACCTTCCCCTTGATTCTCGCTGATATTTTCCCATCACACAGAACTCCCGACACCTTTCTCCACCCATTCCAACCTGCCTGCACACTCTCCATTACTCTGGACTGTTGACCCCAAGTACTTAAACTCCTGTACCTTCACCTTCTCACCCTGTAACCTTACTGTTCCACTTCCCTCCCTTTCATTCACACACATGTACTCAGTCTTACTACGACTGACTTTCATTCCTCTTCTCTCCAGTGCAAACCTCCACCTCTCCAGGTTTTCCTCCACCTGCTCCCTGCTCTCACTACAGATCACAATGTCATCTGCAAACATCATTGTCCAAGGAGACTCCTGTCTGACCTTTTCTGACAACTGGTCCATCACTATAGCAAACAGGAAGGGGCTCAGAGCCGATCCCTGATGCAGTCCCACCTCCATTTTGAACTCCTCTGTCTGACCTACAGCACACCTCACCACGGTCCTGCTCCTCTCATACATGTCCTGCACCACTCTGACATACTTCTCTGCTACTCCTGACTTTCGCATACAGTACCACAGCTCTTCTCTTGGCACCCTGTCATACGCTTTCTCCAAGTCTACAAACACACAGTGCAACTCCTTCTGACCATCCCTATACTTCTCCATCAAAATTCTCAGAGCAAAAATTGCATCAGTTGTGCTCTTTCTGGGCATGAAGCCATACTGCTGCTCACAAATTTCCACTACCTTCCTTAACCTAGCTTCTACTACTCTTTCCCATAGCTTCATTGTATGGCTCATCAACTTTATTCCCCTATAGTTACTGCAACTCTGCACATCACCCTTATTCTTAAAGATCGGCACTAATACACTTCTTCTCCATTCCTCAGGCATCCTCTCACTCTCTAAAGCCCTGTTAAACAAACTAGTTAAAAATTCCACTGCTGCCTCTCCTAGACACTTCCAGACCTCCACCGGGATGTTGTCAGGACCAACTGCCTTCCCACTTTTCATCCTCTTCAAAGCCTTCCTGACTTCATCCTTTCTAATCTTATCTACTTTCTGTTCCACAGAGTTTACCCCTTCTACTTTTTTCCCTCTCATTTTCCTCATTCATCAGCTCCTCAAAGTACTCCTTCCATCTCCTCTGTACACTCTCCTCACTTGTGAGCACCCTTCCATCTCTATCCTTAATAACTCTAACTTGCTGCACATCTTTCCCATCTCGATCCCTCTGTCTAGCTAACCTGTACAAGTCCTTCTCTCCTTCTCTAGTGTCTAACCTAGTGTACAACTCGTCATATGCCTTCTGCTTGGCATCAGACACCTCCCTCTTCACTCTGCGCTGTAACTCCTTGTATACCTGTCTATTCTCTTCAGTCCTGTCCATGTCCCACTTCTTCTTGGCTAACCTCTTCCTCTGGACACTATCCTGAACTTCCTCATTCCACCACCAAGTCTCCTTATCTTCTTTCCTCCTTCCAGATGACACACCCAGCACCTTTCTCCCTGTCTCCCTGATCACTTCTGCTGTAGTTTCCCAGTCATCTGGCAGCACTACCTGACCACCCAGAGCCTGCCTCAACTTCTGTCTAAATTCCTCACAACATTCCTCCTTTTTCAGCTTCCACCACTTGGTTTTCTTCTCTATCTCTGACCTCTTCTTCTTACAGACCATCAAAGTCATCCTACACACCACCATCCTATGCCGTCTGGCTACACTCTCTCCCACTACCACTTTACAGTCACTAATCTCTTTCAGATTGCCTCTTCTACATAGGATGTAGTCTACCTGTGTTCTCCTACCTCCACTCTTGTAAGTCACTCTATGCTCCTCCCTCTTCTGAAAATAAGTGTTAACCACAGCCATGTCCATCCTCTTAACAAAGTCCACTACCGTCTGTCCTTCAAGGTTCCTTTCCTTAACTCCAAACTTGACCATCACCTCCTCATCACCTCTGTTCCCCTCACCAACATGTCCATTAAAATCCGCTCCTATCACCACTCTCTCACCCGTGGGAATACTCTCTATCACCTCATCTAAATCAATCCAGAATCTCTCTTTCTCCTCCAACTCACAGCCTACCTGTGGGGCATAACCACTAACAACATTCAACATTACCCCTTCAATCTCTAACTTCAGACTCATCACCCTGTCTGACACTCTCTTCACCTCCAGAACATTCCTCACAAACTCCTCCTTCAGGACCACACCTACCCCATTTCTCTTACTATCCACACCATAATAAAACAGCTTGAATCCTGCTCCTATACTACGAGCCTTGCTACCCTTCCACCTGGTCTCCTGTACACACAGTATATCCACCTTCCTTCTCTCCATCACATCAGCCAGCTCTCTACCTTTCCCTGTCATAGTACCAACATTCAGAGTTCCTATTCTCAGTCCTACACTCTTACCTTTCCTCTTCTCTCTCTGTCTGTGCACTCTCCTACCTCCTCTACTTCTTCGACCAACAGTAGCCCAATTTCCACCGGCACCCTGTAGGTCAACGGCGCCGATGGCGGTCGTTGTTAACCCGGGACTCGACCGATCTGGTATGAAATTCAGAGTATTGACGATTCGCATGGTTAAATTTGGCAATGTTTTACGCCGGATGCCCTTCCTGACGCAACCCTCTCTATTTATCCGGGCTTGGGACCGGCACAGAAGTCACTGGACTGTGACCCCCATGGCTAGATTTTTAAATGATAGCATTTAAATGGTGTAATTAGTTCTACAGCTCTAATATCTATCATGTCTCGTGATTATATCCGCTGATTTGAATGTGATAAACTAAAAATAAACTAAAAATAAAAGCCCTTTTTCTGAACTTCTCTAAAATCATCCAATTGTAGGCAAAGGCAATCTGATGCCTAATAAAGTTCTTACGTTTTATCGGTTAATAAAATCTCCTATAAAATCCCCAGATTACTTTTCCTGCGAGCTCGGCCTGTACTGGGACAGACTCACTTTCAAAACGGGAAGAAACCCTTAACGTGTTGTGACATCACTTTACCCGTAGATGAGGTAATTGTTCTCCCAGCAGTTGCGCATCTCCAGCACAAACTCCTGCCACAGGTGAGCCACAGCTTTCACACCGCCGTGGTAGAAATTCACCAAACACACGCACAGAGCCAGCCTGTAGGTCAGACAGTCCCACGGAGCCGACTTCAGCGTGCTGAACAGATTCTGTCCGAGAGAAACACAGGGCACATGCTCGTGTTGAAAATCACACACACCCCCAAGCATATGCCTGCCTGCCTAGCTGCACAAACACACATACACACATCCACAGACCCACACACACACACACCCATCCACAGACCCACCCACATCCACCCCCACCCCACACACACACACATCCACCCCACACACACCCAGTCACCCCCACTCCACACACACCCAAACACATCCACACCTATCCACAGACCCACCCACAGACACACACACCAATACACTCCCACAGCCACGCACACCCTACACACACCCAACTACAGACCCACCCACACACACTGAAACACACCGAAACACACCCACACCTATCTACAGACCCACACACAAACTGAAACACACACCCATCCACAGACTCACCCAAATACACACACACAAATACACTCCCACAGCCACCCCCACCCATCTACAGACCCACCCACATACACACACTGAAACACACCCACAGCTACCCCCACCCCACACACACCCCCACCCATCCGCAGACCCACCTACATACACACACACTCAAACATACATTCGCACGTGCCCACCTGCCTGCCCAAACACACACACCCACACCTACTGCCACCCCCACACATCCACTGACCCACCCACACACACATAACATACCCATATACACGCACCCGCCCACGCAAGCATGCATGCACACACACACACACACACGTACACATCAGAGACGCATCAGAGACGCATACAAAATAATGTTACGTCTGGTACGTGTGCTGACCTTACTGACTTTATTTGTTACGTCTCATATCTCTATGATGTTTTGTCTGAACCTCCTCACTTCAGCATTGTTAAGAACGATCAAAGACGAGCTCTAGCAACTTCCACAAGCCTCCATTCAGAGTTGAGTTCTGGCTACACTTTATTCCTGCTTTTACTAGTATCACTCATTATATGTTACACTCCACAGTCGATAAGCTCACTAATATCACAGCACATATAAAAACAAAAAGCCAGTGAAAAAAAGATACACTTCATTTACTTAATTGACCGCTTCATTTAATTTAACTCGTACAGTGAAACCCAAATGCCCTCTGCCATTAAGTGTTGTGGTTGCATCATTAATCCAAATTTTTTATTCAGTCAATTCTTAAAGCAGATATTTGCTTTGCGAAATCCTATTAAATTCAAATCTATCGGAACATCCTGTTTATAGACCATTTGCTTCATTTACTAGTAACAAAACAGTGCACTCCTAACACCCGGTGTTAATTGTTATTGCCCCTACGTTCAGGATACACTGCTTCGATTTCGATTAGTGAAGAATAATGGAATCTTATTTCAAGAAAAAAAAAATCATCAACAATTAAATACAAAATGTCCTTGGTACTAGATGTTTTTTGGGTTGGCAACTTAAATGAAACAAAGACTAATCGCTGTAATGTTTTATTCACCGATGAGTCGCTGCTGAGGCTCTAAGCCAATAAGATCAAGGGAATGGGAGAATAAAAAAAAGAAAGAAAGAAAGAAATATAAAAAAAAATTGGGATATAAGGCTCTACGATGTAGAATCTCATGACAAACTCAGGAAAATATTTTATATCAATACACAATACAATACAAAAACAATACACTTTTATTAATGTTCTTTCGTACAAAAGTGAAGCAAAGGAAAGATTTAATATTAATGAATTTTTGAGGGATTTTTTTATTTTATTTTTTAGATTAAAGCCTTTTACTATTCCGCACTTGGTAGAAGTCGAAGGCAAAGTTAGAACTAAGTTTCATTCACTGTAAAGTCTTCATGAACTGAGAAAATTGTTGTTTGAGTCAACATTACAAATTTTTAAATTAGATTTCACAAATATTATTGGTCTGGCGCTCGCAATAAAATTCCCAGAAAGGAATCTCCTCGAAATATAATATAATGCAACGCTAAGAGGCGTAAGGTTTAACACTGAGCTGCACTTACGTAGTCCTCCGATTCTTTATCTTGTTCACTCTTTCCTCCCGGGTTCGAAGGCGGCGCTTTAGCTTCGTTCGAGTTCGATTTGTCCAGACCGGTATCTGGGAAGAGATACTAACAGAAACATCTGCAATCAGAAATCTGATTTTTTTTCCCTTTACACATCTTGCAAATGAAAATGAGATTGTAGTGATAACTGTATTTGGTGACATCTTCTAATCCTCGGCTCCTCATCTGCAAGCGCGGCTGCAATTAGTTTTGCAAACCAATCGACTCTTAATTGGTCCCAGACATAAAAAGACTCATTAGCAAAACCTGCAATCGTGACTCACCAGTTCAGTTGTAATCTTCACTTAGAGAATGTACAAAAAACATGCTAATGTTTTATTCACCGATGAGTCACTGCTGAGGCTTGGAGCCAATAAGATCAAGGCAATGGGAGAACAATTAAAAAAAAAAAAATTAAAAAAAAAAAAATACAAATTATAGATTAAAGGCTCCATGATATGGAAACTCTCATGACAAACTTGGAAAAAAATAATGAACAATAATACACAAAAAATTCAGTATGTTTCTTTGAAGCAAATGATCTAGTTTTAATGTGTTGTTTTTTGTTTTTTTCATATTTTCAATAATTTTCCAGTTTATAGCGCTCTCTTAATGGAAAACCAATTTAATCCAAAACCGTTCTTCACAAAGAATATCAACCTAATCAAAGTCCGAACTCAAAATCAATCAGGTTTGGAAACATATTTCAGGGTCTTTGTTCACCCTTACACCATAGCACTAGTAAGTTTTTTTATTCTGATTGGCCAGAAGGTGTTGATTCTCAATTCTGATTTGGCCAGAAGGCGATTATTATGATTGGATAGAAGGTGTTGATTCTTGATTCTGATTGGCCAGAAGGTGATAATTCTTGATTCTGATTAGCCAGAATGTGTTGATTCTTGATTCTGATTAGCCAGAAGGTGTTGATTCTTGATTCTGATTAGCCAGAAGGTGTTGATTCTTGATTCTGATTAGCCAGAAGGTGTTGATTCTTGATTCTGATTAGCCAGAAGGTGTTGATTCTTGATTCTGATTAGCCAGAATGTGTTGATTCTTGATTCTGATTAGCCAGAAGGTGTTGATTCTTGATTCTGATTGGCCAGAAGGCGATTATTCTGTTTGGACAGAAGGTGTTGATTCTTGATTCTGATTGGCCGGAAGGCGGTTTTTCTTAATTCTGATTGGCCAAAACTTGTTGATTCTTGTTTCTGAATGGCCAGAAGGTGTTGATTTTTGATTTTGTGTTAATACTAACCTATCGCTCATGTTACAACTGGAACTACAACTTCCCAAGCTGTGCTGCTATACAAAAATAATGCACAAATAATGCTTTTGACTCGCAACAATTCACCCACACTGTAGAATTACACAACACACTCTGTTATGTTTTATTCCTTGAACAGATGATTTCTATACTCCCTGTCGAGCAAGGCCTTTTTCCCCAGAGACCAAGAATAAAATTTGCACCTTTTATTGTGTTCATGTTCAGCACTGAATGTCTGTCGTGTCCCACTTGTATGAAACGGACACTCAGAGCTTTAAGAATTTGTAGTTTTTCTTTTTACCCAACCTTTTTTTCTTTTTACCTAACCTACAAGGGGCAATATATCCATAGAAAACGTCCAAAAAAAACAAAACGCTTAGTTTTTTTCCACAGAAAGATTTCTATTTTCAAAGTGAATGCTGATATCAAACCCATTTCTGCTCTCTGAGATGCCCCTTGTTCATAAGCCTCTGAAATTTGAAGGTTTTAACCACTAAAATTCTGTGTGAGGTTATCCAACAGAGGGAAAAACACACGTCTAAGACGCACTGACAGCCAACAGAGTCGTGACTCATTTTACATCAGACTCGCAGCCAGAAAATCATTCATATGTTTATACTGATTGAAAATGTCCCATAAGTCGATTTCCATTCTGCCAGCAGACAGGAACACAGGAACAATTTAAATAATTCTATTATATGGAGACTTCCCTACACATACTGTAGATACTTAGTGCTTTATTTTGTCTATCCTTCACTTTTTTATGCTAGGCCAGGTGCTAATTAGTTGGATTGCCCTTAAATAAAGAAACAAATTAAATACTATGAATTTAGTTCATTGTCTTTATACAATTACATCCTTTTAATAATGTTAGTCCAATAAGAAGAAAATCACAAAAACGTACAAAAGCTTAGGTTGGGTTTCATTACACACAGAATATAATATAAGCGACTCGCAGCATTTCAGACTTCCAGCCATTTCAGATTTCCGGCACTTAAAATGAAACGGTTTAGCCGAATAGCACTTTAAGCTCATCATACTGATGTCCACCACAAAGATAACATCAGTGACTAGAAGTTTATATCAGCATGCAGAACTTCACATCAAGGATTTATTGCTTGTCTCTAACTTCCGAGTCGTGAAACATTTAACCTGTGTGACTGAACACATCCTAGGCTGGGAAATGATGATGACCGAATGTGTGATAGCATTAGATATTAATATCAAGGCAAATGTTATGCTGTGCTTCTACATGGTGAATATATGGAGACGAAAAATCGGTCATTGAGCAATGTAGAAGAAAACGTAAGATTAAACACTCCAACTATTTGAAACTAACACTTATTTGTCACGTTTACATTCTTTCTTCACATATCCCATCCTTGGAGGGTTGGGGTCAGAGTGCAGGGTCTGTCATGATTATCAGGAATTGTGGGGTGCTTGTGGTCCTTGCTCAGGGGCCCAAAATTGGCAGCTTGGCAGCACTGGGGCTTGTACCCCAATCTTCCAATCAACAACCCAGAGACTTAACCACTTGAGCTACCACCGGCCTAGAACTTCAGGTTGATCCAGCAAACAAAGAATTGCGTTTTGACCACGATTTCTTTTTCCTACAAAATATCCGGACATTTCCAGTATTTATGCTTCCCAAAGTAAAGATTATCTCTCCTTTATTTACTTTTATTTCTAGTCTACACTGAGTAAAAGTTTGTTGAATTGACTCAATTCATCAGTTCCATGTGATTGAACGCAATTAGTTGTCCAGGATTCTCTTCCTCTGCAGTCTGAATGAAATCCTTAAATAAGAATTTTATTCCTAATTTAAAAAATCTCTATACTTTCAGAAGTATATAGTAGAAAACATAAAATTTTCTCTATTTCAAGATTTCCTCCACATACACCGAACACCTTACTCAAATGTGCTCGTTGAACATCCCATAAGAGCTTTATTCCTCCTTTGCTCTTCTGGGAAGGCCTTCCACCAGATTTTGGAGTGTCTCTATGGAGATTTGTGAACTCTCACTGCAGTACACGGTAGTATGCAAATAATTCATGAACACATATAGGTTGTGTTTTGTTAAATTATTAGTGAGTTACACACAATGATGAAAAATAACTGAATATTGCATTCTGGCTTTACAGAATGTATCGTGGACTGAATGCATATGCGGTGGTTTAGTATTCCTGAATACATAACACTATAAGCACAGTCGTTTTGTGTGTGTGTGTGTGTGTGTGTGTGTGTGTGTGTCTCACCAGTACTATCGAGTTGAGCACGTCATTATTAAGCGGCGACTGATCGTTGCGACGGTGTTGGCGAATGCGTTTGCGGGCGCTGTGCACCATGTTGGAGACGGACAGCTTGGGGATGGGCACCGCCGTGGGCTCCGTCAGCTTCGACAGCGCTTGAGAGATGTCACTGTTTTCTGAAGTCAAAGGAAAAATAAATAAATAAAAAACGTTCCTGTATTTGCACAACATTAATCGTTTCTGAACATCTTGTTTATTGATTTTTAAATAGAATTTTTTTTCTGTTTCTATACTTCTGTAAAGCTGCTTTGAGACCATGTCCATTGTTAAAAGCGCTATACAAAGAAATTAATCTGAATTAAAATTTTTTTTAGTCGCATCACTTCTAACCCTACCTTCACACTAGCGCTCTTCTGCTTTCTAAGCTTTATCGTTCTTCATAATGTTCTTTATATGCGTTAAATCAGAAATCAAATACAGTATGTTAGGATAGGATAAAATCAGGATGGGCTTTTGTTTCCTTTTTTTAATCAATTTTGTGCATCATAATTGCATGTAGGAACTAAAGCTGATTTCAAGCACAGCCTACAAACCAGAACTATATGATTTTTTTTTTAAATTGACAACCTGTTAAAATTTTAGTTTTTTGCGATGTAAATCATACAAACGATCACCCAAACCATGTAGCAAAATGGTCTAATGAGACCAATCAGAAGAAGTATTGTGTACGTTTTATGAAAATAAGACAAGACAAACACCAGAGTGAAGCATGGTGGTGGCAGCATCAAGCTATAGAGCTTCTCTCCAGCTGGGACTGGGGCTCTAGACAAGATTGAGGAATTCATAAATAACTCCAAATAGCAAAGTATTCTGGCACAAATTCTTCAGGCTTCGTTTAGGCAGCTGAAGATGAAACATTTCACCATCCAACACGCCATAGACCCAAAGCACAAGCACAAATTTAACAAAAGGAACGAGTTCAGATCTAATCTATTCCTATAAAGCACTAAATGGTCTCGCGCCACAGTACCTGAGCTATTTATGATCCACCACACCTACTCTGATGAAAGGGTGCAGGTTATTTGATAGTATCTCAAGTAGCAAAGGCTACAGCAAGGGGCAGAGCTTTCTTACAAAGCCCCACAGTTATGGAACAGCCTTCCTATTAGTGTTCAGGATTCAGACAGAGTTTCAATGTTTAAGTCTAGGCTGAAGGCACATTTGTTTAGTCAAGTTTTCAATGTATAGTTTTCCTTGGGTAAAGGAGCTGATCTGGAACATTCATGGGCATTTGGTGTACTGGGATGTTTGGATGCTGTCGCCTTACAACCCTCGCAAGTCGCTCAGGTTTGCTGACTGAAGTGGTTGGATGCTTTATGTCCCAGGAAGCCTTGATGTCTGTCACCTTCTGGCTCTCCCTTTTATTTATGCTCATAGCTAGTCTTGCCGGAATCCCTGCCTGCACTTTACACATAATCTATATTGTCTTTAAACATCACATGATCACAATCATACTTAATATCTTTCTCTCTCTCTGTCTTTCTCTGTTGAGCTACACGTCCCACTCCCGAGCTCCCAGTGTTCTGAGGTTCCAGCGTGACCACTCGCTCTACCCCTGGTCGGAGTCTCGTTGCTTGGTGGTGCTCACTGCTGCAGTAGATGGATCTGTGTGGACAGCCTGTGACCAGGAGACAGCCGTGGACAGAGCCACTTGGAGACTATCACACCGTCATGGATCTGCCAGCTTGCGACAGCAAGGAATTATTGTCTATAATGAACTCAGAAACTACACTGACCTAATAGTTCCTCATAAGCCCTCGGTTGCTTTTGTAGAAAAGACATTATTTAGTTACATTTACATTATTTACTGTTCCGTGTCAAGCAAATGAGGATGAGGTTCCCTTCTGAGCCTGGTTCCTCTCAAGGTTTCTTACTCATATCATCTCAGGGAGTTTTCCTTGTCGCCTCAGGCTTCTCATTAGGGATAAAATAGTAACTTTTATTTAAACTTTATATATATATATATATATATATATATATATATATATATATATATACACAGGAAGTCCAGCAGGCTGCAGCAGTAGAAAGTGGATTGGTGTGTGTATGAACGCAGCTCTGCTCTTATAGCGCTCTTTACATCCTTTAATCTGGAACAGTTCTGTCTTCCAAACATACCTACATTTCTCTAATTTCCGTGCATCTAAAATCACGGCATATGAACGTAGCCTTGAATGAATTCCATTTTCTCCTTTTTATTTCTTATATAGATATTATATTTTTATTTTTTCTTATAATATTATATATTTTTTATTTTCTTAGATTTAAAGTTGCACTCGAAAAAAAAGATTTAAAGTGAACACAGAACTCCACACATGTACAAGAAACACTACTTCTTGTATATTTTAAATGACCGATGTCTCGTCCAATCAGTGGTAAGAATTCCATTCGCAAACTATACCTAGCTTTTCTCTAAATTGTTGTGTTTTCGGATGTTATTATTTTGTTTTTGCACTTCTCAGCCACCGTAGAATTTAACTGGGAGCTCTGTTTTCTTAAGAGTGGGAAAAGATGTGACATGATTGATTTTTGGTTTTGCAAAAACGTGCTATTTTATCAGAGGTGTGTAGACTTTTTTCATAATCCGCTCTATTTACTTGCAACAGCTTGTTAGCTAAATCATTTCTCATGTCTCTTTCTTGATTACTCCTGCAACACAAAACTCCTACGCCTACTTGCAAAGGCAATGAAATGCAAAGCATGTTGAAAATCGTCTACAGTGACGTGATTTGATCATGAAATACGCGACTATAATACGCCGGTCACATGATCGTGTTCTTTCGTGGACAGCCTGCGAGATCTGCCGGATTTGTGACACGAGTTAAATGGTCATATGACTACGTTCTTGTAAAGAGTAGCTCTCAAACACCACCGGGGATCTTTGGAAAACGGGCATTTTAACCGACTCTATTTCTACTATGGAGATTATTCTGCCTTAGTCGACAAACACTTTGTTTCTTCAATCAAAATCATGCATGCATGTTGAAAACCATGGCATTTTCAACGACCAGTACTAGAATCCACAGCTATCATAAGATTTGCTAACAAACAAGAGATGAAAACCTTTAGCGCCGAGACGTTCCAGAAACTGACCTTTGCCTTCCTCTTCAGCTGAACTCCTTCCCAGTATCTCATCCGTCGTCTCCTTCCGGCTGCACAGTTTGAGGAACTCCAGAAGAAAGTCACCTGGGTTTCAAAACAAGGCTTTAGGTCATCTGATGAATCTGTGTGTCCTTATCACTTCTGATCACTTGTATACACTCTTTCTTACATTCGTTTACAGCATTCGGCAGACACACTTATCCAGAGCGACTTTTTATCTCTTTTTATACAACTGAGCAATTGAGGGTTAAGGGCCTTGCTCAGGGGCCCAGTGGTGGATGCTTGGTGGTGCTGGGATTTGAACTCATAACCTAAAGGTGCTGCAAAGGCAAAACTCACTATTCCAAACTAAAAAACACTTTTTGTACTTTAAGAAATAAACCTTTAATGGTCAGCAACATCACACTTTCCTCTATTTAATATAAGAACGTAAATTCATCCTACAAAGACTAAATGGTTTTAGATACAGGAAATACTTTTCAACACTTTTTCTGGCGCCTAATTTTGACTTAGCTCCATAGTGCCAAAGTCCTTTGTATTCTCCATAAGAAGCAATCAAGACAGATGGATGGGACTATAAAGCAATCTAGCACACACATAAAAAAAAATCAGACAGAACCCAACAATGCTCCCTTTCCCTTTTCTCTTTACGTTATTGTTTGATCTGAAACACTACAGATGGCGAAATCCTACATCACTTTCTAGCTCTTACCTGCATTTTGCACTTCACTACCTCACAGAATCTTCCCAGCTAACTTCCCGGTGTCCTCAGTGTGTGTTGCGGTGATTAAACAACTAGACTTTTCTCAAATTTCTCTCATGCACAGCCCAGAATAAGCTGGCAGGATAATGAGACACATGCCCACTCATCCACTCTTTTTTCACACCTTTATTCAAACCCTGCTGTGATGTTTACTCAAATAAAACGCTTGTCCTAAGGGAAACAGATTACAATATTCATAACAATCACAAAAATATACAAAGCATTTTTGTTACGATTCTGATTTACTAGTTTAAGGGTTACAAGTACAAGTGAGATATTCTTACCGAGCAAACACTGGGGATTGTCCGCTTTCCGCACTCGCACAGACCAGTGAGGGGCTTGGAGCGGATCTAAATCACTAAAGTGAGCAGAAAGAAGACAAGGACCTCGGTTCATGACATTGTACGGATAAATAGAAGGTCAAAGTAATGCAGCATTCGTTCAAGTAAACAGTGAGAAAAAGCTGCAGGATTGAAATTGAGAAAAAAAATCTTCTCAGGTAAGAAGTACTTCTGTCTCCAATTTGATTTATTTTTATTGATTTTTTTTTTTTTTTTTTTTAGAAGATAAATAATTTTTTCACTGTTTCTGATTCTATATTGAACAAATCTGTGAATTATACTGAATGGTGAGATCTTTCTAGAACTTTCTAGCTATTCAGCCGGCACACGTGTGCTTGTTCACGAGCATGTGAAATAAAAGAAAATAAAATCCGTATTTAGTTTTTAACACAAAATTAGTGATTTGTCGCTAAAGATCCCTTTCATCCATCCATCCATCCATCAGTTCATCCATCCATCCATCAGTTCATCCATCCAGCCATCCGTTCACCCATCCGTTCAACCAAACATCCATCCGTTCATCCAGCCATCCATCCCTTCATCCAGCCATCCATCCGTTCATCCCGCCATCCATCCGTTCATCCAGCCATCCATCCGTTCATCCAGCCATCCAGCCATCCGTCCATCCATCCGTTCATCCATCCGTTCATCCATCCGTCCATCCAATTCATCCATCCATCCAGCCATCCGTTCATCCAGCCATCCATCTGTTCATCCAGCCATCCAATTCATCCATCCAGCCATCCAATTCATCCATCCAGCCATCCATTCATCCATCCAGCCATCCATCCGTTCATCCAGCCATCCATCCGTTCATCCAGCCATCCATCCGTTCATCCAGCCATCCATCCGTTCATCCAGCCATCCATCCGTTCATCCAGCCATCCGTTCATCCAGCCATCCGTTCATCCAGCCAGTCATCCATTCATCCATCCAGCCAACCATCCATCTGTTCATCCATCCATCCAGCCGTTTATCCACGTATCCATTGACCCATCCACTAACCATCCATACATTCATCCATCTATCTATCCGTTTATCCATCCATCCATCCATCCATCCGTTCATCCAGCCATCCATCCGTTCATCCAGCCATCCATCCGTTCATCCATGCAGCCATCCATTCATCCATCCAGCCAACCATCCATCTGTTCATCCATCCATCCATCCGTTTATCCACATATCCATTGACCCATCCACTAACCATCCATACATTCATCCATCTATCTATCCGTTTATCCATCCATCCATTTATCCATCTATCCATTGACCCATCCATCCAACCAGCCGTCCATCCATCCATCCATCCATCCATCCAACCGTCCGTCTGTCCATCCATCCATCAGTCCATCCATCCACCCACATCCATATATCCATCAATAAATTCGAACTTGATATCAAACCAGATCTGTGAGGTGTTTGTCTTCATCCCCAATTCGACTGATTTATAGGCAATTTTCTTTTCTTTCGCAAAAAGAAAAGAAAGTTTCTTCTTGTAATGACACAACCTGAAACCTGGAGCATCCGTTCATCCTGATTTTTGTAAGCTTTAAAATGTCTTTTTTACTGAAGCACTCCAGATAAATTCAATGGGTGTCACTAAATTCTAATGGTAATGATAAACAGGTGGTTTGCCATTGTCAACATTCACATGAATAAATTCTAAAACTTTGCAAATCAGAGAATTCGCTCAAAATGAGGCTCCTGATTAGCGCAACAGAAAAGTCATCACAAAGAAGAGCCTTCATAAAGTTTTCTGTAGATCATCACAGGTTTGAGATGGTGGGAGGCGTGGCATATTCCCTGTCAATCATAGTGACACCAGCCAATCATGAGAGTCTTTTTAGCTTATGTATGCGGAAGAGGACCGATCGCTTTCCATTCAAGAGTGTTACAATGCCATGTGATGCTCTTCACCTCACTGGACATCGTTACTTGACAAAGAAAGAAATATAGTTATTGGTAGGTCAGTTTTCTGCATCCACTGGCAGAAATTAATGGGATGGTTATACTTTATATCGTGCTTGATGGGTAAAGACCTAACTGGTAGTGGGAATTGGGCTAACTTTGGGAAAAAATAATTATTGGTGCTTTTTACAGTTTTCTACAGTCACAGGCAAAACAAAATCATCCAAAAAAAAAAAGAAAAATCATAAAATTTGACAAAAAACTATTTTGTTTAATATCTAGACATTCTGGCTTTGTAAAACAAATGAAATAAAATTATTTTAATTAATATTTGGCCATTTTTTGACAGAGCAATAGAGGAAAATAATAAAAAAAAATCACTCAATGTTGAGGAAAATAATGATGGAATCACCTTGTAATTTGCATTTCTAAAACAAATCCTGGCACAAGTCTAAAACGGCAAATTAGTCTGCAGTTAAAAGAGAGTGCTTACAGACCTTAACAAGCTGCTAGTTAATTGAAAGAAAACACGGCCCAAACCAGACAGTCGCCAGCTGAAACAATGGGAAGGATAATAAAACATGGAGTGTGGTGAAAGATGTTGGTTTTATGCAGTCAGCTGTGAATAATATTTGGTGCGAGAAGGGTAGAAAAGAAAAGCACAGGCAAAAAAAAAGACATCAAAGTTTCAGGATAGAAAACTCGAAGCAATATGCCTTTTTGAGAGGCAGCCATGGATGGATGGATAAATTGATGAACGGATGGATCGATGGATGGATAAACGGATGGATGGACAGATGCATAGGTCGAAAGATGGATGGATGGATGGGTAAAGGGATGGATGGATGGGTGGATGAACAGATGGACAGATGAACAGATGGATGGATGAATTGATGGATGGATAAACGGATGCATAGATCGATGGATTGATGGATAAACAAATGGATGGATGGATGGGTGGATGAACGGATGGATGGATGAATTGATGGATGGATAAACGGATGCATAGATCGATGGATGGATGGATAAACAAATGGATGGATGGATGGATGGGTGGATGAACGGATGGATAAACGGATGGCTAAACAGATGGATGGATGGACATATGGATTGGTGGGTGGATGGGTGAATGAACAGATGGACGGATGCATGGATCGATGGATGGACGGATGGATAAACGGTTCGATGGATGGACAGATGCATAGGTCGAAAGATGGACGGATGGATGGGTAAATGGATGGATGGATGGATAAACAAATGGATGGATGGATGGATGGGTGGATGAACAGATGGACGGATGAATGGATGGATGGATGAATTGATGGATGGATAAACGGATGGATGGATGAATTGATGGATGGTAAACAGATGGATGGATGGATGGATGGATGGATGGGTGGATGAACAGATGCATGGATGGATGGATAAACGGATGGCTAAACAGATGGATGGATGGATGGATAAACGGATGGATGGATGAACAGATGCATGGATGGATGGATAAACGGATGGCTAAACAGATGGATGGATGGATGGATAAACGGATGGATGGATGGACGAACAGTTGGATGGATGAACTGACATATGGATTGGTGGGTGGATGGGTGAATGAACAGATGGACGGATGCATGGACGGATGGATAAACAAATGGATGGATGGATAAACGGTTGGATGGATGGATAAACGGATGGATGGATGGACAGTTGGATGGATGAACGGACATATGGATTGGTGGGTGGATGGGTGAATGAACAGATGGACGGATGCATGGACGGATGGATAAACAGATGGATGGATGGATAAACGGTTGGATGGATGGATAAACGGATGGATGGATGGACGAACAGTTGGATGGATGAACGGACATATGGATTGGTGGGTGGATGGGTGAATGAACAGATGGACGGATGCATGGATCGATGGATTTACGTATAGATAAACGGATGAATAAATGGATGGATGGATGGATGAAAGGAATCTTCAGTGACGAATCACTAATTGTGTTAAAAACTAAATACAGATTTTAATAACATGCTCGTGAACAAGCACACGTGTGCCGGCTGAGTAGCTAGAATGTTCTAGAAAGATCTCACCATTCAGTATAATTCATAGATTTATTCAATACAGATTCAGAAACAATGAGAAAATGATTTATTATTTTCTAAAAATAAATTAATTAATTAAAAAATATATATATTTAAAACAAGAGGCAGAATTACTTCTTACATCATTTCAATCCTGTAGCTTTTTTCGTTCGATGATCTAGATTGTTCTAGCAGCTTTCAGTAGCACTACAAATGCTTAATGATCCTTCAAAAGGATTAAACCAGTTAATGAATAATAACCACATGATTTGATGCGCTGGTTAAAATAATGGCAGGTTTGAAAACCCCGAACGGCCAACAATGCCTTCCTGGAAACAATAGTCTGAAAAAATCAGGTCATCTACAGCAAGGACAGAGCAGAAAATCTCAAACAGGGGAGAGATTCCGGGAAAGGCCCGATTCCGGGAAAGGCTGCAACCTCGAACATCCCGAAAGCATTTACGGAGAATCATGAGAGGATTTTTCATGGAGGATGGTGCCATTGTTTGCTGGAGCATTCTTCATTATTCTCTCGCTCCTTATCCACAGGTGAGACTATTTGTTCTTCTACTTCAAAATAAAATAAATAAATAAAATACCCCCCCCCCCCCCAAAAAGCCCTCTTCAGAAGTGAGAGCTTCCATCAGTGCTGAATTGCTGACAGGAAGAGGAAGAGCGCAAAAACGCCGTGAACACCACACAACGGCTCAGCGAGCAGCGCTATACTTTATATAAATAAAAAAATTAAAAAAAAACGTAAAATCATTCGGCGCCAATTAATTGCAGCTCAGGCGGCGTCCGGTGCTGGTGTCGAGATACAAGGCACAAACCCAGCATGTGTGCCCCACACACACACACACACACACACACATTCTCTCTCCCCTCTTTCCACCCCCTCTAACACTGTGCTGGAGCTGCGAAAAATTATTATGGGTAACAGGTTCTTCGAGAGGTGACAAAAAAATGAATTTGGCACAGACATCATCGAGGTGTTTTGGATTTTCGCACCTGCTGCATATTCATGCGTCGTCTCCCCGACCCCCAACCCCTCCCCCGAACATCACTGATTACCTCATCGCACACAACTCCGTTTTTTTTTTTTTTTCTTCGCTCCGTTTCAACTTTGTGGATTATAAGCAGCTGGTACTCACGAATATACGTCGTTGTCCACGACTATGCCTTCGGTCAGTTGAGGCCAGGTCGTCGCGAGGTGCAGCTCACTAGAGGAAGAAAAAAAAAACCCAACAACAACATTAAGAAAGTGGATTTATTTCTAATTGATTTCTCCAAATGCCTCAAAGTAGGCCTGAACACTTGTATCAAAATATCTCCGCGTGGTTTCTATCTTAATTGATTAAATTTCAAGTCTTTTAACCGTGATTTAATCCAAAGCGTGTGATATCTTTGAACAATGTTGGAAATGTCGTGCGATGTTGTGCCAAAACCTTATTGGATCTTCACAAGCGCCGAACGGAAGTTTGCCGAACTCGACGCCTCCGACTTCTCCGGCAAGCAGGGCGTCAAAGTCTGCAATAAAAACGCAATATGACTATTGGTGTAATTTTAGATTTTATTTCTGCTGGTTATCCAGCCGTAATAATACGGCGCACGTGTCCCGCGCTCTTCTCCCACATTAATCCATTAAGATATAATTGGAAGAATATCATTAGGCTGAATAAATATCTCAAGTGCACCTTAATACAGAGGTAAACATTCATGCCTTGATGAATTCACTGAGTAAACATCATCTTAAGGCGTTTCTGTTCGGTGCTGCGGGAGAGATATGACTCCATGGCAACAATGAAAAAGCTTTGGGGCGTAATAAAAATACAGCTTCCATGACTCTAATGCAGTGAGTAAATGTGCTGGTTAGTGGTGGAGGAGTGCAGCCTATAGCTGAGGTGCAGGTTTAGGGGTTGGGGGAATAAAATGGAGGCATACAGAAGTGTCATTTCTGAACAATGGGATGTTCAATCTGTAGAAATGGAAACGTCCATTAGCATCAAATTCGACAGGCTGCTAGTGCTGACATGATTTGGACAAAATAAAAACATAATAATAAATACTCTATTGCAAATAATTGACATAATTCCTTTCTAAGTAGCTTTGTGCTTTGAGAAATGAAGCGTATTACTTCTCGAAGTTGCTATGGAGTTATTTATTCATTAATTCCTTAGCAATAAAATCATACTGTGATCAAATCAACACGGTAAAGGAGCAGGATCATGGTGAGGCAGCTGCTCGCTGTACATTAACCCTTAATTGTGCCACAGCATGCTCGAACTCTCAAATCTCATTGGGTGGAAGGTGATGAATGAAGCCATGGTGGCTTTTTAAATCAGAAGTGGTTGGTTACTGATCAAAAGCCCCAGCACCACCAAGCTGCCACTGATGGGCCCCTGAGCAAGGCCCTTAACCCTCTCTAAACTGGAATATGCAAAGAAAAGAATTTTACTGTGCTGTAATAAATATGCGACAAACAAAGGTTTCTAATTTTCAGATACAGGACTCAATTCATTCAATGTTCATGTTTTCGTTTCCATAGTAACGGCTATTTCATGAGGACTTGATGTGCTGGATGCTGCATATACTACAATAATCACTGACTTAATAATTTAATAAAGAAAAAAAAAATCATATCAAGTTTCATATGATAATATAACAAATACCAGGAACTTGGTTTCCAGATGTTGCACAAAACTGTATCTATAAACAGATAAATATAAATGTGTCATGTTTTCATTAATAATACAGATGAGCAGGTTGCATTTAAATCCATACATTTTGGGATTGTGGGAATATTAGGATCTACTTTAAGGAAAATTAATCAAATTCCACAAAAGATCACTGGAAAAACTGTCACAGTGTCTCTGATTGTATATCAACTGAATTGTACTGTTGTTGCGGGGTGTTATTAAAAATCAAAGGTAAAATAAAAATAAATAAAAACTATTTTACCACATTTTATTTGTTAAATAAAAAAATAAATTAATAATAATAATAAAAACATGTTAAATTTTTTTTGTAAAAGGAAGAAGATACACTTTTTTTTTTTTTTTTTTTAATTTCTCTGAACTCAACTTCACCACCTCAGCTTCCATGTTGTGGAACTTTTTCCTTTACTCACATATCCCCGTGCTGTTTTATTCCTTCCATCACTCACAATAGTGCTAGAACCCATGTACTGTACTGTGAGACTGTCTGTAATATTAAAGTCAGCCAGTACAAGGCCATAAGAGCAGCTGGAGGCATCAATCAGCACATTATCTGTTAGAAAACTGACTTATTTGAGAAATGATCCTGATGCTCACAGCGGTCAGAAGCATAAACAAGCAAATCCTGAAGTCTGCTTTTTATAGCCGACTATATAACAGTGGAAGTGTAATAGCTAAATATGTTTCAGTTCCACTTAGCGAGCTCCACCGAGCATCTCCGATGGTTTATAAGAGCTAGATTTATATCTGTAGATGTTGTACAGCACTGGTATAAAAACTACCTGATGAGAGAACGCAACACTGTAAAACAACTGAAGCACAAGAGGGCAGAAGCATCAGCACCAAACTGTGAAGCAAAATGAGCAACAGGAGGTCCAAGAAGAAGAAGAAAAAAAAAAAAAAAGTCACCTACCAAACATCAGAAAACTGGATTACATGCACATTTATTTATGAATTCATGCACTGAATAATTATTCATTATGACTTGAAAGCAACTCTCAAAGGAGACAGGATCAAAACGAAGCAGATGATAATTAGGAGTCCAGCAGTGGCTTGGTCCAGAGTCGGGACTTAAACTGACAATCCTGTGGCCTCTGATAAAGCAAGGAAACATACCTGATGATTTAGTGCTGTGAAACAGATAAAGGTCTCCGATAGCGTTTTAACTTCATTGGAATTCTCTATCGCTAAGCCAAATATACAGCTACCATGCGAGACAGAAAAAAACTGCGGCAGAAAAATGATAAGTGGAGCAAGAGGGTCCAGGAAACAAGAGCAAGGAGAGTAGTGAAAGGAAGTGAAGGCATGAAATAAGTATGGAAAAGAAAGGAAAACAATGGGGGAAAGGGAATAACACGGGAAAGGAAAAGGAAAAGAAAGACGAAAAGGAAAAGGGGAAGGGAAATGGGAGTATAAGAAAAATGGGAAGGAAAAGAAAGACAGTAAGGAAGACAAACTGAAAGACACAGAAAGAATGATAGAAAGCTCTTGGACTGCTGTTGGGAACCTTTCCAGCACAGGTCCAGTCATGATACAGTGCCCTTAAAGCTGAGAGGGCTTAGACCCTGCCAATCTGCCACTGCCAACCCTCCTTCTACCAACCGTCCTGGCTTTAACCCTCCCCGCTTCAACCATCCTTGCTTCAACCCTCCCCCGCTAAAAATCTTCCCCTCCTTCAACCACGCCCGCTTCAACACTCCCTTGCTTAATGCTTAAACCCTCCTTCTACAAACCCTCTTCGCCCAACCCTCCCCCACTTAAAATCTTTCCCTCCTTCAACCACGCCTGCTTCAACCCTCCTTCTACCAACCCTCCTTCTACAAGCCCTCTTCGCTTCAACACTTCCTCTACCAACACTTCCTCTACCAACACTTCCTCTACCAACACTTCCTCTACCAACACTTCCTCTACCACCCACTTCCTTCAACCCCCTTCCTTCCCAAAACTTCCTCTACCCAACCCCCTTCCTTCCAACACTTCCTCTACCCAACCCCCTTCCTTCCCAAAACTTCCTCTACAAGCCCTCTTCGCTTCAACACTTCCTCTACCCAACCCCCTTCCTTCCCAAAACTTCCTCTACAACCTCTTCCTTCCCAAAACTTCCTCTACCCAACCCCCTTCCTTCCCAAAACTTCCTCTACAAGCCCTCTTCGCTTCAACACTTCCTCTACCAACACTTCCTCTACCAACACTTCCTCTACCAACACTTCCTCTACCAACACTTCCTCTACCAACACTTCCTCTACAAATTCCCTCCCCTTTGCTTCCCAAAACTTCCTCTACAAGCCCTCTTCGCTTCAACACTTCCTCTACCCAACCCCCTTCCTTCCCAAAACTTCCTCTAACCCTTTGCCAACACTTCCTCTACCAACCCCCTTCCTTCAACACTTCCTCTACAAGCCCTCTTCGCTTCAACACTTCCTCTACAAGCCCTCTTCGCTTCAACACTTCCTCTACAAGCCCTCTTCGCTTCAACACTTCCTCTACAAGCCCTCTTCGCTTCAACACTTCCTCTACAAGCCCTCTTCGCTTCAACACTTCCTCTACAAGCCCTCTTCGCTTCAACACTTCCTCTACAAGCCCTCTTCGCTTCAACACTTCCTCTACAAGCCCTCTTCGCTTCAACACTTCCTCTACAAGCCCTCTTCGCTTCAACACTTCCTCTACAAGCCCTCTTCGCTTCAACACTTCCTCTACAAGCCCTCTTCGCTTCAACACTTCCTCTACAAGCCCTCTTCGCTTCAACACTTCCTCTACAAGCCCTCTTCGCTTCAACACTTCCTCTACCCAACCCCCTTCCTTCAACACTTCCTCTACCCAACCCCCTTCCTTCCCAAAACTTCCTCTACCCAACCCCCTTCCTTCCCAAAACTTCCTCTACAAAAACCCTCTTTCCTTCAAAAACTTCCTCTACAACCCACTTCCTTCAACACTTCCTCTACAACCCACTTCCTTCAAAAACTTCCTCTACCAACACTTCCTCTACCAACACTTCCTCTACCAACACTTCCTCTACAAGCCCTCTTCCTTCAAAAACTTCCTCTACAACCCACTTCCTTCAAAAACTTCCTCTACCAAAAACTTCCTCTACAAACACTTCCTCTACAAAATTCCCTCCCCTTTCCCCTTCAAAAACTTCCTCTACAAACCCTCCTTTGCTTCAACACTTTCCCATTCAAACCCTCTTCGCTTTTAACACTTCCTCTAAACCCCAACACTTCCTCTACCCAAACCCTTTTACAAGCCCTCCCCTTGCTTCAACCATTTCCCCCTACAACCCTCTTCGCTACCAACCTTCCTTTTACCCAACCCTCTTCGCTTCAACACTTTCTAAACCTTCTTCACTTTCAAAACCTTCCTTTTACAAGCCCTCCTTTGCTTCAAACCTTTCCCCCACCAACACCCTCTTCACCAAACTTCCTAATACCAAAAAAAACTTCCTCTACCCACACTTCTCTACCAACACTTCCTCTACCAACACTTCCTCTACCAACACTTCCTCTACCAACACTTCCTCTACAAGCCCTCTTCGCTTCAACACTTCCTCTACAAGCCCTCTTCGCTTCAACACTTCCTCTACAAGCCCTCTTCGCTTCAACACTTCCTCTACAAGCCCTCTTCGCTTCAACACTTCCTCTACAAGCCCTCTTCGCTTCAACACTTCCTCTACCAACACTTCCTCTACCAACACTTCCTCTACAAGCCCTCTTCGCTTCAACACTTCCTCTACAAGCCCTCTTCGCTTCAACACTTCCTCTACAAGCCCTCTTCGCTTCAACACTTCCTCTACCAACACTTCCTCTACCAACACTTCCTCTACCAACACTTCCTCTACCAACACTTCCTCTACAAGCCCTCTTCGCTTCAACACTTCCTCTACAAGCCCTCTTCGCTTCAACACTTCCTCTACAAGCCCTCTTCGCTTCAACACTTCCTCTACAAGCCCTCTTCGCTTCAACACTTCCTCTACAAGCCCTCTTCGCTTCAACACTTCCTCTACAAGCCCTCTTCGCTTCAACACTTCCTCTACAAGCCCTCTTCGCTTCAACACTTCCTCTACAAGCCCTCTTCGCTTCAACACTTCCTCTACAAGCCCTCTTCGCTTCAACACTTCCTCTACCAACACTTCCTCTACCAACACTTCCTCTACCAACACTTCCTCTACAAACACTTCCTCTACAAACACTTCCTCTACAAACACTTCCTCTACAAACACTTCCTCTACAAACACTTCCTCTACAAACACTTCCTCTACAAACACTTCCTCTACAAACACTTCCTCTACAAACACTTCCTCTACAAACACTTCCTCTACAAACACTTCCTCTACAAACACTTCCTCTACAAACACTTCCTCTACAAACCCTCCCTCGCTTCAACGCTCCCCGATTCAGCCCTCTTCGTTTCAACACTTCCTCTACAAACCCTGTTTCAACACTTCCTCTACAAACCCTTCTACAATCCCTCCCTTGCTTCAACCATCCTCGCTTCAACCCTCTTTCTACCAACCCTCCTTCTACCAACCCTCTTCGTTTCAACACTTTCTTCTTTCTTCACTTCTACAAAACCTTCTTCTACAATCCCTCCCTCGCTTCAAACCTCCCCTGCTTCATGACTGACCCTACAATTCTGATCTCAACTTCCTAATACTCGAGAAAAACAATTTCACTGTACTGTACTTTTCTACATTCAAATAAGCCCACAAATAAACCACAAATAGTCCTGCTACATCTTAAACGCTTATGATTCATAACAGCATGAAAAGAAAGCAGGGAGTCCGAAAATATTTCAAGACCAAGTAACCAAATATAAGTGAAAAACAGAAATTGAGGCTAAATGTTATAAAAACAATCATCAACGACTGGATGCTGTGATGTAGCAAAGCTCGATGTGGCTACTGTTACTACCCCAAACCTCCTGCCCTTAAGCGTCTTGTTTCTCTTATACCACATCCATCTGTCAAACCTGGCCATTTCTCTTTTATTTAATAAATGGTTGCATTTAACATAGTAGAGCATCTGAAAAACAAGTCCCTGCCACTTCCCTCTCTTGAAGTGAAGAAGACAAAAACAAAAAATGCCGCATGTCACGTTCCTGTGGATATTCCCATGTCAGAAATCTTACAGAAAACATCAGCATATCCCTGATTACTTTATGTGTTTATACGGAACATCTGGCATATGAGTCCCTGTGTATGTTGTTACTATAGAAACAAGCTCATTGCTTGCAGCTGGAACTACTGTCTGAGCTGCCGTTAAAGAAAAATACATCACCACCTTCTGACCGATCGGATTCTAGAATAGCAAACAGAAAACCACACACACACACACACACACACACACACACGTCTGATAGAATTTTAACTCAACCAACATTCTCTAACACTAAGCACATTGCCATATTTACAGCTAACTGCACTGCCATATGCGAGATAAAATACTGCAGCAGAAAAATGACCTCCGTATACTCAAATCAAGAAGTTTAAAATAAACAGTGCAAGAGGGTCCAGGAAACGAGCGAAAGAGCAGTAAATGTAAAGCTTATTGTGAAAAAGAAGGGAAGGCAAGTAAAGGCATGGAACAGAAAGGAAAGGAAAGGCAAGGAAAGGCAAGGAAAGGCAAGGAAAGGAAAGGAAAAGGAAAGGAAAGGAAAGGCAAGGCAAGGCAAGGCAAGGCAAGGCAAGGAAAGGAAAGGAAAGGAAGGTAATGAGCCAGGGGAAGAAGAATGGACAGGGGAAAGGAAAGGAAAGGAAAGGAAAGGAAAGGAAAGGAAAGGAGAGGAAAGGAGAGGAAAGGAGAGGAAAGGAGGAGGAAAGGAGAGGAGAGGAGAGGAGAGGAGAGGAAAGGAAAGGAAAGGAAAGGAAAAGAAAGGAAAGGAAAGGAAAGAAAAGGAAAGGAAAGGAAGGTTGGAAGGTAATGAGGCAGGGAAAGAAAAATGAACAGGGGGAAAAGGAAAGGAAAGGAAAGGAAAATTGGAAGGTAATGAGGCAGGGAAAGAAGAATGGACAGGGGAAAGGAAAGGAAAGGAAAGGAAAATGTGAAGGTAATATAATGGGATGGATAGGAAGAAGGCAACAAATAATAGGGAAAGACAAAATTGGTGGGAAAAATGAAAAGGGAAAAAAAGACAAATAAATGAAAAGAGAAAGAAAATGATAAATGGACAGAGGGAAGGGAAGGAAAGGGAAGGGAAGGGAAGGAAAGGGAAGGAAAGGAAATAAAATGGAGAGGAAAGGAAAAAGGAAACAAAAAATGGAAAGGAAAAAAGACAAATAGGAAAGGAAAAGAAAAGAAAATGGGAAGGTAATAAATTGGGAAGAAAAGGAAAATGGAAAGGAAAAATGGCAAAAATGGAAAAAGAATGAAAAGAAAAGTTTTTTTTTTTATAATCTCATGAATAGTTCCTGATAAAATAAAAACACAGGAAATAAGTACATGGCCACTGGCTACATCTCAGGAGCTAAACTTTTACTATAATGACCACAGAAATAAAAGGAGGATGTGATGGAGGGAGAAGACCTACCAGGAGGCTGCTGTGGCCAGGAGTACTGCTGCCAGTCCTGCAGGATGTAGGTGAAGCGGATGGCGATGTTGATGGGGGGCAGGGGTGTCAGCGGGCAGCCCTGTGGGTAACAAACATGGCAGGAAATAATAGAGTCTCGTAAGTGAAAAAGAAAAAAATAAATAAAAAGGATCTGCACTTTGAGAACGAGGCGAACATCCGAGAGCACAAGGTAAGGGCCAGAAAACTTCAGAGCCAACACCTCGAGGCTTTAATCCGAATCTAAGCGCCTTAAATATCGTAATTATCACGTACGCTTTTATTTGGCTGCACGTCTTTCCCCGCTGCCCTTCAGAGAAATGAAAGATTTTACTTTTCCTTTTTTCCCAGCAACCCCCATCCTTATCATTCTTACTCACTATTTTGGCTTTGAAAATATCCAGCAGGCCTGAGAGGTGGTTGTATTGGCTGGGAACTTTGCGCAGATGCACCATCTCGAAGTCGGTGCGAACCCCGGGGCCCTGGCACTCGCCCGCATACATCTTCCTCCACTTCTGCTGGATCTGCACGAACAGCGGCACCTGGCTACACTCACACACACACACACACACACAGAGCAAATTCAGGAACTGTGAGAAGGCCATATGTTAAATCCAAACTGAATATGAAGGTGTGTCACTCAGTGGAAATAAATCTCTTGTTGTACACATGAGCTTAATAACAACTGGGACACAGCACAGCTACTGCTTCACTAATAAAGCCCAGAAAATATAAACACAGTAGTTTAACACTTTCTGACAGTCAGCATCACCACCATCACTATCAGCATCACCAACACAATCAGCATTACCATCAGCATCACCACCACCAGGATTATCAGCATTAGCATCATCACCATCATTACCACCATCACCTGCACCATCATCAGACCCATCAGCATCATCAGCACCATCACCATCACCATCTTTAAATACATGAGTGCATTTACTTTTTTCTCCACTAAAGAAGAGAAAAAAAAATCTATATAAAGTGGACAGAATGTAACTAAGTTAAATACAAATGTGCTAAGAAGGATGCTAATAATCAGCAAATTGGATTCTATTTAAATTTCTGTACTTAATCTTTAAAATTGTTTAAAGTGTGTGTGTGTGTATGAGTGAGAGAAAGAGATGTTTTCTACTTCCTAAAAAAACACTTTTTTTCTGTCATATTGCTTACTCCTACTCTCATGAACTGTTGTGCTGCTCGATGTGATGCATCAATCCTGCAACGTCAGATTTAGAATAAATAAATAGATAGATAGATAGATAGATAGATAGATAGATAAGCAAAAATAAATTTTTACAAAACCTGGCCGGGTTTTATACCGCAAGACTGATTTTGATGCTTAAAAAATAAATTAATTAATTATTAAATAAATAAATAATTGTTTGGTTGTGATCTGAGATCGGTGTTCTGATCCCACGTAATGTGACGCACTGCTACGAAGTTGGTATTAAAGCCAGTGATATGAGGACAGAGCGGGATTACGTAAAAATCACAGCACAAACACAAGAGTAGAGGGAAGGAAGAAGAAAAGAAAAAAAAAAAAATCAAAAAAAAAAAAATCACATGCTTGTAGATAGAAAAAAAAAACATCCTTAAATACACCTCAAGCTCAGGTTGAAGGATGTTTGTTTACGTAACCAGGGTGTAATTCTCGTTAAGCACAGGTCTATCGTTAGTGGCTCTTCAAAAGTCTGGGATAGAATTCTTGCAAGATTTATTGAGATCATTTCATACTGTGCAGCACATAAGATGTTTAAAAGACCACTATTTAAGAAAAAAAAGACAAGATTAGATTGTTATTTATTTATTTTTTTATCATTACTACCCCCCAGTTCTGTCTGCTGCTATGATCTGACTGCACACATGACGTGCATCTGCATCCATTTGTATCTCTGATGAAATTCGGAACCCGGTCCCGTCCTCCCGACGAGCAGCGTCGACCAGGAAACTGCCACGCAAAGCACTTTTATCTTAATGAAGCACATTTATTAGTAATATCATCCTCCTGTTCGTGTAGCATGACCAAGTTGGCTGAACTGCAATAAGCAAGCTCTGTTATCACCACAGCTGAACAGTTCATCATAACGTAAATGATGGGGGGTGAAAAAAAAAAAAAAAAAAGTTACGACCATTACTTTCTTCGCTTATGGAAGAACAATGTCACTCTAGAGGAGCAGATTACAGAGGATATCGAAGAGGGAAAGAAAAAAAAAAGAAAAAAGAAAAAGAAAAGAAAAGATGAGAAAAGTGGAGTGGAATTGAGCAGCGATGCACAAAACGCGTCTCAACAGAGACACCTAGTGGTGCAGCCGCGTCATTACCACAAGCACAGGGAGATGAGGTCATTAGTTTTACCTACCATAAAAAAAAATTTAAAAAAAAACAACCAAAAAAAAAAACCCACCTGAGCACCTGGAATCCATTATCCTTTACACTCCACGTGCCTGAGATGAAGGATTTAATGTTAACACGTACACCGAGATTCATTAGTGCTGGAAGCGTTTCAACAAATTCTGTGTAAATGATGAAAATGATGGTGCTGTGCGGCGCTGCATTTTTATCAGCGCTATAGATATTGTTTTGTACAAAATACCTTAAAAAATAAATAAATAAAAAAAAAAAAATAAAAAAAAAAAGAGGGAACAATCGCCCGCAGAAACGCAGTGACCCTGTGCCCTGTGAACCCGTGGAAGAGAAGGAAAAGCGAGTCGCCGGAGGCGATGCGTTCATCCTCTTGCATCTCAGCGGGATGTGTGCTGTAACCTATTGTAGAGCGTTGCTCTTGGAAACTGGTCGCCCACACACACACACACACACACACACACACACACCAGCAGCTCAGGACAATGCAGCGATAGAAAACGAGCCCTGTTTTCCAGGCAGGCTGCAGAACCGAACCTTGGAAACATTCATGTGAAGGCAATTAATTAGGTTTACATCAGTCTGTTGGTTATTTTTTGCCTCGCTACACAGCAAATCAGTGCACACACACACACACACACACACACACACACACACACTCCTCCAGCATTCACCGATATACGTTTGATGGTTTGATGCGTGAAAATCCCAGACGCTCGATCATGCTCAGATTTTTTGCCACACCGCTATGTAATGACTTTATCAGGAGGATGTATTTAGAGCTCGGGCTCAGGAAACAGCACAGCAACAAGATGACGTTAAACTAATAAGAGGGTTTGAGTTGCTGTTGTGGAGACAGTAATGCATTATGGAAAGCAGAACTTCTGCTACATTACACTACCGAACGTCTCTTTCATAAAACCCATAGACGAGCCATTTATCTCTGTGGATGTACAGGAAATTTACACCTTCATCTCGCTTGCGTTCTGCATTCGTGTGTGTGTGTGTGTGTGTGTGTGGATGTGGTAAAACTTAACTTCGAAAGCAAAAAACAATTGTATATCCATCTATATATCTATCCATCTATCTATGTTGCTATTCACCCATATATCTATCTATCTGTCTGTCCTGCTATCCTTCCATCTATCTATCCATCCATCCATTTATCAGTCCATTCATCCATCCATACAGGTTGCTATCCACCCATATATCCATCTGTCTGTCCTGCTATCCATCCCTTTATCTATCCATCCATTTATCAGTCCATTCATACAACCATCTATGTATTTAACCATCCAGTTTGCTACCCATCCATGCTGCTATCCATCTGTCTATCTATCCATCCATCCATCCATCCATCCATCTATCTATCCAGGTTGCTATCCATCTATATCTATCCATCCATCCATTCATCTATCCAGTAATCCATCCTGCTATCCTGCTATCCAACCGTCTTTCCATTCATCCATCCATTCAGGGTGTTATCCATCTATATATCCATCCATGTTGCTATCCATCCATCCATCCATCTATTCATCCAGGTTGCTATCCATCCATCCATCCATCCATGTTGCTATCCATCCATGTTTCTATCCATCCATCTATGCTGCTTTCCTTCCATACATCCATCTACCTATTTATCTATCCATCCATAAAGGTATCTACCTATCCATCTGTCTTGCTATCTATACATCCATTCATCGAATCTACGCATCCTGCTATTTATCTCTCCATCTAGGCTGCTATCCATCCATCCATCCATCTTGCTATCTATCCATCCAACCATCTATCCAGTCATCCATCCTGCTATCCACCCTTCTATCCATTCATCCATCCTGCTATCCACCCATCCATCCATCCATCCTGCTATTCATCCATCCATTTGTCCATCTAGGCTCCTTTCCATCTATCAATCCATCCATCTCTCCCCCTTTCTATCCATCCATCGCTCCACCCATCTATCCACCTATCCATCCATCCATCCATTAATCTCTCTCTCTCTCTCTCTCTATCTCTCTCTCTATCTATTCTTTTGTATAACCACCATTTATTTGTGTGTATTAGATGTGAGATCTTTTAAGTTCATTTAGTCTTATGTGAAAATATTCGGCATTTTCTATGTTTTGGCCGAAAATCCAGAACTTTTTAAACAGATTCTCACCTGAAATATATACAATTACATCACTGTATACACTGTTGTGTACTATACAATATTACTGTACTATTAATGTTAAATATTTTATATAAACTGGATACTTAGGAAACATATATTAATAGAGTCTGCTCTGGTTTGAGTGATGACGTGTACCAACACTCAAGAGTTCACAGCAAATGTGTAAAGGTTGCCAGAGCTAGTAATTTAATAGAAAGGTTTTAAAATAAACACATCTCATGAAGCACATCACCACCTGCGATGCTTTCAGCAAACAGACAGCCACCTCTTCAGACACCTTCGCCCAGGCGACCCAGCCTGGAGTGATCAGACCCTGGCTTGTATCCAGGTAGCTTATTTTCTCCAGATAACCCTGTGCATCCTTCTTCAGCCTTGCCAACGAGTATAACATAACCAAAACCTTCTTCTCCCCAGTGTGTGAATAGCGAGCCCCTCGGCTGTCATTAATGTATGCTCAGTGCTGCTGGATCTATACAGAGTTCTCATTACACCACCTAACACAATGAAACATATATAAACAATATAATATAACCGAGTAGAAGTCACTAGGATATCGTAGCAGTCTAAGATGGTGTAGTGAGAGTGAGAGCTTGGCATTATTCAGTAAAGAGCTCTGATGACGCACTTTGGTTAAAGGTGAAGTTTTGATATGGAGCATGTTTGTTATACATACACACCTCCATAAAGAGGTGATCACAGAGAAAGAGAAACTGCAACACAGGGTGTCAGAAAATATATAGAAAAAGTTGCTTTCGGCTGCTCCCTGTTCGGGGTCGCCACAGCGGACCAACTGGTCCGCACAACAACTTGGCACAGGTTTTACTCCAGATGCCCTTCCTGACACAACCGTCACATTTTTCCGGGCTTGGGACCGGCACTGCATCCAGTGGCTGGGGTTTGGGCATTGGCTGTGAATTGAACCCAGGTCTTTCGCATGGTTGGTGAGAAACCTACAACTGAGCCACCAATGCCCTTTGTCAGAAAATATATACATTTAAAAAAAGAGAGACAGAAACATAATGCTTCATAAAGAACTCCTGCAGGAAGAGGTAATAGCTGACAATGATAGTTATATATATCATAATGGCTGTAATAATTCATCTTCTTTTCACCATCTTGTGCTCTTGTGGTCTTATTAATGGCTTTAGAAATGTATTCACACATATATAAAGTTTAGAATACTGCCTATATTCTACAGTTCACATGGCGGCGCGTGCAGACGCAGCGGCTCGGAGCTCCTGGACATACAGAATTTTTATTTTATTTAGTGTGTTAAGTTTACTTTTCCAAGCACTCGGCCAAAGAATAAACTACGGACCAGCCGAACTGCTTAAAATTGGAAATCAATTCAGAATTACACCCTCGGAGACCATAATTCTATCCCCCCGGAGATTCTGCGCACCGAAGAGCTCAGCGGAATGATCATCCCACCCATGAGACGCCAGAGGTGGCGTAGAGAAAGGAAGCAGAAACGGGGCAAGAGAGCTGGTGCAGAAGCTAGGATACAGGCTAACCCACACAGACCAACGCTACCGAGTCTATTTCTTATGAACTCCCAGTCACTCGTCAACAGGATGGACGAAATACGACCAAGGATTACTTCTCACTGCATGAACAGCTGCGTGATGGTTATCACTGAGACTTGGCTGGATAGCGCTGTCCCCAACGCGGCTATCGAGCTAGTGGGTCGCACTGTTTACCCAGCCGACAGAACTGCCGACTCCGGTAAGAACAAAGATGGAGGAGTGTGTATATATGTTAATGCCTGGTGCACATCTGTGGACATCATTAAGACACACTGCTCTCCTGACATAGAATATCTGGCTCTAAAATGCAGACCCTTCTACACACCAAGGGAGTTTACTGCTAACCTAGTCACAGCTGTTTACATCCCACCCTGGGCTAATGCTAAGCTAGCCCTGGAGGAGCTGAATGAAGCTATTAACAGTCAGCTTAATGCTTATCCAGAGGGAGCTGTGATAGTAGCAGGAGACTTCAATCATGCAGACCATAAAACTGTGATGCCAAGACTACACACCAACGTACACTTCCCAACCAGAGAGAACAACATACTGGATCAAGTGTACACAAATATTCCATGCACCTACAGTGCTGCACCATCTCCACAACTTGGCTCTTCAGACCACATCTCCATAGAGTTGACTCCATTCTACAGACCTCTCATCTGCAGAACACAACCATCCTTCAAAACTGTCTAAGTATAGAGTGAGGAGTCTACCTCTCAGCTGCAGGACTGTTTTGAGGAGTATCACTCATCTGTTTTGGCCTACATAGCTTTCTGCACTGACACTGTGCTGACCACCAAAACCATCAAGGTGTTCCCCAACCAGAAACCATGGCTTGACAGGAAGGTGCGTTCTCTGCTGAAGGCGAGAAACGTCGCCTACAGGTCAGGGGACAGACTGGCTTACAGCAATGCCCAGAGAGAACTGAAAAAGGGCATCACAGAAGCCAAGCAGAGATATCAGCAGCGGATTGAGGGCCAGTTCGTAAACAACAATCCCCGCAGCATGTGGAGGGGTATCAAAGCCATAACGGACTACAAGAGCAGCACTCCACTGACAAGCCATGACGCCACACTTCCCGATGCCTGAATGAGTTTTTTGCATGCTTTGACAATCAGACCAGCCAGGTGGATACTCAGACAACACCACTGCCCAGAGATGAACCAGTGATCGTCCTCGAGAGCCACCAGGTGAGATCCACGATGAGAAAGATCGACATCACCAAAGCAGCAAGACCAGACAGGGTGCCAGGCCATACACTGAAGTCATGTGCTGACCAACTAGCAGGGGTGTTTACCAATATATTCAACCTGTCCCTGCAACAGGCTCTAGTCCCCACATGCCTCAAATCCACCACCATTGTTCCTGTGCCCAAGAAACAACAGGTCAGGTGTCTTAATGACTATCGTCCAATCACCCTGACACCGATTATCATGAAGTGCTTTGAGAGGCTGGTTCTCCCCCACATCAAGGCCAGCATCCCTACTGATCTAGACAGCCACCAGTTTGCCTACCATGGGAACAGATCAACAGAGGATGTAATCTCAACCGCACTCCACACAAGTCTGTCCCACCTGGAGCATCCCAAAACCTACGTCAGGATGTTATTTGTTGACTTTAGTTCAGCATTTAACACAATAGTGCCCCATAAACTGGTGGACAAACTTAACAATCTGGGACTAACCACTACACTCTGCTCATGGATTCTGGACTTTCTCACAAACAGACCACAGAATGTCAGAGTGAGAAACCACACATCAGCCAATATCACCCTGAACACAGGAGTACCACAGGGATGCGTCCTCAGCCCAGCCCTTTTCACCCTATTCACACATGACAGCAAACTTAACTATGGTGTTAGAGGAGTGGATGGGTTTGCACACGACACCACTGTAGTGGGACTGATATCAGGAAACGACGAGACACACTACAGAGAGGAGGTTTAACATTTGGTTGAATGGTGTGTGGAGAGTGCCCTGGTTCTGAATACCACAAAACAAAGGAAATCATTGTGGACTACAGGAGAACCCAATAAATGACACCTCCCCCTCTCCATATAAATGGTGCAGAGGTTGAAAGGGTTAACGACATCAAATTTCTGGGTCTGCACATAACAAAGGACTTAACATGGACCATTAACACCACTTACTTAGTGAAGAAAGCGTAACAAAGGATCTTCTTCACTCAAGAAAGCCAAAGTACACTCTCAGCTCCTAGTAAATTTCTACAGGAGTACAATAGAGAGCATTCTCTGCCACTGCATCACAGTGTGGTACACCAGCTGCACCACAGAGAACCGGAGAAACCTGGCTCGGATAATCAAGACTGCACAGAAGACGGCCCGCATCCTCCACCAGTGTGCAGAGCAGAGGACACAGAACAGATCCCCGGGGTCAACCTGGAGCACATCCTGAAACACCTGCTGGAGACTAGCATTCACCAGCAGGCCACTTCTCAGGAGCTGATCTGGAGCCTGACTATGGCCACCAAAGGGTTGCAGGAGCTCCATAGCAGCCCCCAGGCTGCGGCATTTCCTCGCCCCGAGCCGGGCCATGCCGCTCAACACCTCCTCACTAAGATGACAGCAGAGGATGACGTGGAGGCCTTTCTCGAGACCTTCAAGCGGATAGCGAAGCGTGAGGACTGGCCACAGTGGGACTGGGCTGACGTGCTAACCCCTCTTCTCACAGGAGATGCCCAACTGGTCTACTATGCCCTGGAGATCTTGCAGGCACGCGAATACGAACGAGTGAAAGCGGAGATCTTCACCCGATGCGGCCAGTCTCCAGTTAATATGGCCAGGGACTTCCACAGATAGCGGTACGACCCTGGTGCTAATCCCCAGTCCCAGATGGATAACCTCCTCCGCGTCTTCCGCAGGTGGCTCCAACCCGACCAACCATCAGTCAAGGAAGTCGTCGAGCAGGTGGCCTTGGACCGGTTCCTGCAGGCCCTCCCTTCTGAGGACCTTGGACAATCTGACCATCTTTCATTGTTTCTGCTGCCAAAGTACTCACCAGTCATCAAACATGTGAAACCCACAGTTAGGACCGTTAAAGTCTGGCTGGATGAGGCTGACGCTGCTCTCCAGCAGAAGTTTTCACACACTGACTGGAGTGAATTAAGCTTTAAGCACGCAACACAGCCTTCAGGTCCGGTGGCAGGGAGGCCTATAGTGTTGCCAGGGCCAATCTGAGGAGGGGAATATGCAAAGACAAATACGAACACAAACACTTGAACTCTGCTGACCCAAGGCACATGTGGCAAGGGATCCAGGCCATCACTGACCACAAATCACCCAGCACATCACCTACTAGCAGCTCTGCCTTACTCCCAGACTAGCTAAATCACTTATATGCTCGTTTTTAAAAAGGGAGAATGCAGCCCATGCTCAAGGCTGAGCTACCACCAGACAACCAGCCACTCACTCTCTCTCTCTCCACCTCTGAAGTGTGTGCTACTCTGAGCAGGGTCAATGCACAAAAAAGCAGCTGGCCCCGATGGCATCCCTGGTCGGGTGTTTAGAGACTGTGCAGAACAACTGACTGAAGTCTTCACGGACATCTTTAACCTGTCCCTAGCTCAGGCAGCTGTCCCACCTGCTTTAAGTCAGCTACCATCATGCCTGTGCCTAAGCACTGGAGTGACACCCAGTGACTTTTGTCCAGTCGCACTCACCCCTATCATAGCAAAGTGCATCGAAAGGCTGGTCTTCACCCACCTCCAAGACTGTCTACCCCACTCTTGATCCACACCAGTTCGCTTATCACCGCAATCAGTCAACAGAGGATGCCATCTCCACAGCACTTCATTCTGCTCTGACTCACCTGGACATCCCCGACACTTACGTCAAGATGCTGTTCATTGACTTTAGTTCAGCATTTAACACGGTCAGCATTTCCAAGCTAATCTTGAAGCTTAAACAGCTTGGAATTAGTACTCCTCTCTGCAATTGGACTCTGGACTTTCTCACAAAATGACCACAGTCTGTCAGACTGGACAACCTAACATCCTCTAGTCTCATCCTCAACACTGGAGTTCCCCAAGGATGTGTATTGTCCCCTCTCCTATACTCCCACTTCACCCATGACTGCATACCTGCACATGCCTCTAACAGCATTATCAAGTTTGCAGATGACACCACGGTGATAGGCCTGATCAGAGGTAACGATGGGCTTACACTCCAGCACCTTGTGGCTTGGTGCGTGAAAACCTGGAACTCAACACCAGGAAAGCAAAGGAGGTCATCATGGACTTCAGACATGCTGTGAATCACACTCACGCTCCCATACACATCAACAGAGCTAAAGTTGAGCGTGTACCCAGCTTTAAGTTCCTCGGGGTCCACATCTCTGAGGACCTCACCTGGTCTGCGAACACCTCCTTCCTGGTTAAAAAGGCACAACAGCACCTTTATTTTCTGAAGAGACAGAAAGTGGCCCACCTCTGCTCCAAGATTCTCGTGAACTTTTACCGCTGTGATGAGAGCGGCATCTGGTATTGCAACTGCACCTGTACATAAGACATTCATTCTCCTGTACATATCACCCCCATAGCTGTATATTTTTACTGTAATTTATTGTAAATATGCCACTTATGCACTTCTGGTAGGATGCTAACTGCATTTCATTGGCTCTGTACATGTACTCTGCACAATCTAATCTAAGAAGAAGAAGTTGCTTTCGGCTGCTCCCTGTTCGGGGTCGCCACAGCAGACCGACTGGTCTGCACAACAACTTGGCACAGGTTTTACGCCGGATGCCCTTCCTGCCGCAACCCTCCCATTTTTTCCGGGCTTGGGACCGGCACTGCATCAATATATAAATATAAATAATGTGTGTATGTATATGTATGTGTGTATATATATATATATATATATATATATATATATATATATATATATATATATATATATACACACACACACACACACACACACACACATATATACACAAATAGGCATAACATTCTGAGCAGTGAAAGGTGAAGTGAATAAGACTGATGATCTCCTCATCATGGCACCTGTTAGTGGGTGGGATATATTAGGCAGCAAGTGAACATTTAGTCCTCAAAGTTGATGTGTTAGAAGCTGGAAAAATGGACAAGTGTAAGGATTTGAGCGAGTTTGACAAGGGCCAAATTGTGATGGCTAGACAACTGGATCAGAGCATCTCCAAAACTGCAGCTCTTGAGGGATGTTCCTGGTCTGTAGTGGTCAGTATCTAACAAAAGTGGTCCAAGGAAGGAACAGTGGCCAAGGCTCATTGATGCACATGGGGAGCGAAGACTGGCCGGTGTGGTCTGACTGAACAGACGAGTTACTGTTGCTCAATACACAGTGTATACACAGGTCTGAATACACAGTGCATGACGGGCCAGGGCTGTTTGGCAGCAAAAGGGGGACCAACAACAAGTAGGAGTTTTTTCTACTTTGAGAAACAGAACCAACAAAACTGATAATTCTCTTATGAATATTGCAAATAAATATAATAGCTCAGGATCAGGATTTAAAAAAAAAAAAAACATCCCTGCTAGAAACCAATGGGAAATAGTACTTCGTAGTTGTTTACGTATGCGGAGCAGAGTGTTCTTACATGATGATAAATGTCACTAATGTTCGTTTTCAGGCAGACACCAGGTAGATGTCTAGATTAATTAAAATTAAAATTCTAACTTGCATGTAAACACCATGATCAAGTGATTTCTGCTGTTGGAAATAACTGACCAGTACTGAATGGTGTATGAAGATATACTGAAGTCACTGGTTTTGTGATATGTATATACCGCAAGCGAATTCTCAAAGAAAACAATTATTTGGTGGGAATGAGTGAAAAAATTAAGTAGGATGTTTCGTACCAAATGTTAAACAATGCATGACCATAAATGATAGTCAGTATATATGTGATTCTTTATTAAAAAACTTATTCGATTAACGCAATGTTGGTTGACACATATACATTTTTGCAATTCAATCTCATTGAGAATTGATAAAATATGTCCAATTAATGGTTTAGATTTTGACTTTTCTTTAAATAAGCTGTAAAGTCTTGTCTAGTACTCACCAGCCAGTGTTTCCTAAAGCGATAGAGACAGAACTGAGCAGCAGGTTGCACTTGGACTCGCTGATGATCGCTTCACAGTTCGCCCCGGGAGAGATGACCACAAATTCCCGCACTCCATACCTATGGCAGAAAGACAAAGGGATTTGCTATGTTTTCAATGTTTAATCCTACCACTTCTACCTAAAATGGACTTGTGAACCAAACAGGAAGAGGAAATGCTTCAAGATATAGTGGAACCTCAGCATAGGAATTTAATTGGTTCTGGAGGCGAGTTCTTAAAGTGAAAAATTGTATTGTATTTGTATTGTGAAATGAATTTTCCCATAAGAAATAATGTAAATGCAGATAATCCATTCCAGCCACCCAAAAATATTACGATACGAAGCGTATGTAAACTGTACGGCTGCTTACAAAGAACTGACCCAAGCCAAGCATTCCATGTCAAGGGTCCTCACAGGAAATCGTGCCACCAAGCTTGGGCTAAAAATAGAACAGATCACCCACACCACCAATCGGTCAACAAAAAAACGCCCAAAAAATCAGCTAGCTTTTGAACGCATGCTGAAGGCAACGTTGGTATTGTGGGTTGACTCTTTCCAAACAGCTTTTACTGACTGAAAAAAATTCCTAAACTTGCTTCAGTTAGCTTCGCTTGGCTTTCCACTGACGCAAACAAGTTTTGACCGGCTTCCGGACGTACGTGCAACTTAGCCGGCGTTCGTTCTTATGCCGAGAATGCCTCAGAAGCAGACTTCTTGCAAAATTCCAATTCTTAAGGCGAAAATTCATAAGGGAGGGCATTTACTCTTACATATATATAACTGCACCAAAGTTCCAGCTACGGCATCTGTAATATATAAGTAACGGCAAGCTGTAAATCTTGACAAGCTTCCTGTAAGCGTGATTAAGATGCAAATGTTACAGGAAATGGAAATATACACAATCACTAGGATGAGATTATATTTCCTTTTGAGTTTGGTTCCTTTTAAGGGTTCTTCCTCATGTAATGTCAGGGAGTGTTTTCTTTCCCATCTTGCTCATTAGGAATAAGTTTAAATTTACTATGCATCATATATGTCCTGAATTTCTATATTCCTGTAAAGATGCTATGCCACAAAGTCCTTTGCATGCTACAAATAAAATTTAATTGAATGAAATACAGTATATAGTATTTGTTATATACTGTCTGTGGCCACCATGTAACCTACACACACACACAGACACACACTTTCAGTATAAAAGGCTCCTGGTGTTACTAACCATCTGACGAGGCAGTGTGCCCTCGGAGGAAAGTCGTTGTTCATGCACAGCAGGTCCTGCATGGCCAGAGGAAAAGCATCTGGAAAGAGGACATGATCTGATTTCAGTCTGACTTGGGAAGCTTTACCAGCATTTTTAAGCAGCGTCTGCTCTCCTGAAATAAAGTCCCATTTGTCACACAGCAGGAGAACAGCTGTTTGCCCATACTCAGAGGTCTCAGAGCAGGATCTGCCGTACTTCTACTTGAATAAACCGGACACTGATCAGCATACGGTATTTCTATTGCTATAAACAAGAATATCCCTGCTGCATTTTCTGCTACACTTTAGCATTAATCATATGTGTAAAATCAGAGGAAACAATTTGGCAACCGTCCTACCTTCCTCGTCGTCCTCCTTCCCTTCGCTCTCTGGACATTCCTGTTTCAGGTAATGGTGCGTGATGGAAAACTTGAAATCGGCAAAGTTGATCTCACATGATTTCTCCTCCCAAGTGCCAGAGGTGTATTCTCCCTATGGCAGTGTAAAAAAAATATTAAGATTATTAGTGTTATTAATTTAACATGCATCAGTCATTTCTCACAGTTTCTTTTCCTCAAATTCTTTTTCTCCAATCACTGTCTTCCTCTTTCTTGTGCGTTATATTCTTAAATTCATCACTTCACATAGAGTCCCTCTAAAATCGTTCTTTCCTATTGTGACTCAACATGAGACAAGCCTTCAATCCCACATAGACTTTGTGAAAATTTGGTGTTCTACTTTCAGTGAGTCTGTGCACACTGTAGCCTCAGATTCCTGTTCCTGGCCAAAACCTGATTCTTCGGGTGTAGCTCATCCACATCAAGACTTGATGTGTTGTGTGTTCTGACATGCTTTTCTGCTCACAACAGATGTAAAGAGTGGTTATTTGAGTTAAGAGTAGACGTCCTGTCATAGCAGTCTGCTCATTCTACACTGAAAGCTCTCATCAATGACATGTTTCCATCAACAGGACTAGTGGATTCTGGAGGATTTCTTTTTAGTAGAAACTGTTTTCATGAACATTTCAAGAAAATCTAAAAATCAAGAAAATCTAAAAATCAAGAAAATCTAAAAATAAATCTCAAAAAGAGTCAAGAAAATAATAAAAAAAAAAATCTCAAGAACATCTCTTAAAATAACTCAGAAAATCTCAGGAAAATTCTAAAAAAAAATCTCAGAAAATTTCAAGAAAATCTTAAAATACCTAGAATAATTCTCAACAAACATCTAAAAATCTCAAGAAAATCTCAAGACAATATCAAGAAAATATCAAGGAAACCTAAAAAAATCTAAGAAAATTTTAGGAAAATCTCAGAAAATCTAAAATAACTCTCTAAATAATCTAAAAATCTCAAGAAAATCTCAAAAAGGGTTAAAAAAAATCTTTAAAAAAATCTCAAAAAGGGTAAAAAAAATCTAAAAACAAAAATTATAAAAAGAATAAAAAAAAAAAAATACATTAAATCAAGAACATCTCTGGAAAATTCTTAAAAAAAAAAAAAAAAAAAAAAAATTCAGAAAATTTCAAGAAAATACTCAAGTACTTAGGCACCATCAAAGTCTTGCCCTGCATCATGGCATTACTCTAATCGTATCTTCGTGATCTCACTGCTGCTGCCGAATAACTGTTTGACTGCATGATTACACGAATCAGCAGGTGTTCCTATTAAATTGGTCAGTGGCATCAATTTAATCTGGTAGAAATCACCTTTTCTGGCGGCTTGCCAACATTACTGCCAATCAGTTTCCAATCGTTCAGCACTTCCTCCACTCTGGACACGAACCTGCAGACATCACATTGTTAGAGCAAATAGAACAGGGCAACCTCATTGAAGCGTCCGAACACAGGAAGTAGAAATCATGCTGAAATTGCGCTAGATTTAAAGATTTATCCAAGCGGCAAGTTTTACCCAGACCTCCTATGAATCTGTGATTGAATTGAGACTAAATTTCATTCTTAATTCCTAAACAGACAGGATTTTTGTCCCACGTCCAACAAACTTGTTTATTTCTCCCGTCCAGGCACCAACATTTCAGATTTTCCAAGAGTATGTGTTTTTGACCACTGACACTCACCGCATTGAGCTGTTTAACATAAAATACTTCACAAACTGACAGTTTAAAAGAAGAAAAAAAAGGAGTAGTAGTTTCCATGAGTTGCATCACTTTGTCTATGTAATGTCTTCACTGGGAGTTTGACTTGAAGCCAAAACAAAAATAAAAGGAATCATGATTGTTATTTTCTGATCCAATAACGCGAACACATCAGCATGCGTGAAGCAGACATCGTTTATCACGAAGACGTTTAAATATTTCACTAAACGCATCAGGCTGAAAAATCAATCCCGCCCCATCGGGGTTCGAGTTTGTTCTTACATACGTTTCAGGCAGCAGTTAAACAGGTCAGGTTTTTGTCATGTCCAGAGAACAGCATAAGAGATGCGAGTGATTAGTAATGTCTTATCTTCCTAATGAAGGTATAGAACAAAATCTAAAGCACTACACATGATTTTTCCAGTAAGAAGATGAAATTTTGTTTTATGTTACGATCAGATTTTTGACAAAAGCTGAGTAGTTTGTCTTTAGTGCACAAAAATGACAATACAGGTAGAGAGAGAGAGAGAGAGAGAGAGAGAGAGAGAGAGAGAGAGAGAGAGAGAGAGGAGAGAGAGAGAGAGAGAGAGAGAGAGAAAGGTAGAGAGGGACGGAAAAAGAGAGAGAGAGAGAGAGGCAGGGAGAGAGAGAGGTAAAGAGAGCAGTAGGGGAAGAGAGGTAGAAAGAGACAGACAGAGAGAGAGAGAGAGAGAGAGAGAGAGAGAGAGAGGGGTAGAAAGAGACAGCAAGAGAGAGAGGGAGAGAGCGCGGTAGAGGTAGAGAGGAGGGAGAGGTGTAGAGAGGTAAAGAGAGAGGGGGGCAGAGGTGAGGGGTGTAGCGAGGTAGAACGAGAGGTAGAAAGAGTCAGAGAGAGAGTTAAAGGTAGAGAGAGAAGGGGGGGCAGAGATGGGACGGTGTAGTGAGAGATCGAAAGATGCAGAGAGAGGTAAAGGTAGAGAGACTTTTTTTTTAAGTTTACAAAACTTTATTTACACAAGTCACATATCAAAAATCAGAGTGACTTAATAAATAAATAAATATCAAAATACTTTCAATAAATTAGTTTAAACATAAGTGAAAATTAAGTTAAGGTTTGAGAGAGAGAGAGAGAGAGAGAGAGAGAGAGAGAGAGAGAGAGAGAGAGAGAGAGAGAGAGGGAGGGAGGTAGTAGAGGGAGGTAGTAGAGGGAGGTAGTAGTAGACTTGTGTAAATAAAGCGAGAGAGAGAGAGAGTGAGGGGTAGAGAGAGGGAGGTAGAGAGGGAGAAGAGGTGTAGAGAGAGAGAGAGAGAGAGAGAGACCTGAGGAAAACCTTCACAGGGTCAATATTATAAATAGGTAGAGAGATAGAAAGAGAAAGAGAGAGATGGTGAATGGAGAGGGGGGGGTGTAGAGAGAGAGTGAGACAGGTAGGGAGAGATAGGTAGAAAGAGACAGCAAGCGAGAGAGAGACGTAGAGAGTGAGGTAGGAAGAGAGATGTAGAAAGAAGCAGAGCGAGAGGTAGAGGTGTGTATATATATATATATATATATATATATATATATATATATATATATATATATATATATATATATATAGAGAGAGAGAGAGAGAGAGAGAGAGAGAGAGACTCCACATATTGTGTGCTTTATCAGGAAGAGTTCTATGCCTTGTTCTACTGCCACATGATTAGCTAATTAAATAGCTGCAGAACTGTACCCACGATCCTGCATGGAGGTTGAGTATATGTACACACAAAACACTGGTGAGAGAGACTTTGCTTCTGAGGTGTGTTACAGTATTTCCTTTTAAAACTCATTACTAGCTCTACCTCTGTTTACACACTAGGGGGCAGCACCAGAGGCAGTTGCGTACACAGTACAGTGTAAGAGGCGGAACCTCACTGTCTCAACCATCTCAGCTTCAGATGTCACGCTCATGAACCGTTGACTGAATGTCTGATGATAATTATCATATCATATCAGTTAATTACCATATAAAGTGATTTACCGTAAACCACTGTATATACACACACTCTGGATTCTCGATCTGAAACATGGGTTTCAATCAAAGCAGTCCTTCCTAGAGATGAAGAAGTTTATCAAATATAATAAGTTATTCCTGATCTGTACAACGTACAACGATTTGGTGTTTAAGATGACTCTCAGCAGCAGGAGCAGCATGTTACTACACCTCATATTAATGTATATTAATGTATTCATATCGAAGCGATTCAAATTTGACATTATTACAAAACAAACAGATTCAAATTTTATATTTTATTGTGCCAATATTGTCCTGTGAATCTTATATAGGGAAACGTCTCATGCACTATATTGCCAAAAGTTTTGGGACACCCCTCCAAAGCATTGAATTCAGGTGTTGTTTTTCAGGGGTTGGGCTCGGCCCCTTAGTTGCAGTCCCTTCTCGTCCAGAAAGAATCAGAATCAGAAAGAGCTTTATTGCCAAGTATGTTTGCGCATACAAGGAATTTGTTTTAGTGTCACAAGCTCCAGTGCACAGAGACAACAACAACGATACAAACAATAAAAAATAGGATGAGAAATAAAAATACACATATTTAAATAGGAAAATGTACAAAATAGAATGAGTTGAGATGTAGGGATGTGGTGGTGGTAACAAATAAATATGAGGTTATTGTACTTTTTTTTTGTCCAACATCATAGCCTGACCTCATAAATGCACTTCTAGAGGAATGGTCAAAAATTCCCATAAACACACTCCTAAACCTTGTGGAAAGCCTTCCCGGAAGAGTTGAAGCTGTCTGCAAAGGGCGAGCCAACTCCATATTACATTCATGTGCATGTAAAGGCAGACGTCCCAAAACTTTTGGCAATATAGGTGTATGTTGGCTTTAGTGTGTCGTCTCATGCATGATACAGACTTCTGAAAAACACTTTCCTATCTATCACTCTGCTCGATGTAATCTATCACTCTAAATGATGCATCTATAACTTTGTTGATATATCTATCAAACTGCTTGATGTATCTATTAAACTAATTCATGTATTCATGATAGGGACAGGTGGAGAAAGATGATTCGCTGTGGCGACCCTGAAGGGAAAAGCCAAAAGAACTCTGATTGATGTATCTATCACTCAAATTAATGTATCTATCACTTCGTCAATGTATCTATCACTCTAATTTATGTATCTATCACTTTGACAATGTACATCACTCTGCTTGATGCATCTATCACTGGCTGACGTATCTATCACTCATTTCCTCATTTGAAAGTCACTTTATTAAGTCACATCATCTTGAACAAATTCTTAAGCCCTATTCAGACGCCATCAGATTCTCACACGGTAATGATTTAAGACAATACACTGGTTTTATTTCTGTCTAAGCATTGCTGTGTCTGTGTCTTTCTTCATCATCCTAGGACATTACCTACATCTAATAAATTTCCTACAGCAAACTCGGCAGTGGTCTGTTCCTTTTAGTCCTGAAATGCAAAGGTCTGTGATATTCTACACCACGCACTGGGGGGAAAAAGCTGCTACTTTCAGTATTTAGTCTCGTAGCAGAGCCATCAGTGTGCCTCCCTTGGATACTGCGCAACTACACTTGGTTTGGGTGATAAAACGTCCGATTTGCCATGTTATCATGAGGAAAACAAAAATGAAAATAATTCAGAAAAGCGAGATCCCAGAAAATGATTAAAGGAGCCATTACAGCAGCAGCTAGTTGCATGAAACATTAATTACACTCACATATGCACAATATCACCAACTTTCACTTTAGGCATTTTGAGGAACAGACCATGTGGTAAATACAAACTGCTAGAATCTCGAACCGTTCTCCAGATATCAGAACTACAAGTCTCCTTGAGGAGACTTGTAAATTTCCAGCTGATGAACTAATCCAATCCGAATAGGGTTTTTTCGAAATAAATGAACTCCAACCAAGGAAAAGTTAGAAAAGGGAATAGTCATACGAAGAGACAGGGCCGAAAACTCACAAGCAATTCTTGTGTACTGCAAACATGCTGCTGCTGTAGACCTAGACCAATACCCGGGGGCGGGACTTATACCTTCAAGAGAGCATTTAATTGGACGAACGCAACACTAGTACAGGAAGGATTATCAAAACACTTTAAACGTTTTTCACAAACTATACAATCAAAACAAGAGCAAATACAAACTTTTCTTTAAGATATACTATTATATTATGGGCCACAATACAAAGAACAAGTGCACTAAACTTATAGCTAGTAATACATCACAGAAAACGTATACGATGTGTTACTTTTAAGCGGAATGACATTAACTAGTTGGTTGTGTTAGAAATTATAAAGAATATAAGTATATAAAAAAGTCTATTAATAATAGACGCTGGAGACAATGAATCCCAAATCGTCCCCTGTTCCCTGTACTAGTGCACTATTTCCATAAGCAAATAAAGACTAGTTAGTACTCATCTTTAATTAGCTTCATGTTTGAGCATTTGCACTAATATGGCATCATGACACGCCACAACCCTTAGGTTTTACATTAGCACATTCGCGTCTGGGCCTTCTAGACATTTTATAAAATAGCTTCCAGTTCCTAAGCGCTGTCTAATCTATTTTCCCATTTAAAAAATCCAATAACTTCATTAGTTTTCTCCCCATCGAATCAGTTAGCTAACTACATGGGAAGTAAGCGTTAGCGTTTACCTTTCCCACTCGGACGCGGTGGTAAAATCCGTGATCTCAAACACCTCAGACTCGGGCTACAATAACAAGACAATAAACAAGGTTAAAGTGTTGGAACATGACACAGCTGTGAGATGGAGTCGTTTTAAGAAATATGTTCTGGCTAAGAGGTGGCACTCACATCATTGTCGGCCGCCATGATGAGCACTGTTTATGTTCTCTGCGCTTTTCTCCTAGTGCATTATGGGAAATGGAGTCGGGGTGGAGAGAGAAAGAGAGAGAGAGAGAGAGAAAGAGAGAGAGAGAGAGAGAGAGAGAGAGAGTACAATAAGATAAGGCTATACAATAAGGCTATAATGCAATAAGGCTATAATCAATACAGTAGCTGCATATATAACATATAACATATATATATGTTGCTTCATTTTAACAGATTCATTGTTAATAATAACACTTTTTACATTTTAGCCACAGTAGCTAATCGCCTCACAAACAAAAAAACTACATATCCCATGTCGCACTAATTGTACGTCACTTCCGTGATGAGATTACAGGTTTCTAGTTGATCTGACAGTATAGATGCAAACCGACAACTGTCACACAGAAAGTGTACAAAGCTGCTAATTCAGGAAAAGATGCGTTGGTTTGAGGGCTCCATCCCGGCGGCCATTGCCACCTCCAAGCAGCACAGCTCCATTTTTGTCGTCGTCATTGCAGGTAAATAAACCACAAGGTGACGCGTAAAACTAACTAGCTAAAGCTAGCAGTTACGGGGAAAGGCCTAGGTAATGTAAATAAAGCGAAGCTAAGATATGGTGAGCTAGCTGAGCTAATCCAGCTGGGATATCCAATGTACTAGGTTTCTACTAGCAAATATGTTAAATTAAATCGAGTTAGCTGATATCTCCATGTCTTCTACGCAGCAACTACATTGAAGTGGGAACTCAGCCGTAACTGTTGCCTAATCTGCTGGTGCCTTGTATCAGATTAACATCATACACTAGAATGCAAAATGGTTTCTAATAAACGAATAGATTAGTTTCATGTCAATATCACATTTCTTCCCTGGTGCAATACAGCAGGAATGCAGCAGATGTGAATGGATGTAGTGCACTACATATCCAGCAGGAAGTCAGTCAGGATTCAGGACTAGACATTTACACTTTATATGACCGACCTGAGTCTCTGTAAACTTCTGCTGCAGAGAGAAGATCCGTGACGTGTCACAGACATGGTGCATCGAGATTATTTTGGGTAATTAATCATCGATTGATCCATCAATCCATCTATCCATCTGTAGTAAGGGTTTAGGGATGTCTCGTCAGGGATGCCCGGGATCCGGTCTCTATCTTGGAGTATGGGATGCTACACAGAGCATCTCCAAAACAGCAGGCCTTGTTCGGTGTTCCTGCCATGCAGTGGTTAGTACATATAAAAAAAAATGATCCAGGCAAGGACTATCGGTGAACCAGTGAGAGTGCCAAAGGATCAAAGTTTACCCCGTCTGATCCGATCCAACAGAAGCACAGATCTGGGGGGGACCTGTGGGATTTTGGGAGGGATTTTGATGGTAATTGGTGGGGGATAGCATGGGTTAGTTGCAGACTTAGTGACATATGGAAAAACCCACGACTGACTCAAATGCGGGAGTGAGGCGAGGGTGGAAGTGGCAAATTTTATATATATATATATATATATATTATAATTAATATATCCAGTCCACGGTCCAGTGTTCCGTTGGCAAATCTTGGGTCTTGCCAACATGGGTCCTGCATTCATGTGGATGTTACTTTACTTTTGGGGCAGCGGTGGCTCAAGTGGTTAAATCTTTGGGTTGTTGATTGGAGGATCAGGGTTCAAGACCCAGCACCACCAAGCTTTACTGTTGGGCAATTGAGCAAGGCCCTTAACTTCCTCAGCTTGGATATTCGAAGAAAAGAATTCCACTGTGCTGTAATGTATGTGTGGCGATGATAAAGGCTTCTTAACACCTATCACCTACCTAAACACTGCTGCAGATGTTATAACTATATATTAATAAACATATATTATGTCATGCATCAATCAGAATAAGAGACTCCACAGTTGAGAAGGTAAAGACGGCTGCGGATGTTCTTATTCGGAAAACTAGAAGTTAAAACTCTACTGAACTCAGAATTGAACTCATTTGTAGTGTATAAATGCTTGTACTCTATATCCTTTCAACACATGTAGCACTGTGTGACTCAGTCTACAGCTGTGGTAACGTGAGTAATGACCCACAGTCGCAGTATCCGGTGTCACGCAGAAGAGACAGACTCCTCTCTCTCTCTCTCTCTCTCTCTCTCTCTCTCTCTCTCTCTCTCTCTCTCTCTCTCTCTCTCTTTGTCCCACATGGCTTGCTCATCGGGGCGAATCTATATCCGTATTTCTGCAAAGCTGCCTTGTTACATAAATAAAATCCATTCGAACCTGAATGAACAAATCCGCTCTGTTCATCACTAGGAGATGATGAGCAGTCCACACAGATGCTGTCCAGCTGGGAGGACGAGCAGGTAGCGGAGCTCACCAACAACTGCTTCGTCGCCATTAAAGTGGACGCTAAAAGGTGACGTTGCACACAAAAGACATTATTTTATTCCTGATATACAGTAGAGTGCTGCAGGGGTTTTTGTAGATCAACCCAGAGGTTAGCATCACATGGTTCACTGCATAAGTAAACTCATTGTGTTTTGGATAATTGCAGAAAATACATTTTGCTCAGCATGATAATCTTCACAAATGATCATAACTAAATACAATGACCAGAAACAAAAAGGTATGCTATAAACAAACTACACTACAGTCATATGATTTCAGCTCAACATTTTTATTTTAAAATTTATTTCCTTATAAGAATCCACTGTACTCTTTTTGTGGATGAATGAAAAGGCTGCAGGATTTTTCTTTTTCACGAGGCTGCAATAGATGAGTTTTTCTGTTTGGCTTGATGACGTTAAAAGTCCTCGACAACCACTGTAGTCCTGTTTAGCCACTTGTAAGCAAGACACGCCTTTTTCAAGACAGGGGAAAGCTTAAAAATCACATAGGGGGTAATATGATGTATTTTATGTCGCAGAATGAAACAGGAGAACATCTTGGGCTTGTGTTAAACACAGACCTGATTTCAGGAATTTCATCAAAAACCCGTTCAAAGAGCTTGATGATGAAACCGGAAATGCAATCACGCAAACTCGTTTCCAGGGTTTAAGACTCGTTCCTGCGGCTCTTTTCACAGCTAGAAAGAAATAAGAGCAGCCATTTTGGTAATGTGACGTATGTTTAGATGCCAGACTGTTTTTTTGCACTGTATGAAATGAAATCTCTCGTCTCTCTCCTCCCGCAGTGAGACATGCGTCCAGTTTTCACAGATCTGTATCCTTTCCTTCCGACTTTTAATCCAGGATTCGACTCTACGTCCATTCTAGATTCTTGTCAGATTTTATGATCATGATACAGCAGCGGCTGATGCGCTTAAAAAGACGGCCCTGATGTGAAAGCGGAAGTTCGCTGAGTTTTTTATTTTTTTATTTTTATTATTATTCCCTTAACGGTATTTCCTGGTAGATCCCGTGGTGTGCATTCCATCCAGCTTCTTCATAGGCGACAACGGAATTCCTCTGGAAATCATTGCCGGTGGCGTCTCTGCAGAGGAACTGACTAATAGAATAAACAAAGTCAAACAGGTTCTAGTATTATTAAAATTCTCCCTTCCTAGTAAAATATTACACAGTCTATATACATATTTTTTCTTTCCCTGCACCGATATAATCTTCTTCTTCTTCTTCTTCCTTCATGTACAGACACACGCTCCGCAGACGGCCGCTCCGGCTCAGCCAAATCCAGAGACGTCGATCCAGGATGGAAGTCCTTCTACTTCTGAAAGCCATTCTGTAAACTCCCCAGGAAACTCCTCCACTGCTGCTTCTGCATCTAAAGGTGAGACATGAGGAATAACTGCACTGCTCCAAGTTTTTAATCATCAAGCTAAGAGAGTTGCACGTGTTGGAGCCATGCAAAGCGTCTTCATTTGCATGTCGTGGTTTCGGTTGAGTCAAGGCAGGATTTTGTTTCAGAAGCATCAGACCTCCTCATGTTGTTGATTGAAAATATTTTTTTTAAATTATCTTGGTCAATTCTTCTTCTTATTTTTTTTAAATAGAATCTCTGTCCATGCCCATGGAAGAAGCAGGTGCTTCAGGTCCCGTGACTCCAGGTGACGATAGAAGCCAATCATCAGATGACGCATCACAGGCGTCTCAGGCAGAGGAGCCCTTAGACACGAAGGTTGAGAGGTAAAGGTTTTGTACAGAGGAGATCACTGATCCAACATGGAGAAGGGTGGTATGAGAGTCATACAACTTACAGCTCAGTATTATAACTAGTTTTAAAAGAAATTGAGTATATTAGTGCTGTGTACATTCACAGAAATGTCACCGGAGGAGTGTATCTGTAAACCTTCCAGCTTTGGAGGACAAAATATGGAAATTTGATACGTCACAGGAAATGGTATTTGTGCATTATGCCTTGGTGCCGTTTTATAGTAGTCTGATATAAAAGGAAACATGGCCATGATCGTATACTTCTACAATAATCCGTTATTTTTATACAGTTATTTTTACTACTTTACAAAGACAGTAGGGTTCTCATCAGAAAAACTGTCTGTGTGCTTTCAGTACTGATACAGGAAGTGAACCCAGTGTGCTGTGTAATTTTAGTTTAAGGCTGCATTTTAATTTGTGAGGTCCATACTTAGAAAGACAGCTGCTTAAGTACTGCTAAAATACAACCAAAAGAACACACAAAATATTTATTTGTAATTAATTCTTGCTTCAGGTTGATTTCCGTGTTTTCTGCTTGCCTCCTACATTCTGCTCAGCCAATTATTTTTGGTCAAAGAGCAAACATTAATAAAAATTAAGCAAAAATGTAATTAAAAAAAAGCACATTTAAGATAACAAGAGTTGAACAAAGTGCTGTACAAATTCAGAGGCTGCATAAACGAATAAAAAAAACCCTAATCATAATAATCTTCAAGTTGAACAGGTGTGACCATTAGGCTTATTTAAAAGCTGTAGAATTAAATCAGTCCTCACTTTTGTGAAGATTTTGATCATTCTGCGTGACAAATTTCTGTCTTTATTAGTCAGGTCATTTTCATATATTTTCCTTTTTTTTTTAGGTTAACAAAGAAGCTGGAAGAAAGACGAGAACAGAAGCGGAAGGGAGAAGAGGAGGCGAGTGTTGTGATTTATAACAGATTCACACCACACTGCAGATTTCCATATTTGTTGCTATGGTTGCTCTTACACGAGATAAAAGCCCCATGTAATTTCTGAGTCTTTTCTCACGTCAGAACGAGATAAAGAAGGAGATCGAGCGGCGGAAGCTGGGCAAGGAGATGCTGGACTACAAGCGGAAGCTGGAGGAGGAGAAAACGAAGCGCATGCTGGAGGAGAGAAACCGAGAGAAGGCTGAGGAGAAGGCGGCCAGAGAGAGGGTCAAACAGCAGATCGCTCAGGTCTTAAACTGCTGACCTTTACACTTCACATGAATTCAATAGAGATGGACATATTTCTGTTAATTCCATAAATGCAAAGGCAAACACGTGAAGAATACACGTAGTTATATTGCTCAATTAAATGTACACTGAAATGTACAAGACAGTGGTGAGAGCGGCCATGCTGTATGGTTTAGAGACCGTGTCACTGAGGAAGAGACAGGAGTCAGAGCTAGAGGTAGCAGAGCTGAAGATGTTGAGGTTCTCTTTGGGATGACAAGGTTGGACAGGATTAGGAACGAGTACATCAGAGGGACAGCTCATGTTGGGCGTTTGGGGGACAAAGTTAGGGAGGCCAGATTAAGATGGTTTGGACATGTTCAGAGGAGGGACAGTGAGTATATTGGTAGGAGAATGTTGGACATGGGGCTGCCAGGCAGGAGGCAAAGAGGAAGGCCAAAGAGGAGGTATATGGATGGAATTAATGAGGATATGAAGCTAGTGGGTGCAAGTGTTGAGGATGCAGAAGATAGGGATAGGTGGAGAGAGATGATTCGCTGTGGAGACCCCTGAAGGGAAAAGCCGGAAGAAGAAGAAGAAGAAGAAATGTACACTGAAAACATCGAATGTTTTAGTATGTTGGCTGAAATCTCTGCCAAAAAGAGACCCATTGTTTTGGAGATGCTTACTGTTCTAGTCACAGACTGAAATGTTTGGATCTATTAAACAGTCAGGTGCATGAGAAAATGTAATCAGTTCAAAATAACAATGCTTCGATGTTTCAGCATGGCATAAGATTTGCAATGAAGTGATGACCTTTACGACTGGCCTCCAGACCCCCTGCAATGCTTTTCTAACTTAATAGGGAGCCTAATATATTAATAAAGTGTGCAGGTTTGGTTATTAGACTGTCAGCAACCAGCATGTCTGTATATTCAATATATATGTATATTACACTTATCTAACATGATGTCATACATTTGAAGCACAAATGTAACAGACACTGCAAAGAGAAAAGAGAGTGAGTATGTGGTAATGTCCTGTTACAGGACCGTGCAGAGCGGGCAGCCCGCTATGCTAAAACCCAGGAGGAGGCAGACGCAGCCAGAGCAGCAGCAATGCAAGCCAGACAGGCCGAGCAGGAGATCAAGAAAGAAGCTGCGCAGAAAGAGAGAAGGTGAATCCTCCTGAATCATCTGAAAATGAATATTTTAACATACATAATAGATAATTTTCTCAAAATTGAAACGTTCTTGAGATTTATTGGCATGCAGGCAGATGAGTTTAGGTTCTGCTACATGAGGTGTAGTCCAGTTATAATTTACTGGACTGAATTTTCGAATTGTTACACAGCTGTACTTGTAGAAGCTTCTTGTATCATGGGATTGAAGTTTATTTCTTTCCTCACAGTGCGATTGCCAGGATACAGTTTCGTCTACCTGACGGTTCCTCCCTGACCAATCAGTTTCCCTCAGAGACGAAGCTGCAGGAGGCCAGGCAGTTTGCAGCACAGGTCGGTCAATACGTTTAATGTGTACAGTTTAAGCCTGCGTCCAGTAACTGTTTCTCTTTAATATATGAGAACTACACAAAGACCACTTACATTTACGGTTAAGGTGTACGTCAGACACCTTCATTCAACATGACTTACATTAATCTCATTTATATAGCTAAGCAGTTGAGGGTTAAGGGCCTTGCTCAGGGGCCAGCAGTGTCAGATTGGTGGTCCTAAGATTTGAACTCAACCTTTCAATCAGTACACTGAGCTACCACATCCCGAAAAGACTAATAAAAGACGAGACCGGAGACACGGCGTATGGATCAGACACATGGATCAGACACTTGTAAGCTCAGCATTATAATCAGTTTGCATAATTTTTGCATATTGAGGATATTAGTATCATTTTATGTATACATTTACACAATCGCTGGAAACCTGGCACCAGAAAATTACTGGCAAAGACTTTCCACAAAAAAGAATTGGCAAAGCACATTGTTAAAGTTTTTCAATAGTCTACATTTTTATTCTGGACCTTCATTTTATTTATTAATTTTTTTTGTGAGCTCCCCTCCATCTCATCCATCAGACGGCCAGGACCTCCACTTATGTATTATTTTGGAGCTGGTACAAGGACATTACAGCATCATCACTGGGAATTTATAGCTCTTATATTAATTATTGGCACGGATGGATTTTTTTGCCATGTGTAAATAGTACATTGTATATTATACTTAACTATTGTGATAAATAAAGTGGTTAGTAGTTTTATTTTATAGAAGTGTTTTTGATTACATACACACGTGTATACATAAACTGATCAGCCATAACATTGTGAGCAGTGAGAGGTGAAGTGAATAACACTGATGATCTCCTCATCATGGCACCTGTTAGTGGGTGGGATATATTAGGCAGCAAGTGAACATTTTGTCCTCAAAGTTGATGTGTTAGAAGCAGGAAAAATGGGCAAGCTTAAGGATTTGAGCGAGTTTGACAAGGGCCAAATTGTGATGGCTAGACCACTGGATCAGAGCATCTCCAAAACTGCAGCTCTTGTGGGGTGTTCCCGGTCTGCAGTGGTCAGCATCTATCAAAAGTATCCTTCAAGTCCTGTAAGTCTGCAGGTATCCTTTAAGTCCTGTAAGTTGTGAAGCCTCACCTTGCAACTTACAGGACTTAAAGGATCTGCTGCTAACATCTTGGTGCCAGATACCACAGCACACCTTCAGGGATCTAGTGGAGTCCATGTCTTGATGGGTCATGACTGTTTGGCAGCAAAAGGGGGACCAACACAATCTTAGGCAGGTGGTCATAATGTTATGCCTGATCAGTGTATACTGTACTTTGCCTTTCATGTGTTGTCTTAAAGCTGAAACAGAAATCTTATAGTTATAGCATTAAAACTGAACAAAGTTGATGCATTAACTTTAATTTTTTTTATTGATAGTCTTCTACATTTCTTCACGGATTAACTCTGTGCCTGATTCTCACAGGAGGTAGGCAACAGGTTCGGCCACTTCTCTCTGGCCACCATGTTCCCGAGGCGGGAATTCACAGCCCAAGATCTGGAGAAGACTCTGCTGGAGCTCGAGCTTGCACCCAGTGCCTCCATCGTCCTGCTGCCGGTGAGCCACTACACAGAGAGTAGCTAGTTCACAGGCTTTACAGTCTACAATACACTGCATCGTAACAGTGAGATGGTATGTAACAAACCACAGTGTGTGTATCCATCCCAAAAACCTTGTGTGTGTGTGTATATGTGTGTGTGTGTGTGTGTGTGTTGTTCCCACAGCAGTCAGGACGGCCTGCTAACACTGTAGTCCAGTCCTCTAGCACAGGTGGCATCTGGGCTTTACTGGGCACCATAATGTACCCTCTGCTTGCAGTGTGGAGGTTCCTGAGAGGTTTCATCTTCAGCAGCCCTCCTCCTGCAGCCGCAGCGGCTCCCCGAAACCAGCCTCAGCGCCCTTCAAACTCCTTAAACACCAACTCTGGAGAACCAAAGAGGTTGTTAAAACAGACTTTATTTATTTTATCTTTCCTAAATGCATTCCAAGATCATTCATCAAACCTTTTGCTGTTTTCCAGAGAAACAATCCGCAAGAGGGTCCTAGAGAAGCGACCGGAAGACTTTAAAAAAGACGGTAAAATCTACCGGCTAAGGAACCAAGAGGACAGTGAGGACGACAACAACACGTGGAACGGCAACTCCACCCAGCAAATGTAGTGCAATAACATCACTTTATCTCTCTCTCTCTCTCTCTCTCTCTCTTTTTGCTCCATTGTCTCCTCATTGTCTTCTCACCCTCTGACTTGGTTTGACTTTGCGTGTGTCTTAACGGTGGATGCTAAATGATTTAGGGCTACAATTTTCATGCTTCCCTTCTCTTCCTATCCAAACTTCCACCTATCCTTGCATGGGTAGATTAAAAAAAAACAAAAAAAAAAACAGGTTAAATCTCTCATGTAAGCTTAAAGACATCCACTGTGTGCACATTTCTTGATTTTTGCCATTTGCTTTCCAGCAGTATTCTTCGTACAGTAACACCTTGCGTGCTAAACAGGCTAAATTAGAGGCTTGGAAGCTTGAATCCTGCTGCCTTTTTATTTAAAACTGTAACCCGTATGACACAAAAAGGTTTCCAGCAAATCTGTGTGATTGAGTTTGGGGCAATAGGGTCTTGGCAGCCAGTGTGTTTTATACGGAAGCTTGGACCTCGTGGCAGAAGAAGGTTTCTACTAGTTGAAAGTGGAAGTCACTTTAACACTGTCATTTAACAGAACAATAAAGATTTTTCCATAAAATCTTTGATACGCTTTAGTGTTTTCTCTATCTCTCTTTTTTTTTTTAAAGCAATCAACAACAATTAAGTTGACAAAATTCTTCTTGTACATGAAATTCACTCTATCAGCCAGGATATGTGTCATTTGTTTATAGTTACTCATGGGCCCATGGCTACTGTTGTAGATAGGACATTATTTACATTTACGGTATTTACTGTCCAGTGTCTCCCAGTTGGGGCATTGGTGGCTCGATGGTAGGTTTCTCGCCTATCATGCGGAAGGCCCGGGTTCAATTCCTAGCCAATGCCCAAACCCCACCCACTAGATGCAGAGCCGGTCCCAAGCCCGGAAAAATGGGAGTCAGGAAGGGCATCCGGTGTTAAACCCTGTGCCAAGTTGTTGTGTGGACCAGTTGGTCCGCTGTGATGACCCCTAATAGTCCAGTGTCACCCAAATGAGCATGAGGTTCCCTTCTGAGCCTGGTTCCTCCCTCATATCACAGGGAGTGTTTCCTCGCCACTGGCTTGCTCTGGCGTAGATAAAATAATTTAATTTAATAATTATTTTTTTTCCCTCCTTTCTGTTTCTCTACTTCTGTAAAGCTGCTTTGAGACAACATCCATTGTAAAAGGCACTATACAAATAAATCGAATTGAATTGAATTTTATGCAGATCAGACTGAATAATCTTACCACTGTTTTTTCTAATAAAAAATAATATAGAAACTTTTAGCCCAGTACACTGCATCGCTTCCTGCATGGCTGCAATTTTATTCACAATCCTTCATGAATTAGCTTTAATATTAATAAAATTTTATTTTGCACATTGCTGGGTTAAAGCAAACACTCAAGAGGATGAAATATGGGGTTCATTGTGCTTGTGCATGTGATAGAAATTTGCAGACTTGCATCAGGAACAGAGCCAGCCCAAGGCATAAGCGAACTAAGCGGCTGCTTAGGGCCCCGTGGACACCATGGGGCCCCCAAGAGTGCATGAAATGACTTTTTTTTTTTTTTTTTTATATATATATATAATGTCAATGGACAATGGTTATTATACAAAATGCAATATTAAGTAATAATAATATTAATATGGGTGTTAGATTTATAGTGAGAGAATTATCAAGGATTGACAATAATTAGTCATATTGGTGGCACAGAGGGGCCCCCAAATTCTGCTAAGGGCCCCCTGAAGGCTTGGGCCGGCCCTGATCAAGAATGTTTGTTCTGCAGTTGCAATGTGCTACCACTAGATGGCGTAGATGATGTGTAGTTGCAAATTCTTTGCTAAAAACCTGTTGCATTATTCATGCACCAGCCTTCTTTACTGGGCTGTTTATCATATTTTCCCTTTGCAAATGTATCTCTACAGTAAATGAAACAGTCTGAGTGTGTTTTTTTTTTTGTTTGTTTTTTTTTGTAAACACAAGCAGAAAGAGATAAACATATATCATGTAGAGTTACAAACAATTTATACCATTCAAGAAGAAATATCCAAGGTTCAAGGAACTTTATTAATCCCAGGGGGAAATTGCTTTGCCATGTTACGGGAATAAAAGTGAAAGGAATATATACTATATATGAGGAGAAAATGAAGAGAAAAGATAAAGTAAAAAGAAATTGTAACACTAAATAAGTACAGATACTGTACAAATAATAGTGTAGAACTGTAATATTGCACACAGGGATTGTGAATTGATCATTTTAATAGGCGATAATTGTGAAATTGTAATGTGCACGAAAGGCCCATAATTACTATTGCACCCATTATTGATTATCTACCGCTTATCCGATCTATTCTCGGGTCACGGGGAGCCTGTGCCTATCTCAGGCGTCATTGGGCATCAAGGCAGGATACACCCTGGACGGAGTGCCAACCCATCACAGGGCACACACACACTCTCATTCACTCACGCAATCACACATTGGACAATTTAGAGATGCCAATCAACCTACCATGCATGTCTTTAGACCTGGAAACCAGAGTACCTGGAGGAAACCCCTGAGGCACAGGGAGAACATGCAAACTCCACACACACATGGCGGAGGCGGGAATCGAACCCCCAACCCTGGAGATGTGAGGCAAACATGCTAGCCACCGTGAACCCCCCCCCCACACATGAAAATGTCCCAACACTTAAAGAGAGATCTCCTAAAGCGCTCAGTAAAGCACTCGACAGTGATCAGTCTCTGGCTGAATGGGCTCTTCTGATCAATCAGCACACTGTGTAGCGGATGAGAAGGGTTGTCCAGGATTGAATGAACAACCCGTATTTTACCCTTCAAATAAAATATAGACTGCATTTTCAATGTACATGTTGTTGAAAGGAAATAAAGAAGACCGGCCCTGAAATGATGTGCCAGTGTTTAAAAATAGATTATAATCAACTAAATTATAAATTATTATTAGTGTACCCTAGAGCTGGTGCAGTCCTGAAGTCCTTCACTTCCTGTAAAACACAAAATAATAAAACATTGGCTTAGGAACATATACTCACTTTATTATTATTATTATTATTATTATTATTGTTATTATTATCTTATTTAAAACATTTATTTTATGTAAATTATTAATTAATTAATTAATCAATCAATCAGTCAGTCAGTCTGTCTGTCTGTTTATTTGTTTATTTTTAAAGATAAATATATCCTTGTTATAATGTCATCTGCCCCAGTGACATCACACAGCTTATCTAGAGGAATCAACCACGCCTAGTCTCAATAATCTAATGTTATTACAGTGACCGAACATATCTTCCTTCATGGACTTTACACTGCTTTGCATTGAGGTTTGTTTTTTTTTGTTTTTGTTTTTTACAATTAAATGAGGTTTCTTATTTGGGGGGATCTCCTATTGGTGTATAAAGCAAATAAAGAGCTTATGTTACTGTGTTCCCTTCAAATACCGGCCAGATTGAAGCACTTCACTAGACAGAATGTTGAAAATGTTGTTTGACTGAAATCTTTAGTGTAACGGAGTCATTAGAGGTCACGCTGCCTCTAAATGCAACATAACAGGCAGTAAACATGGCCTTTGTCACCTTTACTTTCATTCACTCATTCATAGATAGATAGATAGACGGACGGACGGACGGACGGACGGATATACAGACAGACACATATAGATAGACAGACAGACAGGCAGATAGTCAGACAGACAGACAGACATAGATAGATAGATAGATAGATAGATAGATAGATAGATAGATAGATAGACAGACAGACAGACAGACATAGATAGACAGACAGACAGACAGACAGACAAACAGACAGACAAACAGACAGAGATAGATAGATAGATAGATAGATAGATAGACAGACAGACTGACAGATAGATAGATAGATAGATAGATAGATAGATAGATAGATAGATAGATAGACAGACAGACAGACAGACAGACAGACAGACAGACAGACAGATAGATAGATAGATAGATAGACACATATAGACAGACAGACAGGCAGACATAGATAGATAGATAGATAGATAGATAGACAGACAGACAGACAGACAGATATATAGATAGATGTCCTCAGAGAGGAAATTCATCAGAGGGTGTATATATTACACAAGGTCAACTAAACGTTACATATAAACTTGCCACAATACATTCACAAACAATTAAAAAACACAACACATGCAAGAGGTGATGGCTGATATCCTGTGTGTTTAAAGCACGTACAGCTGTAGGAACAAAACTTAGTCCTCCTACACATAGGTAGTCTATACCTATGGCCAGATGGAAGGGGAATGAAATACAGATGGAGTGTGTGATCTGGATCATTTAGGATTATATGTGCTTTCCGAAGCGTGACACAGTCTGATAAATTAGTCACTACTTAGTTGAACGAGTCACTAAGGTGAACGAATCATTAGCAGAAACTTCCAGGCTTTCTTACAAAATTGAAACATGGAAGCCAAACCAATGACTTTCCCGAAAGATGTTCTTCATGATGAGTTTATCTAGGTTTGCAGGTTGCAGTTTATCTAGGTGTTTCAGAGAACTGTGATTCGGATCTGCATGCCAGGAGCCAACGAATCAATCAACGTGATTCACTCCTATCCGGTTCAGTGGATCGGATGAATCATCGAGTTTAATGAATCTGAATCATCAGTGAATCGTTTGAAGATTTCCAGCATGTTTGGTGTGTGTGAAAATAATTTTCTAAAAACAGAACCATCAGGATATTACAAATGAACACAAATAGCAATAAACATTCATTATTTTACTTTTATGGTCACATGATCTCACTGGACATTTGGGCAAAGCTGAATGAATCACTGAATTGAAATAACTCGACTCACTGAAAATCCTTTTGTTTCTTCTCTTCTGAGACCCTGAGATTTCTCTGGGGCAGGAAACATTACCTTGGGTATAGTGTCAAGGTTGTGTAGTCAGGGTAATGTGTTACTTTTATGATCATCAAAAGCCTTGTGTCACTCTGCCATAATCATATGACAAGTGTCTGGCTGTATACCAGGGAATATCAGGAAACTAGATTAGTACAATGCATCCTGACTTCAACTGCTTCACTCCTTTTGCGCAGTTAAAATAAACACCCTACAGCCAGAAGTATACGGACACCCGACCATCACACCCATATGTCCATGTTGAGCGTCTCATTCCAGATTTATTTCCCTTTTACTGTTAAAACAAGATCCATTCTTCTTTTCTGAGAAGGTTTTACCACTAGATCATTGTGATCATTCATCTACGAGATCATTAGTGAGATCAGACTCTGGTGTTGTAAGAGTGAGGAGGTCTGGGGTTCAGTCGGTGTTCCAGTTCATCCCAGACGGGTTCAGTGGGATTGAGTCAGGGCTCTGTGCGGGACACTCCAGGTCTTCCACCTTCATCAACCTTCATACACCATGTCTTCATGGAGCTCTGTGCTTAGTGCACAGCTGCATTGTCATGCTGGAACAGGGTTTGAGCCTCTTAGCTCCAGTGAAGGGAAATTTGAATGCTACAGCATACAGAGACATTCTATACAATTATGCACTTTGTGTCAACGGTTTGGGAAAGGAAGACATATTAGTGTGATGGTGCTCGATTTACTAAAAAAAAAAAAAAAACAAAAAACATAAACTACATGACCAAAAGTTTGTGGACACGTGACCATGTGTTTGAATTCTCTGAATTCCTTACATTTCTGCATTTAAGGTGCACAATCAAATGAATCAGGTGTATTTAATTTTCTATGTATTTATTGACCTTATGTAAAAACCCTATCATTACAAAGAGTAAACAACAGAACCTGATCTAGTGCCTGAGGTGACAACATGATTTATGGAAATTGAATGGATTATTGCTTACATCTGAATATGAATTATTGCTTAATTATTAAAGTTTGTACATCATTGCTGGATTAAGGTCTTTATGATTTATATAAATGATATACTTAAAAAGTGCTACAAATACCCAAATATGGTCACAAGGTCAGGCATTCTTAAAGCTGATGAGATAGTCAGGGTAAGCCCCAGCATCACAGAACACCACGAAGATGAATGGATTTTGCAAATTGTCTACAGCACAGTCATGAAGCCCAGCACGGGGATCTTTTGAGTTCAGAGGGTCCGGCTCCTTCATCCCGCTTCGACTTTTACATGGTGACCCGGTCACAACTCTAGCTCTGTAGATATACTTCAGTCCATTCTCATCAGGGTTCGAATATTGATCATAGCAGGAGTACCAAGCTTCTTTGGCGAAGTACGTACCATCACCGTGAACGACAGCTTAAAAATGAAAGAGAATACAATTCAGTACTTTGGACTAAATACTACATTGGGTGTTTAGAACGTAAGACGTACCATTTCTCCCACAGAAACTCCTGTTGAAGCCGTTCTTGTTGATTTTCTGACAAATGTCTTTGGTAGTGCCATGATAGAGGAACTGTTCATTTTTCTGCTTGGGGTACTTTCTGTCCACTGCTTGCTTCAACACGCAGTATCGTTGCCATTGTGACTGACTCTGAATTCTACGGATCTGTGGATCAACACATTTATTGATAATTAGTTATAACATCGGGTGTGTCACTCTATGATGACAAAATCTGATCAAAATGGTCTTTATACCTGCGTCACTTGGAGAGGAGGTATGTCTTTGTGTTGGCTGGATTGTAAAAAGTCGCTCTCTATTTTTTTGTATTCTTCTGAATTTGGAGATAAAACAACTGTTTCCAAATCATTTCCATCCATTTTGCTCCAAGCTGGTGGAGGTTGAATGACAGCTAAAAAACAAAAAAATATATACTTAATGTACTGCTATTGCGTGCTAATTATCCTGTGCTGCCGGCAAAATGGAAATTGACTTACGGGACCTTTTCAATCAGTATAAACATATGAATGATTTTATGGCTGCGAGTCTGATATAAAATGAATCAGGACTCTGTTGGCTTTCAGAGTGAGATGTCTGTTTTCCCCTCTTTTGGATAACCTTACACAGAATGTTAGCGGTTGATGATAACAAATCAAATTGTAGTTGCCTATGAACTTGGGGCATCTCAGAGAGCAGAAAATTGTTTGACATTAGCATTTACTTTGAAGAAGTAAATAAGAAACATTTGTGTGAAAAAAAAACCTAGACTTTTTTGTTTTTTATTGTTTTGTTTTTTGTGTGTGGAACCTTTCTATGCAGATATTGCCTTTAGTAGGTTAGGCAATAATTGAAATACTTATAATAAACTACAAATTCTTAAATCTCTGAGTGTCTTCTTTCATATGAATCACCAACCACCACTGTGGAGTGTGGCATAACAAAGAAACCATCTTAAATTTGCTTCTTAAAATCACAGGAAGTTTTCAAAGTGAAGTAAATTCCAAGTGGCTCGCAGTACAAGCTTGCAGAAACATACGATTATTACCTGTGTCTGAGTCAGCTAGTAGGGTTCTCTTGACTTTACAGGTCTTCCCCTTGGAGTTGACCTGTTTCATCTCCTTGAAATCCACTGTAAATGTTTCCCCTTTGTCCTGGTAGGTATATTTATCCTTTTTCTTGTGAAAAGCTAACTCCAGTTCATAGCTAATGCTGGAGGTTAGTGGCTGCCAAGTCTCACCTTTTGCTACATCCCAGTGCAATGTTTTGCTTAGCCTCCTTTCTTCACCTTCTCGGATTTCCCTGTCGCGGGCTTCCTGGAGGAACTTGTTGATGTTTAGAACGGTGTCTAGAACATCATCCTTCTTCCCTGATACTATCATTTTGTCCTTTGAAACCATTTCAACACGCACTTGGTTTGTTTGGCTGAGCGCCACGATCGCCTTTTTGTCAGCTTCGGGAAGATTGGCTATAAATTCGGACTGAACATCCTTGCTAGTACATTCATCTGAAACTAGATCATCCAGGAACTTTTTGACCTTGGCAATCTCAGTAGATGATGTTCCATATAGCTCAACATTCGTGACTGGGAAAGTCACTGCAGCTGTCTCAGCAGCGAGGCAATAACTTGACTTGGTAGTATCTGACATACTTGGCTTGGGGATAGTTGCTGTACAGAATGCACAAACATATAGCATTGTTGGTTTAAAAAAATCAATAACGCATTGTATATTGCATCAAGCATCTCAATGATCAGTGTATCCAGCACAAAGTTTACCTGCAGAAGGTTTTCGAGAAATCCTTTTGAACTTCATAATAGCATCCTCAAAGTCTGACACCATCGTATGTTGGAAAATCACAATATGGACAGTTTTTAAAAATACTGCTGCGTCGATAGAAAAATTTGCCACCGCATCTATCATGGCATTTGCTACAGTAGCTGCTGCCAGGTTTCCTGCTCCTGAGGAAAAACACACATCACTTTCTTTATAAAGAACTTGACTTGAAATGAAAGTAATTTTGTTTATATTTAGGCACTCATTTTAATATATTCAAATTTCTGTAGTAACTAATCATTCTCAGGGACTTGGTGTATAGTGGAGACTAACAGAGAACGTATAACCATTAATATGGTGAGGTTTTCTTTTAGAAGACATTTATATTTAACATTTATGGCAGGAGTCTCTACTGTCCGCACTTTCAGGCATTCTGGTTTCTCAGTAATCGTGACCAGCTACCCTTTTGTTTTAATAACTTCATGCTAGAGAAAAAGAGAGGCTGGTGAGGTGAGACAACTGTTTTTATCTGGTCTAAGTGTGGACAGCAACTAATCTTACTAGTCTTAACATTAAATGCAACTACAAATGGTTAAAAAGTATGATGTTTTGTTTGTTAATAAATGTAAAACTCGGAATTGTTGGCAAACTGTTGTGGTTGAAGTTACTTCTATTGGAAAATAATCCAATTCACGACTGGTTGTGGATAATTTTCCTATGTAACATCCACAGCATTTCATGTTTTATTCCTGAATGAAAGAGCATGAGTGTGCTTACCAGTTCCAAGAGCAGGGAATGAAACAGATTGAATCTTATTTTCTTCGCACTTCTTCAGAACTTTATACATGCAGTTTGTGATCTCTTTCTCCTTGGTCTGACCAACCATATGGATGATGTGCTTAAATGGAAGTTTTCCAGCTGTTGTCAAGACCACGCCATCACTGGGTTGAGCACCTTTATCCAGGGAAAAAAGAGGGAGGATGATCACAATCTCTCATCAATAATCATGACAAAAGCAGAGCTAGGATATAGGCCAGGGTGTCCAATCTTATCTGGAAAGGGCCGGTGTTGATGCAGGTTTTTATTCCAACAAAGCAGAAGACACACCTGAGCCTATTGAAAGCCAAGATCAGTTGATTAAACAGGTGGAGTCAGGTGTGGCTCCTGCTTGATTAGAATGAAAACCTGCACCCACTCCGACCCTTTGTGGGGTCAGGGATTGGACATCCATGAGTAAAGGATTTCTTACCCAATTTTTTGCACTCATCCACAACGGTCTGTCCGGCTGCTTTAAGGATAGCTCCAGATACCCCTGAAAGCAATGAAGTACAGGATTCATATATGACCTTGCAGTCTTTGCCTTGTTTAAGACTAGTGATATTAATAGTACATACTGGCATGTAGAATAAATATGTAAGGTACCTGAGCTGAGATTAAGGGTGGTATTAGTGCTGCTGACTATAGCGTCCGTTGTGTCTTTTGTGATGTCGCCACAAAGCACTTTAACTTTTATTGGGCCAATGATTGCTTCTTTGATGTTTCCTGTATATAAGTTGATTTGAGTATCTCAAATAAGCTGATGTATTTTCTTGCACGTATTTGTGACACGACTCTTACCACTGCAGACATTTTCCTCTTCTGAAGAAAAACTCTCTTCATCTGAGCCATAATAATATTCACCTTCATCTTCATCTTCATCTTTAGTGACATCAATGTCCTGCTAATAGTGTTAACATTGTTATATTTAAGACTGGTGTCTCACTATAAATTTAATATGGAAATATTCACATTGGGCTTAAAGTTGGTGGACACCTGACTATCACACCCTTATGTGCTTCTCGAACATCTCGTTTCAGATTTATTCCCCTTTTAAGCTCCACTCTTCTGGGAAGTCTTTCCACTAGATTTTGGACTGTGGTTGTTGGGATTTGTATTTAGTCAGGTATTGATATCAGGTGAAGGCCTGGGGTTCAGTCAATGCTCCAGTTCATCCCAAAGGTGTTTAGTGCGGATGAGTCAGAGTGCAGGACACTCGAGTTCTTCCACTCCAACCTTCACACATCATGTCTTCATACTGGAACAGGTTTCCGTGAAGGGAAATTGTAATGCTACCACACGCATTCTAACACTAGTGCAAGACATCCTATACAATTGTGTGCTTACATTAGTTAGGGGTAGGAACACATATGATTGTGAGGTTCAGGTGTCCACATTCTTCTGACCACATTATATACAGTACGTAGATGATTTCTACCTGGGAGTTTGAAGCCCATTGATTTAATCCTTTCTGAAACTCTTTCAGAACTTCATCTCGGTCAATGACAACGTAAATGAGTTTGAGGACAGTAGAGGAACGTTGAGACAAGTGGTCATGAAAGCCTTGTAGCATAGCAGTCATGGCGTCCATGCTACTAACACCACCTCCACCTTTAAGAGAATAAAATCAGCTGAGAAATGTGTCAATGATTATCTAAAACAGTTCACAAAGCATTTTAATACAGTTTAATGCATACCGGTGCCAACTGCAGGGAAGGAAATGGTGCTGATCTGCTTCTCTTCACATCTCTCCAATACTTTCATTACCCGTAACCTTGCCTCTGCAGAGGAATGGGGTCCCATGATGTGGATGATGAAATCACATTGCAGATTTCCAGCACTGGTTACTGCAACTGTATCACTCTGAAGTGGACCTTAAAAGACAATCAGTAAGCTAAAGGTAAGACAGACTAATGACATTTAAGACAGAATTGCAGTATGTGACCTAAAGATCTCATTCCACATATACTGTACAAGTATTCATTTGTTTAAACTAAAAATTATTTGCTTGGAACTATGTTAAGTTTGAGTATACAGTTTGTTGGCATAATCATGAACTTACCATGTTTTTGGCACTCCTGTTGAACAGAAGGTCCAGCAGCTCCGAAAATGGCCCCTGAGACTCCTTTAGGAGACATTTTGAAATAAATAGATAAAAGGATAGTATTTTATTCATGTAGTAAAGATAAGAACTTCAATTTATACAAGTCTTGACTATATTATGCATAACTAAACTTTGGAACCTTGGGACATAATGTCCAAGTTCCTCCAAAATCCTTTTGATATGCTAGTATCCCTGAAAAAATCTTGATACGGACATAATAGGGTATCTGAATGTGGTACAAATCTGTTTTTGTGGCAGATTTCAGTGCCATATAGCCAGAATATACCATATAACTATAGATAAATTGTAAGTATAAATCATAGCAACACACCTCCTGTCAAGTTCATTTGGTTATTAGTGGTGTTTACAATACCACGGACAGATTCATTGGTAATGTTCCCCTTCTTTAGTTCAATCCACACACCTGCAATTTTGACTGTTGAGAGAAAAGATGAATAATTCCACCGTAAAAACAATTAACCACTACAGAAGATGCATCATAATTTTAAGAATGCTGTTGTTATTTGTGTTTTCAGCATCCCATACCTTTGTTTGCAGGCACTTTGGTGGGTGCAGTCTAAACGCAAAAAGAGTCAAATCAATGATTATTAAATACTAAAACCACAAAATGACTCTACTACTACAACTGCACATCACTAACCGTGCTGTTCCTCTCTCTGAAATAGTTGCAGTAGGCATAAAAAATCTTCTGCTCAAATGCCACTACAGTTATTTTTTGAAGGCTAGAAGATGTTGACTGGGACAAATGGTTTTGCACTCCTGCCAAAATAGCCTTGATGGAATCGTTTGCTCCGATACCGCCTCTCCCTGTGAAAATATTTACTTAAATTTTTATTTTACATTCATTTCACACATCTAATGCTTTTGAACGAGCCTGGTCTCACCTGTGCCAATTGCAGGGATGGCTACTGTGGCTGCCTTTGTATCTTCACACAGTTTCAGGACTTTCTCCACAGAGGAAGTAATATCGGCAACATTTTTTGGCCCAACCATCTGAGCAATGTGCTTACATGAGAGTTTACCTCCGCTTGTCAATACCACTCCATTCTCTTTCTGTTGTCCTGTAAACATTATATAATAACACATCAAATACTTTGGAACTGAGCATAACATAAATACAATCAGGTATATAAATATTTAGATGGCGACACAATTTTCCATAATTGCATTGTTCTTCATATGATTCGGGGGTTTCCTCTAGGTACCTCGGATTCCTCCTCTCTCTGGTAGGCTGATTGACACCTCTAAAATGTCTATAGTGTGTGAATGGATGTGTGAGAGTGTGTGTTTGTGATTGTGCCCTGCAATGAGTTGGCACCCTGCCCAGAGTGTCCCCCGCCTTGTGCCCGAGTCTTCTGGGACAGCTTCCTTGGATCCTTGTAAACCCTGTGTAGGACAAGCGGTACCAAAAATGGATGGATGAATGCCAATCCTTTGTAGTCAATGACTGCCTGAATTCTGGAAACTAAGAACAACATCAAATGCAAAAGAGTTTCCCTTTAGGTCCTTTGCTACGCATGCAGTTGCCTCTTTGTGGGCCTTTAGTGAAGCTGAGCTCACAAGCACATTCTTTCTTTTAATGAATGTACCACAGTTTGTTGATTTAGCCACCCCTAAAGCGTCTGCTACCGCTCTGATAGATCCGTTTAGTTTTTTCAGCCTAATAACTCCAGACATTTTTTTCCTCACTGCTTATGAGGAATGCAATGACTTTTGAACTTATGAAAATGGACGGACTATATATAAATGTCTGTAATTCCTAGATGGTTAATGCAATATTTTTTTTTCAAACCCATGGAATTAATATGAAAGTCTATACTTCACATCTCAAATTTTTTCAGATCCATTGTGGTACTGTACAGAGGCAAAATGATGAAAAATTGTGTCGCTGTCCAAATAGTTATGGACCTGACTGTACACGGTAAATCAGCAGGAATTAAACTTGAATATATACTTGATTGATTGGTTGATTGATTACCATGTTTTTTGCATTCATCCACAACTGATTGTCCAGCTGCCTTCAAAATTGCACCAGACACGCCTAAACAAATAACATAAAAGACATGACAAACGTACCATTAATAGCATTATATAAAGTTAAAAGTGTGTCACATCACCCAGCACCCTGTACACCAGAGCTCTCAGCTACTGAAATTCTAGATGGCCAAAACTAACTACACTCAAATGTAATAGATTCACCACACAGCTCTTGGGAAAAGAAGGTTCCATTTAGTTCCTAAAAAAAGTTCTTCTGCTTGTTCCTCTGTTAAAAGAAAACCATTAAAAGTATGTAGAAAGCTACAACCACTAACCGTCAGAAGAACCCCAGAGGAAGTGGGGTCTAGATATGTCTAAGCCAGTCTAACAACTAAAGGACAAACAAGCACTCATTTCTATCTTATCATAACCATCTCTGAACATAGGGGAAGGTTTTATGTTTTAATGACACACTGAGATTGCAAGGTGGGGATAATCCCATCATCAGGTTCAACTGCAGTCACTAAGATTCACTAGTAAGAGAAATCTATTACCTTTTTTCTTTGCTTAGTAACATGCTAAACAACTCTAGTGCAGCATTCAAGGTGTAGTTGCAACTGTAATTTGTAAAACCACCAAAAGTTTGCAATTTCTCCTTCTCAACTTTTCTCAACTACCAGGTCCTTCCTTGTTCACAGAATGACACCAACATCAACATGGCTGCTTGTAGTGTAAAGTCAGCAGTTTCTCTACTTCCTCTTCTTCTTATATGAGTTTATAGCAGTATTGTATTTCAATCACTTCATTTACACACATAGTACTTGGTTAAATCAATAACACACACTGTACTCTGATGACCAGAGAAGGTCATGTAGACAAGGGACCACAGAGAATAGCATTAGCAATAAGCTAGCCAACTACTGTTAGTAGTAACTAGCCAACTACTAGCCTGTTGTTTATGGTGTGCTGTTGTTGCTGTACTGCATTTTCAGTCTAAACTACTGCACAAATATTTGAAATTCAATATAGTAGAACAGAATAAATAGCCACTTAAAGATATATCTGTAAAAGCATAATTTAAGTATTTTTATGTGCCCTGAAATAGCAAATTAAAAACACACTTTTGTGGAGGCATCCATTTTTTCCCACTTTACATATTGAATGTCTCGTGGTGGGAATTGATACAGCTTACATATTACCCTTTACAAGGCTCCACAACAGCAGCACAGTTTCAAAAATGAATGATGACTGGTCCCTAGGATAATTATCTCTCTGGTTACACAGTTCCGGTTAATCAGACTAAAGGGGATATCCTATGTTATGTGTAGTTCTATTATAACCTATGTTCTATCAAACTAGAACAAAGTCTGGAAATGTTGAAAATGATGAAAAGATTGCAGTTTAAAGCTGTTGCTACTGTCCAATTAGTGCCACTTCCAGTTCTTAGTGATGATGGATATAATAGTTGGTGACTTTCTGTATGCATCCTTGAATAGCACATGAATAGGGTTACCTAGCAACCACATCTCCTCTCATTAATATTATTCAGCGACAAATTTTTATCTACACTGCTGTAGGTGGCTGATTCCACAAATCTGATTTCACCTCAAAGCTCACCCCAAATTTCTCCCAAATGCAATATAGTAATATATGCGTACCTGTGTCAAGATCCAAAGCTTTGTTGTTGGAATTAACAATGACATCCACTGTTTCTTTGGTGATATCTCCTTTTTTGAGAAACACTAGCACTCCATGAACAGTTACTACCATGTGGGTGGAAAAAAATCCCAACATTAATCACCATAAATTCTCAAATAAATAGTTATATTTGATATAATAATAAGAAAATGGTACCTTCGGTGTCTGATGCTTGTTTAAGAGTTTTGGTTTGGTCTTGAGAGGTAGTGTTTGTTGGAGTTACAGATGCTTTAACATTATAAAATTTCTGGTGATAGATGAGGAGAATGAAAATAGTTGGATCTGTTAAATTATGATAAACAAATAACAGGCATGGTTGCTGGAAAAAATCTCACATACCAGCTGAGCAATGATGTTGTTGAACTCCTCCAGTATCTTCACATCAGAATCTACAATGAATATGTTCTTTATATTTTTTGGGGAATTTTGCTGATCATTGCTGAACTGTAGTACCGCTTCTCTGATTGCCATGCAGCTTTCTTTGACGGAGAACCCAAAAGTTTGACAGCCTATTGCTGGCATTGCAACAGAAGTATCGTTTCTTAATTCTGCTTTCTGGAAGCTATTAAGAATGGCTGACTTCAGGTAGTGAGAGCTCAAAGTGAACTGTTGACCACTCTGAGGCAACACAGTATAAATAAGGCTGTTGGCATTGAGATTTCCTGGGTCACTCAGGACCACTTCCCCAGCAAGTAAAGTTTGCCTTTCTTTCTGGAGTCTGTTGCACACTGCTTGAATATCCGAACCTGCAACTTGAAGAAACCTTTGAGCGACTGGATTGTCAAAAGCTAGTTTGCTACTCATAGGACAAATCAAAGCATCGGCCGGAAAGTGCTGCAGATCCCCCTCTATAACTGTTAAAGTGATGTCTCTGTTTACTTGGTGGGTGTATCTTTTTGAAGGGTCAGTCTTGTGAGTTGAAATGTAAGCCTTGCAACCCCAATCCATGACTTTGGCCTGAATGTTGGCTTCATGTTTAAGTATGACCTTAGATTCTCCTGCTTTAGAATAAGTCTGCTTCTCTGTGGAAATTGTGGATATATGCCTTTTTATAACAGCTACTGCATTCTGGATTTGTTCTTTTGACGCTGTAACCTTCAGACATGGAGAATTCATTGTTCTGAAAGACCGAACACTTATGCCAAGGTTTCTGATTTCTGGAATTTCTGACACTTTCATGCAAGAGTCAAGAAAGCCCAGTACCTGCAAAGATTTAAGACTGATAAATTCAGTGGCTGGTGTCTTGTTCTCCAGATAATCCTTAACCTTTTTTGAAAGATTTTCCACCACTTCAGCAAATCCGCAGATTACAATCTGGGCCTCTGACTGTATGATGTTAACATTCTGTGAATTATCACTTAATTCCACTTTAATTTTGTTCAAAAAGTTCACCCAGTCTTCACTGTTAATTACTTTGCCTACATCGGGTGTAAGTTGGATGACCACCTCTCGAAGGATCTCTTTTACTTTGACTTCAGCTGCACCAATGTGTCCTTTCTCTGCAACGATCCCGAGAAGCTCTCCGTCGTTCAGAAATAAAGCTGGTATATGACTTTGAACAAAATGATTTTGCTCAAATTTCTTGAGATCTAATGACTTCAGGAACTGAATCAAATGGGCTGAGAGATTCAGTTGTTGAAAGATAACATTCTCCTGTGCTTGCTTGATGACCCTTTCAGCAGTACCTACACAATCCCTCAAACCTTGGAGGTGAAATGTCAGGTTAGTTTCACTTTTTGTTAATATTACATTTTGAAGTTTGGCTTGTACACATTTTTCTACCAACTCTAGTGTCTGCCTTGAGTCAAACTGAATCACTTTTTCAACAGTGTTCCTTTTCAATTCCAATTCTGAAGTTGCATTCTTAACAAGGTTCCTAATCTTGTCAATCAGGGTGGTGACATCTGGTTTTAGGCCAACTACTGCAATTTTGGATTTGGATTCCATGTAAGTGACCTCAGCATCAGAACTGACAAATCCAAGGCAGTCATGCTCTACCCTTTTCCAGATCTCAACCTCAACTGGCAACTCATCAATGCTGTACCTGCTGAGAAAGGCTTGTGCTTCTCTTTGGGCTTTACTTTCCCACGTTGCTCCTAGTCGAACTGCAGCTAAAGACTCTTTGTCCACAGCCATCTCTAGTGCAATCTCTCCAGGGGACATGGTCTTGTCAAAAATGACATTAGCATGTACTTCCTTTAATCGAATCTTAAAATCGTTTTTGCACTTTTGGTTTTTTTCAATGAAATTGCGGAGTACCTCATTGACAGGAATAATTATATTTGTTGCTATATTGGGACATGTAGGTGTTTCTCCTGTCAAAGCCTTCTGAAGACTTGAGTAGAAAAGTGATGTGCTAAGGTCTGTGCCACAAAGATGATGTTTCAGCTTCACCACTTCTTGTGCAACTATGGCAGAAGAAACAGAATGCAGAAGAACCATTTTTTACAGTAACCTCACATTGTGGCATAATAAATACAAAGATATTTGGAAAACTTACCATGACAATCTTGAAAGGATATGACCACACTCTTTTGTTTGTTGACCCAAATAAAAGACTTGATGTCAGCTCCACTACTCCTTTTGTTGCTGAAGTAGAGCATAAGAGTGTCCTCTGTAATTTTGCTCATATCCCCCTGTACCAGAACTGAATCTGTAAACTCTAAATAAGAGGCTTCAATCTCCATGCCCTGCAGATTTTTGGCTGCACATTTCTCCAGAAATAATTTTGAATCTGGAAAAACAAAACAATTCGTAATTGATTCAATTGGATGTGTTACCTTAGTGTTTAAGCTGTTGGACTACTCATGGGAAGGTTGTGAGTTTAAATACCAAGTTCGCCAAGCTATCACTGCTGGACCCTTGGGCAAATCCCTTAACCCTCAATTGCTCAGTTGCATAAAATGAGATAAAATGTAAGTTGTTCTGGATAAGGGTGTCTTCCAAATGCCAGAAGTGCAAATTGGATTTCTCATAACCTTCTGAGACCACATATCTTCATATGAAGACATTCAGAGGACATTCACTGTCCCTGTGTCCTATAGATCATTTTTCTTAAGGTGGAATGTCTTTAATCAAAGATGGTCTTTGCTATTTAAAGTTGTCAGTAGCACAATCCCACTCTTGAATAAAAAAAAAAAGAAAGTCAACCTCTGTAAACTTGGTAAGAAACTACAGCAGTTTCATTCAGTCCTTTATTATTCTGCAGGCCGATGTATCTATAAACCGGAGCTTGACGAGGGGGAAACTTTAAGGTGCCCAAATTACTTCAATTGGCCTTTTTCACGTTGGTAATGAAGATCCAAAGATAGTTAAACTTCTCCACCAAGGGTAAAGTCTCTTCCGAACAGCTAAAGGGAGCCTCCTCCTTTTGCCTGGAACCAGACCTCACTTGAAGGTACTGATTCTCTAGTTGCTTCACACACAGCAGTGAAATGTTTGAATGTCTACCACCCATCTTCTACCACCCTTCCCCCAACTAGATTGGATGAGGATTCTCCTATGATCCCTCAGAAGTAAAGAGCTGTGCAGAAGTAAAGAGCTGGTCCACTATTCTGCAGCCTGGGGAACCCCCCCCCCAAATCTAGCTTCCCCCTGAATCCAAGGTTAAACTATCAGATGGAGTCTAATCCTGCCTTAGACTAGGGAGGCTGAGGAGTGTGATGTCCCTATACTTGAGGCCACCATATTATAGTATGCGAGTCCAAAGGCACTGGCCAAGGTCTCCATGCAACATGCAACAACAAGACATGTTTACAGTTCAACCCCACCTTGTTAAAACAAGGTCTCTAACTGCCTCAAGATACTAGAGATTTCTGAAACTGCCTCAAAAAGGGGGGTTTAGGAGTTCCTAAAAGCATATCTTTGATCTGACAACACTTCTTCACTTGCGTAACAGAGCTTACATCTCATCTCCCTACTTGAGTTTATGGCTCTCCAAACTCCTCCCATGCCTGAGATTTAACTTGTGATACTGCTCTTGCTGCAGCCCTTTGGGGTGTCTTTTAGTACCTAGTAACTCCTGCAATATTAGCAGCCTTGACAGGCATTGACAGACTTGATTATTTACATATAATCCTTTCAGACTCCCCATACGTTTGTTCTGATATCTTGAACCTGACTTCATTTTAACACACAGTGCTACACACATAATGTATGAGGTTCTGTATGAGTCATTTCTTTCAAGAGGTTTAAAACATAAATAGATCATTCAATAACTATTCCAATCATACATTTATATTAAAAAAGGAATAATTACAGAACAAAAAAAGTTTTCTTCTGGGCATCCTGGTGTCCTAACTTGAACCTTATTAATAACTTATGTTCCAAATGCCAGAATAAAGTCTACACACAAACTTTCCATTTTTTCCATTGTCTACCGCTTATCCAATCCATTCTCGGGCCATGGGGAGCCTGTGCCTATCTCAGGCCTCATCGGGCATCAAGGTAGGATACACTCTGGACAGAGTGCCAACCCATCACAGGGCACACACACTCTCATTCACTCGCACACTACAGACAATTTAGAGATGCCAATAAACCTACAATGCATGTCTTTGGACCGGGGGAGGAAACCGGAGAAAACACCCGAGGCATGGGGAGAATATGCAAACTCCACACACACACACACACGGCGGAGGCAGGAATCGAACCCCCAACCCTGGAGGTGTGAGGCAAATGTGCTAACCACCATGCCCCCCACACACACAAACTTAAGAACATAAAAAAGACTGAAGTGTCCTGCATTAAGGAGTGGACCAAAATCTCCTACAAGTTTTCTCCAACCTTATTAGTGATAGAATCATAGAGACTCATATTTAAAAGGTCTGATAAAACCCCCTTATCAGCTGGACACAGATCAGAATTAGTAATTGGTAATAGAAAACTGGCTCTGGAACTCACCAATGTCTTCATTGAAGGTGACCACAATTCTCTCATCATCTATTACCTCCCAGGTGTGTGATGCCTTTTGACTGCAGCTTCCAATGAACATGGTAATTAATTTACACTTGCAGCTGTCTTTAAAACCACTTAAGATGAAGCGCCGAGGATCCCACTGCTCTGCTGAAACTGCATCTTTATACAACTCCACTGTTAAACCGAACTCATGTTTCTTCTGACTCAGAATCATCAATACATCTAAAGAACAGCATCAACATTTTTAGGGTCTGTGGTGTATTGCTCTAATTATCTCAAAATTCTTTTTAATTATCTTATCTAATTATCAGAATTTCCTTTTAGTGCACAGAATAACAGCATGTAGCTTGCACATTTTGAATTTGACAAGGAATAAAAAGCACATTTTTACCTGAATGATTGGCTACTTTGAGGATCCATTTGTTTTTCCCGTATTTTGTAATTTCAGCTTTGTCTGTAAATTGTTCAAAGTACACTGTAAGAATATCTTTATCTACCGACTCCTTGCAGCTGATAAGCAGATCCTTGGTTTTTGAGTCCTCTTCATTTCCTGAGACATAAAGATTACTTCATTGACCCTACTTAGCATCACATGTTTATAGCTTTTATGTAGCATATTACTGAAAGCTACATATTGTGAAGTTTATTGCAGTACCTTTTTGAACTTTAGCACTAGCCTTCTCATAGTTCAAGCAAAATGCAAAAAAGGAGAAAAGAAATAGATTAGGCCTCTAAACATGATTAAGGTTATTGAGAAAAAAGCATAAACTGTTTATGTAATAACTGCAAAAGAAAACAAAAAACAAATACAGAACCACTTCCTCATTCTTCACATTTACCAGCAGAGTTTCAGTATTCCTATAAAGCCTTGCAGAGTAATTCACATAAAGGTAAATAACAGGTAGATCAAGTAAATAGGAATGCTCTAAAGACAATGAACAGCCTGACTATTGCTTGCTATTGATTACAACGTCATTAGAAGAAAAAAAAAAAACCTAGAGGAAAAAAAAACAAAAAAACACCAAACCTCTCACCTGTGCACTTGTGGCTTGTGCAGCTTTGACATGTTCAAGATTTTCTATCTTTGGTCTTGGCCAAATAGGTGGTTTAACCTTTTCTTTCTTGACATTCAAAGATTTCACTGTGAGTTTAACAACTCCCAGGGATTTGAAATCGATTTTATGCACTTCTTGTTTAAGGACGTTGTTAAAATCTGGATTTTCCAAAAAAGAAAAGAAAAAGAAAAGAAAAAGAATTAATGTAGGAACAAAATGTCAAAATAGGATATAGTCCTGGGAGTAACGTCAGTTTTCGTTATAATTATTTACTGCTTTAGTTAAAATTTCTAAATGCAACTTTAACAAATAAAGTCATTTTATTTAAATGTAACTGAAATAAACAGTATAATCACAATGACTTGGCTCAGATTATATTATGCTTATAGTTTAAGCTTAAACAAAGCAGAATTTTGGGTTAGGGTTAATGTTCTGGTTGTACATATACATAAATAATCTGTGGCACTTTTAAAAAAAATATATTTAGAAAAACATTGTTCCTACTGCATCCATTCCTAATAATAAGCCCGTGTCCTGTAAATTAGCATGAAACTGAATCATGTTAAGCTGCTAAATGTTTAGCTCTATGTCAATGGGTGTAACTCTTAGAAATTCCCCATTCACTTTCACTTAAGTCCTGAAAAGTCAGGAATGGAACCCGCATTGATTAATACTTATTAAACAGTCAATGTTAAAACAAACATTATTAAAACCAGTGGTTTTGTCCTTGTATTTTATTGGTGCTAAAGTGCAGTACATGGTTTGATAAACCGATGCAGGAAGTCTTAGGTGTAGTGTCGCTGGGAATACACATACACAATATACTTAGTGTTGTTAATAATAACCCTAGTATTATTATTATAATACTAGGGTTTATTAATACTACTGTTATAATTTGGTACCTGTTTCCAGGAGGTAGATGAGCAAGGCTTTCCTTTTGTCCTCGGCATGCTCTTTAATCTGCACGACCTCTCCACCAGATTTCCTCTTGTTTTTGAAGTAAAGCTCTAGTTTAGGTCTCACCAGCTCAAAATCCCCTGGTAGACCTTCAAGAACCAAGGTTTTCTCCTCCATTACTATTAAAGCAGCGCTAGAACTGAGCTGATGTGAACTGTGTCATTGTTGTCTTGAAGTAAATGAGTAAACTGAGTCACCTGGTTAAAGTTAACTTGGAAAAGCCCGACTGTTTTTTTTTTTTTTTTAACGCACACTAATCTTTCACTTTACTTTCACTTTCGATTCAGGGCTCTGAACTTGACTTCCTTGAAATCCTCCGCCCTTTTTACACTCGCAACAGAAAAAAACGACCGAACAATACTTGGAAATAATTCCTCTGTTATTATTGTTGTTATTATCATTATTTTGGATAGTTTTTGTCATTATGTCAGGTTTAGAAGAGCAGGTAAACGGAGAGGTAAGCTCTAGTGCTTGATAACTTCATGTTGATGTATGGACGAAAACAACGACCAAACGACGTAATGTCGTAATGTTAATTATTTTGTGTGTATATGTATATATATATATATATATATATATATGTTTTTTTTTTTATGATAGTAGACAGTATATTCAATCCATAAAGTCTATATCTTCTTAAAGTGTTTAATATATAATATATTTAAAGTGTTTCTTTGTTTATATTATTCCGCGTTAAGTTGTTTGTTAACCTTTAACACATTTAAAAGGAATGGTGGAACGCCTAGCATAAAGCCTCTGTGCAGTATACTTAGCTTGTATCGACGGTATAGTCTATATAGTATATGTAAACTGTATAAATAGCTCACTCTGTAGTAGTTAGGTTTAGTTTAATACATTTCAATACGTTTAAACACCTGCTGAAATATTCAGCTTGATACTAAAGCACAAACCAAACTGATATTTCCAAAAAGTTTGTGAAGTGAAGCAGGTTTGTTGATAATGATCTGCCATTTTGTTTTGGCAGCCAGCTCCTCAGAGCAAACTGGATTTTTTAGCATTTGTTTTTTTGTTTTGTTTTTTACTTTTATTTATTTATTTAGCAATTTTAATGAAGCCGCAGTATGTAATAATGTAATGTAATAGTTATTATATGAAAAGTATTATTTCTACTTATTTTAATGGGTTGTTTTTGATAGTTATATCACTACATGTCATTAGTAGTTCAGTCACCGAAGAGGTAAAGGGAAACAGATGCATGTAAAGACATCAAAATGATAATAAAATGATTAAATTGTGAACCAGTATTGATGTATTCATTAATACGGACTTCAAAAGCACAATAAGTCGCTCTGGATAAGAACGTTTTTCAAATGTCGTAAGCGTGAAAATTGACCTCGGTCTGATCAGAGACCAAAACACTTACCAAGCTTGTTAAACTGGTAAAGTGCTGGTGGAATGGAAAGTTTCTGAACTTCCACTATAAATGCAATCATGTTGACAAGTAAGCTAGTTTTGTTTTTTTTTTTTTTAATTATGAATTTAGTAACTAGGAAGCTAGAAAATAGCTTAGCAGCTGGCAAAGATGGGTTTGCATTTTGACCTTTTATCCTTTGGATAGTGTTGCATGTTAAGCAAAGTTCAATGCTTGGTTCAATGCAGGCCTCAATGCTTGAAAAAAATAATTTTCTCTTTATTACTTCTTTATTTATTAACATTTTTCTTAACAAGTATTTTTTTTCTATTTGTTTTTGAAGCAGCTTGTTCAAAAGTTAGCAAAAGACCAGGATCTGACCAATGCCAAGGAGGAGCTGGAGAAATGGAAAGTGCGTTTACATCTCCATCACATTTTCATATAATTTTTGTCCACAATATTTGTTATCGCTACATACTCAACATTTTAATCATGTATCCAATTTATGATTATTTATTTATTATTTTACATCCATTCAATTAATTGTCAATTATTTATTGTTTAACCAACAAAATAACATGTAATGCTATAATTTAGTGCAGAATCTATCATCAGTATCATCAAGACATAATCAACATTCCTCTATAATGTGTGTAATACATTTTTTAGATTTAATAGAAACTGAATTTGGTGCTAAACAAATTTAAAAATAAATGTGATTTAGTTCATTTCTACAGTGCTTTATAAAGTTTTAAAAGGAAATTTTAATTTTAGTTTATAATGATGTGTAAAATAAAGTATTTAAACAGGGTTGCATGAATGTGCCATGTGGGCAGAGCTAACGCAGTGTTTACAGGTGGACAAAAACAGTGAAATAACCTATTATTATTATTATTATTATTATTATTATTATTATTATTATTTTTAGTAGTTCAACATGTACTGTCTTAAAGCCGATTACTAATATCATATGTGTGAAATAATTAAGTGACATTAAATATCACAATACACAGGAGTTAAGGAATTTTTTTATTTTTTGTTTGAAATTTTTAAAGAAGCTTAATGCGAACATGGCTGCATTAATTCATTAAATTAAATTATTGTCACACTTTTTATTTAATAATAAATGAAATTGTGATTTTTTTCATTTAATAGTTTTAGAGAAGTTTAATGCTTACACGGCTGCATTAAGCCTACATTAATGAAACACTAATTACTGAATTACTATTCACTATCCTCTAGAAAATTGTGGAGACTATAGAACGAGAAAAAGACATGTTGGTTCTGGAGAAAATGGACACCGATGAGGCAAAGAAAAAAGCGCAGCAGGAGGTCATGAATCTGATGAGGGCTGGAGAGCAACTTGTAGCCAGCTTCACTGATAAGATAAAGGATATACAGGTATGCTGTAATACAACATGTTCATGTACTATGATTTAATTACATGGTGTGCTACAATTTACATATTTTTTTTTGTTCATTGGCTGCTTGTTTAATTATTATGAAAGGTTTGACACAAAGAATTCTTCTTCTTTTACAAACGCTTAGTGTTATACACAAAAAAAAAAATATATATATATAAAATATATAAAAGAACACTGCAGCAATCATGGTGAAATTCCATCCTTACCCATTTCCAATTCAAATGTAGACTAAAGTCATGTTTTATTTGCAGTTATAAGACTAGTGCTGTTGCCTCACTTACTTGACTTACACCAACAACTGTTTCTCCTTTAGGCAGAAATCAGTACTATGACAAAAGCCAACCAGGAACTGCAGAAAAAACTACAGCAACATAAGGAGGAGCTGAAAACTAAGAAGACCGAAACAGACAATTTGCAGCAGAGATTTAAGGTATTGATTTATTTAGATTTACATGTAATAGACTAGAAGAGGGCAGCACTTTCCAGCTTGATATTTTTCTTCAATTAAGTCCTTGCTTCAAATAAACAACAAAAACATTTTCCATCTAACAACAACCAACAGCGACAGAGTATAAGGATCAGTTTAAGGTCAGCATCGTGTTTGTATGTTTGTACTTTTACAGATCAAAGCTGAGATCCCTGAGAAAAGAATGAAATTCACCCGCATCGAAGACGAGGAGGAAAATGAGAGCGATGTAGAAGAGGATATCAGGGCTGTCTTCACCATCATCCAGAGACCTTCCTTTCTGTTGAACGGAGGTGAAGCTCTCATCACCTTCGAGGAAGAGAAAGGTAAAGCATCTTCTTTACAGAACAGTTTTTTAGAATCTTTACTGCAAAAAATTTATTGTTTCTCTGAAAACTTACCATAAATTGAATGTAGTGTGTCAAATGTAGTGTGATTTGAATATACAATCTGATGAAAGACTTCTGCTTGAAACTTTCCACTCATAGTGTTTGTACATAATAACAACATGTAAACTGTTTGTGGATACTTACAGCTACATATTAAGATATTTACAGTCAGAACCAGAAACGGAGTAGGTTAATAGGCGTTGCAGTGGTTAGAATATCTCAAATTCATCTCGTTCAACCTGACATTTTCATTCATCCTGTCTTCAAGTGGCGGATCAGATCCTCAGGCTGCCAAAGTGCACTGTGGCCTGTGACAAAACCAAGAGCGAAGTAAAACCAAGCACCATAACTCTCGAGCCCTCTGTGAAATTCGAGGTACGGTGAAATCGCATCTTTTCAGTTCAAAATACTCGCTGTGAAAAAGAAACCAGGGTTATGTCTTCGTCATGGTTGTCTTCTTCTCTACAGGTGCATATTAACATGTCCAAGAGAACCATTAAGTTCTCAAATGCTTTCGCTTTACTGCCTGAGGAACGAATGAGAGACCGCTTGGAGCTAAGCTTCTCCAAACCAAGCCGTGGAGGAGGCGAGGTGGAAAGAATCAAATACAATGTGAAGACTGGAGCAGGCCACATTACCTTCCTCAACACTGGAGGTCTGTATGTGTTAGACGTTACTCTTCTATAAGCAGAGTATATAAATATCCAGAATGGAATAAGTTCCCTTTTGAGTTGGAATCTTTCCGAGGTTTTATATATACATATACAGTATCTCACAAAAGTGAGTACACCCCTCTAATTTCAGCAAACATTTTAGTATATCTTCTCAAAGGACAATACTATAGAAATGAAACTTGGATATATTTTAGAGTAGTCAATGTGCAGCTTGTATAACAGTATAGATTTACTGTCCTCTGAAAATAACAACATACAGCCATTATTATCAAAATAGCTGGCAACAAAAGTGAGTACACCCTAAGTGATCACATCTCTACATTGTTTAACCATGCAAAGTCACATGACTTATTCATGCTGTTCATGTGTTTGTCAGCTTGTTAGGACCATGCAAATTTGTGTATATCATATAGAGCATTTAAAATTTGGTGCTTTGAGTACAATTCACTCATACTGACCACTGGATGATCAACATGGCACCTCATGCCAAAGAACTTTCAGAGGATTTGAGAATTAGAATTGTTACTCTCCACCAAGATGGGTTGGGTTGGTTCCTTCCCAGAAGGAAACTTCTTCTGAAGCTGGCTCACAAGAAAGCCCACAAACAGGACAACCTGTCCAAGAGCATGAATTACTGGAACCATGTCCTGTGTTCTGATGAGACTAAGATAAACTTGCTTGGGTCAGATGGTGTTCAACATGTGTGGCGACGCCCTGGTGAGGAGTACCAAGAAAATTGTCTCTTGCCTACAGTTAAGCATGGTGGTGGTAGCATCATGGTCTGGGGCTGCATGAGTGCTGCTGGTACTGGGGGGGCTGAAGTTCATCTAGGGAAACATGGATTCCAGCATGTACTGTGACATTCTGAAGCAGAACATGATGCCCTCCCTTAAAAAAACTGGGCCAAACGGCAGTTTTCCAACATAATGACCCCAAACAGACCACCAAGATGACAACTGCCTCGCTGAGGAAGCTGAAGGTGAAGGTGATGAAGTGGCCAAGTATGTCTCCAGACCTGAACCCTATTGAGCACCTGTGGGGCATCCTCAAGAGGAAGGTGGCGAAGCGCCATGTGTCTAACATCCAGCAGCTCCGTGATGTCATTATGGAGGAGTGGAAGAGGATCCCAGCAACAACATGTGCAGCTCTGGTGGCCCAATAGGATTAAGGCTGTGCTCACACAAAATATTGACACTTTGGACACAGTTTTGACATGTTCATTTAGGGTGTACTCATTTTTGTTGCCAGTTATTTAGACAATAAAGTCTGCATGTTGAGTTATTGTTAGAGGACAGTAAATCTGTACTGCTATACAAGCTGCACATTGACTGCTCTAAAGTATATCCAAATTTCATTTCTATAGTATTGTCCCTTGAGAACATATAATAAAATGATTCCTGAAATGTGAGGGGTGTACTCACTTTTGTGAGATACTGTATATACTATATATATATTTATCAGATGAGACTGCAGTGCTTTTTAAATCTTACATACACAACTAAGTCAGATTTTTATAGAAGAAATGTTATAAAAAACTTTCAATGTTATTTAGAATATTGGCTTTGATTTCTCGCCACTAGATGGCAGTGCTCAGCTTTATTCTAAACAGAAGGCTTGAACGTTCTAGAAGTATTTATTTATTTATTAGATATGGCATGTAATTAAACACAAACTTTATTATGCAGATTGAACATATATGTTCTATACAGATACAAATCAGAGGTGTACTATTCATTTTTATGGAAAGCTTGCCAGAATTCTTGGCTGGTTGAGATTTAGCATCAGGACTTGGATTCTGTGAAACACATCAGAATAGTAGTTTAATCATGTCATGCTAATGCAAGTGAGCAGGCGGAAATGAGGCTTGCTGGACCAAGAAAGACCACATTCATTAACATGAACCTCACAAATTTCCCCCTCAGGCCTGAGTGCTGTAAGCTGAGCTATGCAGTGTGTAGCAGCCTGCAGCTCTATGGTGCTCATGTCTGCTTTGTCCAATGTTTTCATCTGTTTGTTTTTTGGTTGATTTATGACATTTCTCTGCCTCTGTATTGTCACTCTAATGTGTCATGACCATTCTCACCTGTTTTGAGTTTTCCCTTTGATTAATCTATCAATTTCTACCCTTGTATGTCTTCAACTCTGCAAAATGTTTGTTCAGTTTCCACTTAGTGCCTGTCAAAAATGAGCCTTTTTTGTCCTCAGCCATAATTCGGGCTATGTTCTCTACCAATCTCTTACCTGATCTCCCAACACTTGCCTTATATTTGGATTTAAATATTGTCTTGCACCTTTGGACTGTTTGTTTTCATTATTTTTTATTCTTAATAAATATTGTTCTCCTTTTAATGACAGTGGCACATGCGATTACAGCATCCTTAGTAACTGCCTGATCAGTTTTGAGACAAATGGATCTAAATCTGGCTACTCTGTTTATAATTTTGGAAAGTTAATTTTTAGAAAATATGTATGCTATTGTATATGGGCATTGGTGGCTCAGTGGTAGGTTTCTCGCCTACCATGTGGAAGGTCTGGGTTCATTTCCCAACCACTGGATGCAGTGCCCAAGCCTGGAAAAAAAAAAGGGAGGGTTGGGTCAGGAAGGGCATCTGGTGTAAAACCTGTGCCAAGTTGTTGTGCGGACCAGTTGGTCCGCTGTGTTGACCCTGAACAGGGAGCAGCTGAAAGCAACTTCATGTATAATAATGTATATGTAGTAAAAAGCAAATTAGAGGCACAATGCTCTCACTAACATTTCTATCTCTGGGTTGTTTCTGTGGGCAGGATTCATATTTAATTAAAAAATCCTTACAGTTTAGACCATGCTGAGTTATATATTTGATCATTATACAGATATTTAAAACATTAAACAAGATAAATCTAAAACGACGTTCTTACTTTAGACGTACACACCGTATACTATATGCAATCACAGCTCTTGGTTGGAGGATGAGCTAGAAGAACATTACACTTCACTCATTGCTCACCAGCATTTTGCTCTATACTTTCTTCACTCATAAGCATATGGACCAACAGCGTCTAAAATGATGTGCATCTTTTTTTGTTCCATTTCCAGTGGCAGAGAAGTTGACGCTTATGGGAAATTTCTACATAGATGCCCCCACGGAGATGGAAGTCACCGTGGCGCCGTTGTATGACTACCAGCTGAAGAAGTTTCAGGTGATTTGCAGCTGATGATTTCAACGTGCTTTAGGGTTACAACGTGTTTAACAATTCTGAAGTACCTATTTGAGTGCACTACATATTGTGGCACTTTCCAGCTCCGCAGCACACCTGACGCTGATTAAGAAGTCTTTCATGAGGCTGCAATTGCTTTCTTCAGCCATCTCCATAAGCAGGATTATGTAGCGCTGGTTTAACAGTTTTATAGCCAGGCCAAGCTGTTTTCAATAACCTCTAATCTCTGTGCTCTGTATGTTATTTACTTTTTCATACGTTCTCCATTCTAGACATTCTCAGGGGTGCCAAAGCGCACTGTTCTGCTCAGAGGCATTCAGGACGTAAGCGATGAAGAAGATATGCAGGACCATCTGGAGATCCATTTCCAGAAGCCCAGCAACTATGGTGGAGAGGTAGAGAGCATTAAATACATCTCCAGTGGAAAGAAACGCAAAGCTTTCTTCAATGAGGACTGCGCTGAAGCAGAAGCCTAATAAGCGGATCGTCTGCAGAAACGACACACTTTTAACTCTTAACCGCTGAGCAGTAAACGTACTCTTTCCTATAGCGATGGATTTTAAAATGGCCTCTAAAATGGTAAAATTAAATGCTAAAAACAATTAGCTTGAACAAATAATAATATTTTCTCGGAGGTGGCTTATGCTAAGTCAAACAAAAGAATAATAATAAAATGTTGAAGGATTGTAAATTTTTATTTCAATATTTCTGATTAAAACCATTAATTAAGGGTATTTCTTTCTCTGTTAACCAAACTTGATATCCTTTAAATCATGCAATAAATCTTATGTTATTCAAGACAAGGCTGCAGTGTATCTGTTAAAGCTGATATTAAGGATCTTGACTGAAACAATGGCTGTGATTTAAATTCTCGGCTATTTATTTTTCAGCACTAGATGGCAGTGCTCAGCTTTAACCGACGACTTCGAAGGCGATGATTAGCTGGAAAAAACCCTCCTCATGTCCAGAAGAATCATGATGTATAGATGCACTCAGCATTAACAAAAGCATCAATCAGATAGATATATTTAATATTGAATAATGCTTCATTCATAAAATGTCACTACAGTAGAAACAGCTTGCATGCATATAATAAACCAATGTTCTAATCGCTGGAAAAAAAAACAATTGAAAAGAGAAGTCAAAGTCAGAGCATTAAATATTAAACCCATTCGTTTAAATAAGATTAACAGCCTGAGGATGTAAATTATTAATGTCTGTGCAGCGTCAAATTCAGCCCCAAGACAAACAGAATCAACCTTTTGGCCAATTCTTGCCTCTGCTTTAAGGATCCTTAAAATTCTGAACATTTCCACTGTTATGGTTCATACTGGAAATGAGGTGGAGATTCCTCAGAATGCTTTTTTTTTTTACCAGACAAAGACTGAAAATGAGTTAAGGGACATCCCAAACAAAGGCAAGTGAACTAAAATCTGCAGTACCTGAGGACTGGGTGTGATTAGATGTTACATCTGCGGTGCATTCGCACATTATCTATTTTCCATTTCAAACTCTGACAAAACCCCAAACACTGACAAGATAAACAGATGAACAATAAGGTTGCTCATGTAAAACTAAGGATCTGTCATTTTAGCAAGCAGGACAACTCCCAGGTATCACCACAAATACATGGTATGTGTGCAGTATATGAACATATCAGAGATGTAAGCGAATAGGAATGTATGATTTGGATTAAACAGATCATGGGTTTTAAACAGAAACAAATACAGACGGAAATTGGAGGCACACTGCTTTAGAGGGAACATACTGATGAATGAATGGATGGATGGATGGATATGGTTCATGTTCATGTGATCCAAAATGATAGATAGATAGATAGATAGATAGATAGATAGATAGATAGATAGATAGATAGATAGATAGAGGAAGGGAGGCATGGATGGATGGATGAATTGATGGATTGATATATAGATGGATGAATGGACTAGATAGATAGATAGATGGAGGAAGCGAGGCATGGATGAATGGACGGATTGATGGAATGAATGGTTGGATGGATGGATGGATGGATGGATGGATGGATGGATGGATGTATAGGTAGATAGACAGACAAAGGGTAGATGGATAGATAGATAGATAGATAGATAGATAGATAGATAGATAGATAGATAGATAGATAGATAGATAGATGGGATGGATGGATGAAATGGATGGATGGATGGATGGATGGATGGATGGACAGAATTGAATTTTGGTTACAACCCTATTACACAGAGCATTGTCATATCACATATATATGAAAAATGTTCACGTCTTAATTAATGGAGTCACAAAATAACACCTGGACCTCAGAGGTTCTCTCGATCACATAAATCTAGGTCAGATATTACCTGCACTTCAGCCTCCTGCATCATTGTTAAGTAAAAGCAACTGGTTGTGTTTATTTCATTTCATTTATGAGGGTCTACATGTTTTTCTGCATGGTACAGAAATTGCTTCAGAGAATCAGCTGAAAATCCTGTGAATTAATCCTCCTTGAAGCCTCAACTTTTTACAGCTTTTAAGTGGAACATTCTGTTTATGTCACTAAACGGTTAATAATTTTATGCACATAATAATTCCCAGTAATAGCCACAGTTTATGAAGGATTTTTGCTGTAAGGTATGGCAGTTTGAGGTTTAGTTTTTGGCCTAAAGCAGGTAATTTTTCTTCACATGTGAATCTCATAAAAATGCCTAAAGTCAAGGTTGCCATAGAGACAAGCTAAACAAGGTCAAGATGAGGATGCTAGAGAGGAAAATGTGCTCTGTATATTGCCTTCACGACTAAATGCTTTACTGATTATCTGCTTAATATTATATTTATATTCCTAAAACACAGAGATTATGAGCTAAGCTTAAGCAAAGCTAGTTTCTGTGCACTGATCTGATCTCAGACCACATCCACAACACTGGGAAAGATTTTGCTATAAAAAAAACCCCTCATGTTCTCTCATTAAAATGGGCTTCATGATGCAGCTCAGTCGAGCAAGTCAGCCATCTTCATCATGCAGCCCGAGTCTGGAGACTAGCCTGGATGGACCTCTTCTGAATTATTCAGAGGTGAAGTTGTCAGAGAAGGGAGGTGCTGGGAAAATGGGTACATTATGAAACAGCAGATTAGCTTTAGGACAGCTCGAGGGGTCAGCTGGCTGCCATTAAAATTTTACACGAGATGTCACTCATGCAAAGTAACCTCAGTCTACTGTCTCATACGATATTTCCATTTCTCCCAGTCTCAACATACGCACAAGCTATAAGAATGAACATATACCACTTTTTTATTTAACACCACAGGGCTTGTTGTTATTGGAAAATAATCAACGACACATGGTGAGATTGTTCTCACCACAACATGTCCTCAGATTTTTTGCATTCCTTTGAATATCACAGCAATTTGCCACTATGAATGCAATTGTTTTTTTTAATTACTATTATTATTATTAAAGAATGGCATGTCTTTAGTGTTTTTAAACAAAAACAGCAAAATTTCTATTCAATTTTATTTGTAGAACACTTTTAACAGTGGACAATGTCGCTAAGCAGCTTTACAGGGATAGAAATTAAGGAAAGTCATTCAAAATTTTCAATTTAAACTCATCCCCACTGAGCAAGCAAGAGGTGACCATGGTGAAGAAAAAAAAATCCTTGAGACGATATGAGGAAGAAATCTTCAGAGGAACCAGACTCATCAGGGAACCCATCCTCATCGGACTGACACTGGAGAGTGTGATTATAAAAATGTAATTCCCAAGTTGACCAAAGAAGCCTTCCTGAAAAAGACAGATTTTTTTATTCATCTACACTAAACACTTTCAACTCTAGAAGCTCTGTATCACAAGGCAACCTGTAATGGTCAGGCATCAGAAAGAAAAGGTAGGCATTAAGTCTGTTGATGCTTACACGTTTGTTGTTTTTTGGCATGATTCCAACATATTGGCAGTGAAGCCAAGGTTGTGTCCTGAGAGACCCCAGAACCAGTGTGTAGGTTTGTTAAAGAAATATTAGTAGTAGTTCAGTGGTTAAGTTGTTGGAACACTGATCAGATGGTTGTGAGCTTAAATCTCTGGGCACTGCAGGGTTTCTTGAGCAAGGCCCTTAATCCTCTATGAGATAAATGTAAGTTAACAATAAAAATTATAAATAACTGCATGAGTGTAATTTAAAAAAATATATATAATATAATTATAAATATAATTTATAGTTGAGATTAATTATGAGCTCAAGCAATGTTAAAGATGCTGTGATACCCCTGGGCTTATTTGGAGGGATAGATGGATGTATGGATGTATGGATGGATGGATGGAAGGAAGGATGGATGGATGTATAGATAGATAGATAGATAGATAAATAGATAGATAGATAGATAGATAGATAGATAGATAGATAGATAGATAGATAGATAGATAGAATGGTTCGATGGATGGATAGATAGATAGATAGATAGATAGATAGATAGATAGATAGATAGATAGATAGATAGATAGATAGATAGATAGAATGGTTGGATGGTTGGATGGATGGATGGATGGATGGATGGATGGACAGAATTGAATTTTGGTTACAACCCTATTACACAGAGCATTGTCATATCACATATATATTAAAATATGTTCATGTGATCCATTAATGGAGTCACAAAATAACACCTGGACTGATGAATGGATGGTTGGATGAACAGAATTGACTGATTAGAAGGGCGTGAGCTCAAATCCCTGGGCACTGCTGGGCTCTTGAGCAAGGCCCTTAACCCTATATGAGTTAAATGTAAGTTGATCAGGATAACAACGTCTGCCAAATGCCTTAAATGTTAAATTCTTAGATGGCAATCCAACTTCACTGATATGGTAGTTAGTTACCTTGTTGAGCTTGAGTTGGAGTGCATCAGACCCTTTTACATGGACACATGAGCATCACACCCATACATGCTTGCTGAACATCTCATTTCAGATTGAATCCTTTTTCCTGTTACAATAATCTCCGCTCTTCCTTCCACTAGATGTTGGAGCATGGCTGTGTGGATTTGTGATCATTTAGCTACAGGTGCATTAGTGAGATCAGACACTGTGCTGTACTGTATAAGACTGTAGAAAGGACATTATTTACAGTGTTTATGATAAGGACATTATTTATAGTGTTTATGATAATTCACGCACTCTAGTGTCAAATGAGGATGAGTTTCCCTTTTGAGTCTGGTTCCTCTCAAGGTTTCTTCCTCTTACCATTTAAGGGAGGTTTTCCTCGCCGCAGTCCCCTCAGGCTTGCTCATTAGGAATAAATACAAATAAATTGAAATATAAGTCCGATATTAATCTAGAACTTTTGGTCTAAGATTAATCTTGAATTTTTTGTATTATATTTCTTATGTTCTGTTAAGCCCATTGTAATGATTGGAATATAATGTTCATTGTTAAAAGTGCTATACACATAAATTTGAATTGAATTGAACTGAAATGAATTGAAGACGCTCATGTTGTAAGGGTGAGGAGGTCTGGGGTTCAGTCAGTGTTCCAGTTCATCCCTAAAACGTGTTCAGTGTGGTTGAGTCAGAGTCATGGCTCTGTGCAGGACATTCCAGAACTTCCAGTCCAACCTTCTCACACCATGTCTTCATGGAGCTCTGTGCTTTGTGTCATGGTTTACTGTATTATAATGCTTACAACATGCTATACATTTGTGTGCTTCAATCTTATTGGAAACAGTTCGGTGAGTGTAAACACATATGGAAGTGGTCAATAGTGTCATGTGTCCCATTGTCCTGAAGGCTCCTGTGGTAGAAAACCTCTGAAAGTGATGACACTGGAGACTTCCTATAGACATTAAATAAACATCTTCTTACAGGTTTAATATATGACCAATGAGACCCTTTAGACCTGGCATACAAGTTCCTGTGAATTTGCTGTCGCTCTAGAAACACTATGATTAATTGTATGCAGGAGTTTTAAACCTGCAATGCAGCAAAATGCAAAACTTGGGGCCATTAAGTGGTTAAGGCTCTGTGTTGTTGATCAGAAGATCAGGGTTTAAGCCAAAGCATCCCCAAGCTGCCACCAATGGGTCCTTGAGCAAAACCATCAACTTCCCCTGCCCCCTTTTTGCTTTTGGGACGCCAACCCTCCAAGGATGGGATAAAGGATGCGAAGAAAGAATTTCAATGTGTAGTAATGTATATGTGACAAACAAAGGCTACTGAAAATGAAAAAAATCAAACAGCAACCATGATATTGTTCAGAGTCAAGTCAGGATCAGACTAGAATATAATGTAACTCCTGTAAGGATGATTAATAGTTTGTGCTTCGTCAGAGAAATGGCATTTGTGTTGTTTTAGGAGCAAATATTGAATTAGCACCATAGCGAAAAATGTAGTCATACAGCTAAAGCACAATAGAATTTTAGAATAGAATTTGATACAAATCAGATCAGTGTCTTCAAATATGTGTGAAAGAATTGATTTGTACAGTCACCCAAGCATCCAGTACGTATTTTCTTTTTGAAATACATTCGATGTTGAAATCATCATTCCCTTGATCTGGAACTTCGATGGCATTCTAGAGATATCCATCACTCCGTGGTTTGTCAAAGATCCCACAGGAAAAATCCCTTTGATTGTAGTTCACATGAAATCTGACTCCTCGTTCAAGTAATCCGGAGCTTATAGAGAGACTTGGCCCACACCCTCTTCCAGATGTTTATGGCTCCACGGAGACAGCTCCGTCACTGGGAAGGGCGCTCATTATAAACGGGTTTCATTGGAGTGTTATTGCTTGTGACTGCACCTACCTATTAGGCCCAAGCTAAAGGCCTCAGAGTGCTCTCCAGTTGATTTTGGAATAACAGTGACTTCACCACATGAGCCAGACAGAAGTGGCCTTCGCCAAGGAGAACCTTTCAAATATGATCAGGATTAATGGAAGAATAGAAGAGGTTGGCGCCATTAGATTGTGGTTGTGCTAGCATTAGCATGCAGGAAGGGTTTACAGGGGATTGCGGTGCAGTATATTAATTCTGCTGCTTTCTCATGAAGTTCCTCCAAAACATATAATTAGCCAAAAATGGTTTAAAAACATCATCCAGCTTGTTTCCTTAGCCATTATGGACATGATAGCATGGTTACATGCTAATGTAGACGGATTTTTTTTTTTTGTCTCAGCTTTGGGCTAACAAGGTTTCAGCCACTCTATGAGTCCATCATTAAAGTGCTCATTGACAGGGGATCAATCTGCCATGGCAACTGCAGGAAGACAGAATGGAAATGGAGTAATCTTTGCACCTGACTGGCTGATAACGTGGCCTGTTCCACTTTCTGAGTGGCAGATGTATGTAAATCTGCTGTGTTGGAGATTGGAAATGCTAATGAGAATGTCTGCAAGGGAAATCGTCACTTTTTGGCAAGAAGTGAAGTGCTTATCATCTCACACACACACAATCAGCAAGAATTACTCAGTTATAATTCCAACAGTTGACCCTTACTGAGTGGTAAAAAAAAAAGAAAATTAAAAATCATGCCTGCTGTTCTGTTACTGAAATCTATAACAACACAGATTTATTTATTTCATTCATTCATTCATTTATTTTACAGAAAGCTTAAACCTCTCAACAGGCACATAGTGAAATAATTCTAAAGGATATTGTATTTAATATATACATTTTTTTTGTTACAAATACAGCAAGAAAATAAATATATATATATATATATATATATATATATATATATATATATATATATATATATATTCAACACTTAGTTGAAATCTATGAAATCTTTATATTTTTAATTCTGCATATTCTAGTAAGGCAATAAGAACACAAACAATGAACAATGACAGGACATGAATCAAAATATACAAAAAAAACCAAGAAGTTCTTATAGCCATTAAACCATAACACACGGCTTAAGTCCATGGAGGAGTAGAATTCTTCATAAAATTGTTTAAATCTGTGATTGATGTCTCTATGAGATGTTAATATGTCTCTTTACTTATGATATGGTCACTTTTCAATTTTCACTTCTAAGTTGAATGGGCAATCATTTTTAAACCAATTTGGAAACCTTTTTGTTGTGTAAATATGATTGTCATTATCATACTGTCTGAAAGTATGTGATTATGGTTAAATCTGCATGAAACTATCATATTTTAGGTCTCAGTGGAAGAGTGCACAACATTTCCTTTATCTGGACAGTTCATTTGTTGTTCCAGTTCTGCCAATTCAGCCCTTTTTCTTTTCTTTCCTGCAGCTGGAAACAAAATAACATGTCCCCTGATATATGCTTTCAAAATTTCCCACAGTATTGAAGGGGAAGTTTGTTGAGTTTTATCAGTTCATTAAAAAAAAAAAAAATCATCTCTTGGATAGTTACAAAAGTTTTGTTTGTTAGGAGCTGTGGGTGTGCTTATCCTATCACACAGAGGTTATCACAAGGTGAAATGCTCTGTTCAGAGACCTTGAGCTTGGGAAAAGCACTATGCAAATGAAACTAATGATGGCGTTGATGGTGATGATGATGATGATGATGATGATGATGATGATGAAGATGATGATGACGATGATGATGATTATGATGATGATGCCAATGATGATGATGATGATGATGACGATGATGATGATGACGACGACAATGATGATGACGACGGTGGTGATGATGAAGATGACAATGATGATGATGACGACAATGATGATGATGACGGCGGTGATGATGAAGATGACAATGATGATGATGACTGATGATGACGATGATGATGTTGATAATGACGATGATGATAATGATGATAATGATGATGACGATGATGATAATGATATTGATGATGATGATGACGATGATGATAATGACGAGTATGATGACGATGACGGTGATGATGATTATGATAATGACGATGATGATGAAGATGACTGATGATGGTGATGATCTTCTTCTTCTTTTTCTTTCGGCTTTTCCCTTCAGGGGTCGCCACAGCGAATCATCTCTCTCCACCTATCCCTATCTTCTGCATCCTGAACACTTGCACCCACTAGCTTCATATCCTCATTAATTCCATCCATATACCTCCTCTTTGGCCTTCCTCTTTGCCTCCTGCCTGGCAGCTCCATTTCCAACATTCTCCTACCAATATACTCACTCTCCCTCCTCTGAACATGTCCAAACCATCTTAATCTGGCCTCCCTAACTTTGTCCCCCAAACGTCCAACATGAGCTGTCCCTCTGATGTACTCGTTCCTAATCCTGTCCAATCTTGTCACTCCCAAAGAGAACCTCAACATCTTCAGCTCTGCTACCTCTAGCTCTGACTCCTGTCTCTTCCTCAGTGACACTGTCTCTAAACCATACAGCATGGCCGGTCTCACCACTGTCCTGTACACCTTCCCCTTGATTCTCGCTGATATTTTCCTATCACACAGAACTCCCAACACCTTTCTCCACCCATTCCAACCTGCCTGCACTCGCTTCTTTACCTCTTTCCCACACTCTCCATTACTCTGGACTGTTGACCCCAAGTACTTAAACTCCTGTACCTTCTTCACCTCTTCACCCTGTAACCTTACTGTTCCACTTCCCTCCCTTCCATTCACACACATGTACTCAGTATTACTACGACTGACTTTCATTCCTCTTCTCTCCAGTGCAAACCTCCACCTCTCCAGGTTTTCCTCCACCTGCTCCCTGCTCTCACTACAGATCACAATGTCATCTGCAAACATCATTGTCCAAGGAGACTCCTGTCTGACCTCCTCTGACAACTGGTCCATCACTATAGCAAACAGGAAGGGGCTCAGAGCCGATCCCTGATGCAGTCCCACCTGCACATTGAACTCCTCTGTCTGACCTACAGCACACCTCACCACTGTCCTGCTCCTCTCATACATGTCCTGCACCACTCTGACATACTTCTCTGCTACTCCTGACTTCCTCATACAGTACCACAGCTCTTCTCTTGGCACCCTGTCATACGCTTTCTCCAAGTCTACAAACACACAGTGCAACTCCCTCTGACCATCCCTATACTTCTCCATCAAAATTCTCAGAGCAAAAATTGCATCCGTTGTGCTCTTTCTGGGCATGAAGCCATACTGCTGCTCACAAATTTCCACTACCTTCCTTAACCTAGCTTCAACTACTCTTTCCCATAGCTTCATTGTATGGCTCATCAACTTTATCCCCCTATAGTTGCTGCAACTCTGCACATCACCCTTATTCTTAAAGATCGGCACTAACACACTTCTTCTCCATTCCTCAGGCATCCTCTCACTCTCTAACACTCTTGAACAAACTAGTCAAAAATTCCACAGCTGCCTCTCCTAGACACTTCCAGACCTCCACCGGGATGTCGTCAGGACCAACTGCCTTTCCACTTTTCATCCTCTTCAAAGCCTTCCTGACTTCATCCTTTCTAATCTTATCTACTTTCTGTTCCACAGAGTTCACCCCTTCTACTCTTTTTTCCCTCTCATTTTCCTCATTCATCAGCTCCTCAAAGTATTCCTTCCATCTCCTCTGTACACTCTCCTCACTTGTGAGCACCCTTCCATCTCTATCCTTAATAACTCTAACTTGCTGCACATCCTTCCCATCTCGATCCCTCTGCCTAGCTAACCTGTACAAGTCCTTCTCTCCTTCCCTAGTGTCTAACCTAGTGTACAACTTGTCATATGCCTTCTGCTTGGCCTTAGACACCTCCCTCTTCACTCTGCGCTGTAACTCCTTGTATTCCTGTCTATTCTCTTCAGTCCTGTCCATGTCCCACTTCTTCTTGGCTAACCTCTTCCTCTGGATACTATCCTGAACTTCCTCATTCCACCACCAAGTCTCCTTATCTTCTTTCCTCCTTCCAGATGACACACCCAGCACCTTTCTCCCTGTCTCCCTGATCACTTCTGCTGTAGTTTCCCAGTCATCTGGCAGTACTACCTGACCACCCAGAGCCTGCCTCAACTTCTGTCTAAATTCCTCACAACATTCCTCCTTTTTCAGCTTCCACCACTTGGTTTTCTTCTCTATCTCTGACCTCTTCTTCTTACAGACCATCAAAGTCATCCTACACACCACCATCCTATGCTGTCTGGCTACACTCTCTCCCACTACCACTTTACAGTCACTAATCTCTTTCAGATTGCCTCTTCTACATAGGATGTAGTCTACCTGTGTTCTCCTACCTCCACTCTTGTAAGTCACTCTATGTTCCTCCCTCTTCTGAAAATAAGTGTTAACCACAGCCATGTCCATCCTCTTAGCAAAGTCCGCTACCATCTGTCCTTCAAGGTTCCTTTCCTTGACTCCAAACCTGCCCATCACCTCCTCATCACCTGTGTTCCCCTCACCACCATGTCCATTAAAATCCGCTCCTATCACCACTCTCTCACCCGTGGGAATACTCTCCATCACCTCATCTAATTCGCTCCAGAATCTCTCTTTCTCCTCTAACTCACAACCTACCTGTGGGGCATAACCACTAACAACATTCAACATTACCCCTTCAATCTCTAACTTCAGACTCATCACCCTGTCTGACACTCTCTTCACCTCCAGAACATTCCTCACAAACTCCTCCTTCAGGACCACACCTACCCCATTTCTCTTACTATCCACACCATAATAAAACAGCTTGAATCCTGCTCCTATACTACGAGCCTTGCTACCCTTCCACCTGGTCTCCTGTACACACAGTATATCCACCTTCCTTCTCTCCATCACATCAGCCAGCTCTCTACCTTTTCCTGTCATAGTACCAACATTCAGAGTTCCTATTCTCAGTCCTACACTCTTACCTTTCCTCTTCTCTCTCTGTCTGTGCACTCTCCTCCCTCCTCTACTTCTTCGACCAACAGTAGCCCAATTTCCACCGGCGCCCTGTAGGTCAACGGTGCCGATGGCGGTCGTTGTTAACCCGTGCCTCGACCGATCCGGTATGAAATTCGTACTGACGATTCGCATGGTTAAATTTGGCAATGTTTTAAGCCCTTCCTGACGCAACCCTCCCTATTTATCCGGGCTTGGGACCGGCACAGAAGTCACTGGATTGTGACCCCCATGGCTAGATTATGGTGATGATGAAGATGACAATGATGATGGTGATGATGATGGCAAGTATGATGACGACAACGATGATGATGATTATGATAATGACGATGATGATGAAGATAACTGATGATGAAGATGACTGATGATGATTATGATGATGGTGATGATGATGAAGATGATGATGATGATGATGATAATAATGACAATGATGATGGTGATGATAATGATTATGACGATGATGGCGACGACGATGATGACGATGATAATGATGACGATGATGATGATGACGATGATTATTATAATGGCGGTGATGATAATGATGATGACGACGATGATGACGACAATGGTGATGATGATGATGATGATGATGACAACGACGATGATGACGACAATGGTGATGATGATGATTATAATAATGACGATGATGATGAAGATGACAATGATGATGATTATGATGATGGCGATGATGATGAAGATGATGATGATGAGGATGACGGTGATGATGATAATGACGACAATGATGATGATGATGAGGATAATGACGACGATGATGATGATGACGATGATTATGATGGCGGTGATGATAATGATGATGACCACGATGATGACGACAATGGTGATGATGATGACGATGATTATGATGGCGGTGATGATAATAATGATTATGACAATGATGATGATAATGATGATGATGATGATGATGATGATGGCGGTGATGATAATGATGATGACGACGATGATGACGACAATGGTGATGATGATGATGATGACAATGATGATGATGATGATAACAGTGGCATCTTGGCAGTGTTGGGGCTTGAACCCTGATCAACAACCCAGAGCCTTAACCTCTTGAGCCACCACTGCCCCCGAATAATGTATTTTTTTTTACACTCTGTTATTTTTTATCCATTTACAGTTACATTTAGTGTTAGGAACACAAGAAGTCTGTTCATGTTATCACTTATGTTATAACAAATGTCACAAATGCTAGTCTCTTTTTACTATTTCCTTGTTTTTTTTCTCTTTGCTTGAAGACTTTCCAGCATTGGGGAACTTACTGTTACCACCTAGTTAACACCTGACCCTCCTTCCTCCTTCTTTAAAGTTGAAATATATATCTCCAGAAAACTGCACCATGTCGACCATAATAATTTATTTATTTCTGTTAAAATACAAAAACGTTCCAGTGACTTTAGCCATTCCTTTACCGAAAATAATATATAAGAATGAGCGTATTCTATACAATTTGGTTGGAGAGTTCATCAGTGGTGTGGTATGAGTGTGAATATTCAGTAACCGCTATGACCTTTTCAGTAAAAAAAAAAAAAAATAGGTCTAAAAGACAGGACTGGATCCGCTGAAGACTCCTAAGATTTGATTAATGCTTTTTTTTATATATACTTTTAATCAAAATCTAAAATTCGCCACACAATAATGTTCATTGATTTCCAGTAAGTCAAATATCTGGCAAATATGGAAGCTCCATTGAGTGTAATGTCTTGTGTAAGACCTGTTATGGTCATGTAATGGGTTTTACAGTGTAAGCTTCACATAAGTTACTTAAAGCAAACCTCTCGTTTTTCCATTTAATGTCGGTAAGACTTGAACACAGGTCTCAGATTTTATCCAGGGAAATAATGGAGAAAGCAGAATCTGCTTCCTGTGTGCTTTTTAAAAGTCTCCAAAGATATAAATGAGCCAAAATGTGTAAATAAATCTTAGTTGATCGCTAGGCTTTTTTGGCTCTGATTTGGAGGCGTTCTGATAAAGCCCTGGGTAATCGTTAGCATGTGGGGGTAGTATAACACACACACACACACACACACACACACACACACACACACACACACACCCTGAATTTCCTCTCTGAGCCATATAATGAGTTCCACATGGTGGCTTTGACACCATTCCTTTACAGCTGATGTAGGCCAAACCATGCCATTAGCTTTGTTTATTTGAACGCCTGCATTCTTTGTACTTTTTTTTCTCTTAATGCTTTCAATGACTCATGTTCTCATGAGGGTCAGAGAGCTAGACTGATTTATTTATGCTGCAATCATGTTGGTTAGTAAAATAAACTGGTCATTGAACGTCCCTTACCAAATCCTGCTTGGAAATCGATCTGTTTAATCCGATACGTTTGTTTATGTAGTATGAAACTCTTATACAAAAGTTTATATATAAATATGTAACACATTGCAGTATTATAGGCTGGATGAGTAAAATTTCAGTTCTATCAGATGCACATCTGTTTACAGAACTATATTAAATTCTGGGATCAAATTCTGGGTCGTACAAACTAGAAATGCAATTCTGGGCCGACGCAACCCCCGTCTCGCTTGCCTGAAGCCTCTGGACTGGAGAAACTGAGTTCTCTTGAATATACAAACCCTAGTGTGGGGGAGTGATGGATTGATTCACTAAATGTAGACGGAAGAAAGTGATGAAGCTTGGTGCTGGAACATGGTATAGAGGCCCTTGGCTAGATGGTCTAATTTCATTTTTTTTCTGCTAAACAGCTTGATGGGTGAGCTGGTGGTAAATGATGACATTGGTGCCGGGAAATTTATCGCAGAAGCTTTTTTGTTCTTACCAACAAAGCAGTCTGCTAACCGGACAATTGAGATGATGGATTTTGCAGAATGGACACTAGTATTTGACATAGAACATGCCACCACTTTCTCCAACGGCCTGCACTGGTGCAAAGAGTGACATTTAATTTATTTCCCAGTATCAGTGATAGTAAGCGCTGAAGCCGGCCACGAGAACTTTATGACACGCTTTAGATCAAGTACATCGGAGTGTCATCAGAAAACATGCTTAGTATATGAATATTAATGAATATTAAGTATTTAAGATATTGAATGTTTGCTTTCTTTGTATTAAAACGATACATAAGAGACTAAAACTATTCAACTGTCAGAAAATCCCTTAAAATGGCTGCATGAAAATGTCTTAATTACAGCCAGGGGTTTGTTGTTAGATCAATCAGACAGAGCCATGCAGGGAAATTAAAATAAAAGTCAAAAACAAGAAATAATAAAGAAACTAATGCTAAATGCTCAGAAAGATGAGGTGTAAATAAGCTGGAAATAAACAGAAACAGGTGAGCTCGATAGGCGGGTAAGTGAGAGATAATGACTTTGTGGATTTGTGTTGGTTCCTGGATTGATGGTGAATTTGGACACAATCATTAGCACAGGAGTTATCAAAATTAAAAACTCAGCATGTAACAACTAACATTAGCCTTGGAAATCTTACCACAGAGTACAGAATAAGAGTGGCTAGCAGCCTTCAGTAAATAAGCTTATAAAGTAACGTTGCAAACATGGGGGAATATCCTCTCTATCAAAACTTCATAGTAATACACAAATACACAACAGTTTAAGGTTTTCTGCCCTTTTGTGGAAAACATGTTTGGCACAGCATCTTTTTTTCCAGCAGGCCTACAGCTTTCTTGCAACGCATGGCAAAATTTCTGAAGTCAATTTGTTTGAGACAAATAAGTAAGAAATGTGCTGAGCAAAGCAGTAATGTTTTGGACAGGGGAAAATTTCCTTCCTATGCTGGAAAGCCGGATTGCATACAGTACAGACGTGCTGGGTAAAAGAGAGCTGTGAAATTATTGTGTTTCATAACTAGTGAAAAGAAAAATAATTTAAAAAATGGACGTGAGTACAAACAATATCATGCTGTATCATGAAGCAATGTCCAGTTAATTTATTTTTCAGATCATGTGTTAATAAACACAACTAATACTGAAATATATACCGTATATCTTTAATATTTTTTGTGTGTTTTTAGTGTAGAATTGTTTAGAACTGTTATAACTTAACTTTAACTGTTATATACTATCCTAGAGTTTCAGTCGTGATTTTTCTGTCACAGTTGCCATATTTAGGACCAATTTCCTGGCACAGTGTAAACGTAACCAGAGAGAAAGGTTGGCTAAAATGACTCACCTTACTTTGGAAAAGAATAAATGGTACGTAATCAATTTAATCCACATGTATTGATTTGGCAATTATGCCAATTGCCCTTCCTGACACAATCTTCCCATTTCTTCCAGGCTTTGGATCAGCACTGAGAATTAACTCTCCAGTGGCTGGGTGTGCTCCCTGCCCGGGACTCGAACCTGGGCTGCTGCAATGACAGTGGGACCCTGCTGGACCGCTGGACCACCAGGTGGCCAAGCAAACTCTTCTACTAATGAAAAGAAAACACTTTTCAGTTGTCCCATAAGCTCCCCAAACTAGCTAGCTAGCTAGCTCCACTGCAGTTAAATTAAAATATCCCTTGTTTGGTCTACAGACCATTATACAGTGATGAAATGCAGAGATATGGTTTCTATTGTTTTCTTTCCCTTTAATTTGAAGCAGCATATCAGAAACTATAGCACTGAAAAATACACTCAGTGTCTGTCAGATAAACTGGATTTACTTAGCACTGATATGTCCATTTCGTGATTGTTCTCTAAACATTTAACAGCATTTCAATGGTGAGACGATTGCAGTGTGGTGAAACCTGCCTCAGCAAGCAGTAACAAATGGGCTCAACTTCATGTAAATAGGCTAACTGTGTAGCTTGCTAGTAAAACTGAGTGCTGCTAGCTAGCCAAGCAGATACATCTGTAAATTAAATAACAAAAGCGTGTTTGATTTCCACTTGAATTCCATACCAACAGCCAAAACTACACAAATGCATCGAAACTCAGATGAAAACTGGCGAGCAGTGTGAGACGGTGAATTTTGCAAGAAGATGGAGATATGCAAGGCCCTTGGACAGAAGTTGGAATGATGAGAGCTTAGAGAGTGTCAAGGGTGATTTGTCAGTTGTGATGGGTGAAAGCAATTATCTAGGCCTCTTGTTTAGATTAGTGAGATCAGCCTTCAGCTCTCCTGTTGCACCAGGTGACATCGATTCCCAAACCGGAAAAAACATCAGCGCCTCCACACCGGATGTCTGATGAGAAAGTAAACAATCAAATAAAACCTGCAGTCCAGAGTAAGTGTGGAGTTTCCAACACTGACAAGCTGCAGAGGTCACTGCCCTGATTAAATCTGCTCTTGACATAAATAAGAGAGAGAGAGCTGATATTGGTGAATCAATATGGCTTAGTAGGGAGAGACACGGCAAGTCAGGGGATTAAGACGGGTCATGCTTATGAATAACTTTATTCCTCTAGTGTTTAGATATCATTAACATTCCTTACTCAGCTCAACAAATTTGGTGCCCTAGATCAACTTCACCTCCTCACCCTCCCTCCCTGACTTAAATATTTTAGACATGACGTAGGAGAACATGCTGTTTCTAAACTATAAACACTGTTTCTTTGTGCTTCGCAAAGCATTTTACACAAAGTGCTTATAAAAGAAACATGCAAACATATTTTTTCAAAATAAAATTCAGAGTTTATTGGCTAGCCACCTTTCTGATTTATGTTTTTGTGCACATTTGAAGAACATTTTATTCAGTCTTAGCCAGTATAATCTTTACAACACATCTAGGTTGACTGTTTTTATGTTGACACTCTGAAACGTCCTTGGTGCCTCTGAGAACTGAGAGCCATGGTTCTCATTAGAGATGAAAACAGATCCATTCTGGATGCCCCGGTGAACACAGTAACCCCATAAAAACTCATCTCTCTGTGAGCGTCTACCACATATCCAAAGGCTATGAAGATAGGAACTATGACATCACACCCTATATGAATACTTCTGCAGGCCAAACCTGCTTTATACAAAGAGCCATAAAGGACATGCATATATTTAATAATCACAATCTGCATCATTTTATTGTTTATTTCATTTTATTGTCTTTGTACCAAAGTAATGTTCCGAAAATGTTGATTGGATACAGAAATTGTTAGAACCAAGCAGCCAGTAGAGTTTAGAATGATTTTTGAGTTCACATTAGCTGACTATTACGCAACACACAACATAATAATTTATATTTAATCATTTCACATAACAGTTACTGCAAAATGTCTAATCAGATATTGTGTTAAGGGAACCATATAAGCAGCTACTTGTTTTATAAAATAATTAATAATACAATAATAATTAGACAAAAGTATCTGACAAGGAGGCATGCTGTGTTGGTGGTTCAAAGGGGTTCTCCTCGTGCCTCAGGGGTTCTTCCTGTGCCTCATGGGTTCTCTCTGTTACTCAGGAGTTCTCCACTTGCTCCAGGGGTTCTCCCTGTGCCTCAGGGGTTCTCTCCTTACCTCAGGAGCTCTCCCTGTGCCTCAGGGGTTCTCCTTGTGCCTCAGGGGTTCTTCCTGTGCCTCAGGGGTTCTATCCTTACCTCAGCAGTTCTTCCTGTGCCTCAGGAGTTCTCCCCATGCCTCATGGCTTCTCCCTGTGCCTCAGGGAATCACGGGGTGCTCCCCGTGCCTCAGAGAATCTCCCCATGCCTCAGGGAATCTCCCTGTGCCTCAGGGGTTCTCCCCGTGCATCAGGGAATCTCCCTGTGCCTCAGGGAATCTCCCTGTGCCTCAGGGGTTCTCCAGGTGCCTCAGAGGTGCTCTCTGTACCTCAGGGGTTCTCCACTTGCCTCAGTGGTTCTCTCTGTACCTCAGGGGTTCTATCCTTACCTCAGCAGTTCTTCCTGTGCCTCAGGAGTTCTCCCCATGCCTCATGGCTTCTCCCTGTAGCTCCGGGGTGCTCCCCGTGCCTCAGAGAATCTTCCCATGCCTCAGGGAATCTCCCTGTGCCTCAGGGGTTCTCCCTGTGCATCATGGAATCTCCCTGTGCCTCAGGGAATCTTTCTGTGCCTCAGGGGTTCTCCACTTGCCTCAGTGGTTCTCCAGGTGCCTCAGAGGTTCTCTCTGTACCTCAGGGGTTCTCCCTGTGCCTCAGGGGTTCTCTCCATGGCTCAGGGGATCTCTCCTTATCTCAGGGGTTCTCCACTTGCCCCAGGGATTCTCCCCATGCCTCAGGGGTTCTCTCCATGATTGAATTGAGAAGGCATTGCCTTAATTTTTTTTTTTACTAGTTGGAAATTCTATGTTTTGTGCACTTTTCTGGTCACAAGTTTCAGGATCTTTAAGGTTAAACTCAGTATACTTTGCTGGTAAAAGTTTACAGAGTGAGTAAAAAATCTTATGAAGAAATTTTTATTTGTTTGTCAGTGGGTTATGTGGTGAGATGTCTTGCCATGTCAGTCAATCTTCCTCGAGCTGTGAAAGCAGGCCATATTACTTGTATAATAAGCAAATTCTACAGGTCTAAGTTGCAGGATTATCTTTCCTGATTTTTTCCAAGTCTCTAATTCCACCATATTCACTTCTTTTCTTTATGTGCTTTTCTGCTTGTCTGCCTCATCTTCATTCTTCATTTTGAGGTCAAAAGATTCACACGTCCAGTCGAATTACGGGAATTAAAAACCCCTTTTGCTTTAGCAGCATGCATTTTTTTTATTGCTGCCCCACTACAAACTGAAGATATGTCCAATCCATGGCTTGTGTAAGCTTCATAATTCATCCAGATGGTTCTGTCGATAAAGAGAACTAGGTCAGTTCTCCTGGCATTATGCCCAAGCCATATTCACTATGCTCCACAGCAGAGTTTCTATGCTTGAGATTAACAAGCAGTTCTTCTCCCCATCTTTGTAGACTTTTTTAAACATCTTTTTTTCCCATGTATTTTGAAAATATTTGACATTCCTACAGTAATTACAGGTTTATTCACATATTAGCGTGCTGTGCCATGTCCTTTCTACATGCTTTACATTTTGTGAGGTCATACTGATATATTCAGCTCTTAATAACAGTCTTTAATTCATTATATTCATAGTGTTCTCTATCTGTTGACAAATCTTTTGCTTTCTTCTTTCCTCCTGCTAATAAGCGACACTATTATTATCACCATTATAACTGAATTAAGGCAGGAGAGTTCAGTACACTTTTTGTTTTCATGCACCGGTTATGTTTTCCTACAAGCTTTTTATTTATTTTCATTATTTTTTTTTACCTGTTTGACTCTTTTATTATCTCTCTTCAATGTGAAAAACACCGGTCAGTAAACAACTAAGCATCCAGTTTTTCAGTTAGTTGTAGTGAAAGAAGAAGTAGGATGGTCTAAATTTCTTTAGGAAGCCAAAAACAATTAAATGTCAAAAGACCCCTTTGAGGAACTCTTCTTAAAAAAAATATAAATAAAAAATAAATAAAAAAAAAGAGTGAATCTACACTGATATCAGAACATTACAGACCTGCCTTTCATCTGGACTGGAGGTTTATGATCTTAAGTTATGATAAAACTCTTGGAGGTTTATGATCTTAAATATTGCTCAATACTGTCTTGCCATGGGGGGGGGCTCAGTGGCTTAGTGGTTAGCACGTTTGCGTCACACCTCCAGGGTTGGGGGGTTCGATTCCCGCCTCTGCCGTGTGTGTGGAGTTTGCATGATCTCCCCGTGTCTCGGTGGGTTTCCTCCCCCAGTCCAAAGATATGCATTGTAAGTTGATTGGCATCTCTAAATTGTGTGTGCCCTGCGATGGGTTGGCACTCCGTCCAGGGTGTATCCTGTCTTGATGCCTGAGATAGGCACAGGCTCCCCGTGACCCGAGTGTAGATCAGATAAGCGGTAGACAATGAATGAATGAATGAATGAATGTCTTGCCATGGACAGCAATTGCATGTCCACTTGTAGCCTCGTAACTGTGGTTTTATTTTGGTTTATTTTGTCTGGATTTTAAGCAAGCACACTACAGAGTTTCTGGATCTTTAGTTTATTCCTGGTTTGTTTTTCCAAGACTGAATTTGGTTGTACTATAAAGAGAAGTATTTCTTTTTTTTTAATTAATTAATTAATTAATTAATTAATTAATTAATTTATTTATTTATCTATTTATCTATTTATTTATTTGATTTAATTATTTATTTAATTATTTAACTTTAGCCTTTTATTCTTATACCAAACACAGACATATTAAAAACTACATCATTCCCATACCTCTATTTGTGTTTAAAAAAAGAATCAAAAAGCTCCATAGTCTTGATCATAGTCTTATACCCAGTACTAACAAAGCCAAATTACAATCATCAAAACCAGTTAGAAAGGTTGGAAAAGAGGACACAAAATCTACCTGGTAAAACGACACACTTATTGATAAATGAGGAGTCAGTTAGCCTGTTTTTTTAGACATCCTCATTCAGAAATTCGTTCATTCATTCATTTTTAGTGATCAGTTTATCCCAGTCACGGTCGTGGTGGATCCCCTACTGGAAACAATGGTCACTGGGGACACACCCTGGATGGGACACAAGTCCATCTCAAGCCATAAACACACATATTCACACACACATTCATATCTTGGTGTAATTTAACATAAACAATCCAGATGTCTTTGAAAAATGTCAGGAACTCAGGGTTGTGCTGAAGATCTGACAGCTGTTTGAAACATCTGCAAACATTCATTCATTCATCGTCTACCGCTTATCCAAACTATTCTCGGGTCACGGGGAGCCTGTGCCTATCTCAGGCGTCATTGGGCATCAAGGCAGGATACACCCTGGATGGAGTGCCAACCCATCGCAGGGCACACACACACACTCTCATTCACTCACTACGGACAATTTGGAGATGCTAATCAACCTACCATGCATGTCTTTGGATTGGGGGAGGAAACCAGAGTACCCGGAGGAAACCCCTGAGGCACAGGGAGAACATGCAAACTCCACACACACGGCGGAGGTGGGAATCGAACCCCCAACCCTGGAGGTGTGAGGTAAACGTGCTAACCACTAAGCCACCGTGCCCCATGCCCCCCCCCCCCAATCTGCAAACATTACATTAATAAAACATTACAAAATAAATAATAATAATAATAAATAATAATAATTCAATGCAGCACACTAATGTCATTTCCCCCCTAACACAGTCTTCCAAGGAGATACTGATATTGTAATATCACTTAGGTTATTTATTAATATTAAACATGAATAACTTCATTGTTGAGCGATAAATATCCAGTGGAGATATGCAGATAATCAAGTTTGCAACCTGGTGTGAATATTTAATGCATTAATGTATAATGAATTAGGTATGAGTTATTGCATGTTACAATGCTCTCAGACTCTTATACTGCTGCACCGCTCGTGTGTCTTTCCTCATTTGACTCATGCTGCATTATAGCTGTGAATATCTTACTGTTTAATTTAAACAGAACGAAAGATCCACCTTCCAAATGAACCTCCTTCTGGATAAATGACGGCCATGAGTACGACGAGCTATAACAGCCATCACAAATTTGTGAAATGTATTTCTTTTATATTCTGCATCAATCTTGATGCATGGATTTTAGAAAGTGCTGCAGCGCCTCGTTTTTCATGTGTGCCAACAACACAGATGTCACGAATGAGACTGGTGAGGTAGGGCTTTTAATGCAAAGTGAAAAAATAGTGTGTAATTAGGAATTGTATAAATTAGGAACAGTGCCAAAAGTTTGGAACAGGCAGAAAATCAGGGGCAGTGCAAAAATATTGGAAGAGGAAGGGAAAAAACCATGCCCCGTGCAAAAATACTGGAACAGCAAACCACCAGGAGCAGTGCAAAAAATATTGCAGAAAACAGTGCAGAAAATCAGGACCAAGGCAAAAATATTGGAACAGCAAAAAATCAGGAATCATGCCGAAATACTGGAACAACAGGCAGAATATTAGGAAAAAGTGCAAAAATGTTCGAACAGGCAGAAAAACAGGTAGAGTGCAAAAATATTGGAACAGGCAGAAAACCAGGAGACGTGCAAGAATATTGGAACAGGCAGAAAATCAGGGGAAAGGGCAAAACTATTGGAACAGGCAGAAAAGTAGGAACAGGCAAAAAATCGGGAACAGTGCAAGAATATTGGAAAAGGGAGAAAATTAGGAACAGTGCAAAAATATTGGAACAGGCAGAAATGGCCACAGCAAATGAAAAAACAGGGACCGGCCAACAGGAACAAACAGAAATATTCAAAAAGGTTAGTAACGTCGCAGACCAAAGAAACAGAACGTATTCCTCCTAAGGAGGAAATAAATCCCTGGTGCTCATTAACATACACAACTAAACACAGGTGAACATAACTAAAAGAACATAATTAAAGATCTGGTGACTGTGAGCATGGAAGTGCTGGTGGCTGTAGTCCGTGGCGGCCATGTTTGTTAGCCACGGTGAAACAGTCGGTGAAACTGTACTTTATGAAATGGACTTGATCCATAAAAATGTGATTAAAACAAGTTTTTTTTTTCAATATATTTGATACTCTGTAAGGAGTAACTAGAGCTAAAAATGCAAATAAAATGTTGATATGAGTATTTATTTATTTATTTATTTATACAACAGTGCAAAAGTGCATTACATCTTTCATATACACTGATCAGGCATAACATTATGACCACCTAATATTGTGTTGTTCCTTCCTTCCTCCTTTCTATCAGAACCAGCATTAACTTCTTCAGCAATTTGACCAACAGTAGCTCGTCTTTTGGATCGCTCCCAATGTGCATCAGTGAGCCTTGTCCACCCTTGACCCTGTCGCCAGTTCACCACTGTTCCTTCCTTGGACCACTTTTGATAGATACTGACCACTGCAGACCGGGAACACCCCACAAGAGCTGCAGTTTTGGAGATGCTCTGATCCAGCTGTCTAGCCATCACAGTTTGGCCCATTGTCAAACTCGCTCAAATCCTTACGCTTGCCCATTTTTCCTGCTTCTAACAATGGACATTGTTTCAAAGCAGCTTTACAGAGCATAAAACACATAGTACAAAACATTTGAGATTCAAATTAGACAAAAGTTCAAGATTAATTTTAGACTGTGGCAAGGAAAAACTCCCTTAGATGGTAAAAGAAAGAAGGATAAGCATTCAGAAATATTTATAGGTAAAACAATTAGAGTCGTTTTGATTACTTTAATTTCAGCTGGTAAAATGGATGTACATTTCATACACACTGTAACACAAGGTAGCCACAGGAAGCAGGATGTAACTGCAGACTCAGTTTCATGGGTGCCAATGATATAGGAACAGAATGGTTCCCTTGGTATGTTATTATCTAAAATATATGTAGCATCGATGTCATCCAAATGTGATTAAAGTTTTTTGATATGATGTATGTGTTTCTGCCTCAAGGGCTTCATTTAACTCACTACCTGGGTGGCCAGATATTACAGTCTCAGGATTGCTTGGTTTTCAGTCCAGACATCATAATTATACTTGATATCATATGATTCATTTTTGAAAAACAAAACAGTTGTTAAACTGGTACACTTGGCTTAGAGGAGTGAATGTACACACCAGTTGAAACACAGAACTTTAATAATAAAAAGTCAAAAGAAATGGAGCAGCCACAAAATTAGGAACCGGGCAAAAATATTGGAACAGACGAACAACAAATAAAAAAGGACATAGCAAGCAATATATAAACAATATAGCAAACTAATGTCAAAACCAAACAGAGGTCAACAGGAACAGGCACACCAAGGCTAGACTGATCCAAATACAGGAAACAAAACACCAGATAATCACAGAAATGATCAAACAGGCTTAGTACCATCACAGAGTATACCTCATGAGTAATATTGGACTGAAACCAAACTGAACACAAGTGAACATAATTAAAAGACCAGAGACTGTGAGCGTGGGAGTGCTGGTGGTTGTTGAGTCCATGGCAGCCGTGTTTGTCGGCCACGGCATCCGTTATGTGACAGTTAACATTTGAAAATCTTGAAATGAAAGAATTTCTGTATAAGGCAAAACAGCACTGTATTACACATTCATTATTATTATTATTATTATTATTATTATTATTATTATTATTATTATTACTTTATGAATAAGATATGGGTTGTAATACATCAGTGAATAGTATTTAGTCTTTAATTATACTATAATTATATAGTCTAGGCTGAAGACACATTTGTTTAGTCAAGCATTCAATGTATAGCTTTTCTTAGGTAAAGGAGCAGATCTGGAAGGTTCATGGGATGTTTGGATGCTGTCACCTCACCACTCTCGCAAGTCGCTCAGGTTTGCTGACTGTGAAGTGGTTGGACGCTTTATGTCACGGGAAGCCTTCATGTCTGTCACCTTCTGGCTCTCCCTTTCAGTTATGCTGTCATAGCTAGCTCTGCCGGAGTCCCTGCCTGCACTTTAAACATAATCTACATTGTCTTTAAACATCACATGATCACAATCATACTTAATATCTTTCTCTCTCTCTGTCTTTCTCTCTCTGTCTGTCTTTCTCTGTCGAGCTATACGTCCCACTCCTGAGCTCCCAGTGTTCAAAGTTTCCAGCGTGACCACTCGCTCTACCCCTGGTTGGAGTCTTGTCGCTTGGTGGTGCTCACTGCTGCTGTGGATGGATCTGTGTGGAAAGCTTGTGACCAGGAGACAGCCGTGGACAGAACTACTTTGGGACTATAACACCATCACAGATCTGCTGTTACATCTGTCAGCTTTGACAGCAAGGAATTAATGTCTATAATGAACTCAGAAACTACATTGACCTAATAGTTCCTCATGGGCCTTTGGTTGCTGTTGTAGAAAGGACACTATTTACATTACATTATTTACTGTCCAGTGTCAAGCAAATGAGGATGAGGTTCCCTTCTGGCCTAGTTGGACAATGGGCAAGCCTGACCACCTGCTGGAAGGTGAATGTCTCTGAAGAGGGTTTGGTGACCATTGATCTCTACCACCAGTATCAGAGGGCAGACGTCATCATAGGGACCAAGCTATTTAATATGCTGTTTGCAGATAAGAATTTGTAAGAATTTTAAAGGATTATAGAGTAAATTCATTGTAAAGGCACACAGAAACACAAACTACTTTTATTTATACTATTTGTATAACTTTATGCAATGATTTGTTTCTCTTACATTCCAACCAAATTGCAATTGGAAACACATGTTACCACATAACGCTTGGTGCATGACTTTTATGGGTTGTGAATAAAAGCCTTCATGTGAATGTATAACCTCCAAGTTCAACTTTTAATACACGGCCAAAACTAAGTCAAATGAAAACGGTAAAATGTGCAAGTTTGATGCAGGTATTTGATTACAGTTTTTTTAGGTAGGAAAGTAAGCACAAGTGCTGCAATCAAAACAAGCCAATTCAAGAGGTCTCAGTTATTCCTCAACTACTTTGAGAAAGGACAATCATATAGCGTGATTTTGGATATACTGATAGTGTATCTTGGCATAAAGATTAGTTTGTGATCTCTAAAAACACACCTAAAGAACGCAGGTATGTTTCAAAGACAAAACTATTCCAGCTTAAATACTGTAAGGAATGCTATAAGAGCAGAACTGCGTTCATACACACACCAATCCACTTTCTACTGCTGCAGCCTGCTGGACTTCCTGTATATCCTGAGTGACAGATGTCTCGTCCAATCAGTGGTAAGAATTCCATTTGCAAACTATACCTACCTTTAATGGTTTGTCTGAATCATCTTTGTGTTTTTGGATTTGTTATTGGCTACCATACTTTTGTGTATATATAATTTACTGGATGTGTTAGGCAGAACACAATTGAATTTTTTTGGTTCAATTTAAGCGGATATAACTTGCTTGTGACTATGGGGCATTGGTGGCTCAGTGGTAGGTTTCTCTCCTATCATGCGGCAGGCCTGGGTTTGATTCCCAGCCAATGCCCCAGCCACTGGATGCAGTGCTGGTCCCAAGCCTGGAAAAATGTGAGGGTTGTGTCAGGAAGGGCATCCGGCGTAAAACATTTGCCAAGTTGTTGTGCGGACCAGTTGGTCCGCTGTGGTGACCCTGAACAGGGAGCAGCCGAAAGCAACTTCTACAGTCCAGTGTCACCCAAATGAGGATGGGTTCCCTTCTGAGCCTGGTGCCTCTCAAGGTTTCTTCCTCATATCATCACTGTGAGTTTTTCCCTGCCACCGTCGCCGCAGGCTTGCTCATTAGGGATAAATAGGGATAAAATAGTTTAATAATTTAATTATTCTTTTTTTCCCCTCTACTTGCTGTTTCTCTATTTTTGTAAAGCTGCTTTGAGACAATGTCCATTGTAAAAGGCACTATACAAATACATTGAATTGAATTATTTGGTGATGAACTCTTTATACTGGTTTAAGGCTTGTTGAGTGAGCAGAAGATTTTTAAATTCTTAACACCTGTATTTATAGGTTACAAAGGCCTAAAAAACAAAAACACCTTATTAGAACGTCTGTTAGAAGATTGCTACCACATGAGTTCAGTATACATTGGGTATAAAGATTTGACCTTTTTTTCCCTCACAGTATATCTGTCCAAATAAACACAATGTTCGACCGCTTTGGCATCTTTCAGATCAACATTGTCTAGTGTCAGTATGATGAAAAACTAATCCCTGCATTCAAGTGGAACAAAATCCAGCCTATAAAGATGGTTATGATCTCAGCGCTGTAGTGCAGCATGCAGCTCAGGCTGTAAACAGCCAATCAAGCGCTTCTGGATGTAGACCAAGGCATGCACCAGGAGCTTTGTAGCCTAAACCTTGGCCCGTGTTTCCTTCACCTCCCTCTGTGAAATTGCTCTGTTCTCCTCGGTGGTCTGTGGCCGCCATCCCAGCAGACTCGGCTGGCATTTAAGCCACCAGAAGAGAGGCGGCTGAGGTAGAAAAAACAACATGGGAGGAAATTCTCTCATCCAGACAGAGGAGAAAGGTTTATTCCAGATTCATTTTATATTTGTGGACCAAATAAAACCTTTTTTTTTTTTTAAAAGATTTTTCAGCGTTGTTATTTTTTTTAAAGCATGTAGTAAATGTCACAAGTTTTTCATCACTATTCTCAGTGTATCGTTGCACATATCCAGAACTCCCACTGTGCTCTGGTGTAGAGTAACATCATTCTGCCTCCCACTCATCCCTCCCAGCACCATGAGATGGTGAGATGCAAATATAGACTGAGGAATTGGCAGCAGATTTAAAACAAAATGAAAAGATGTAAAGAAGAGCATGTTATTTCCATCAATCCGTTATCTATAATAAGCAGGCTGCGACTCCGAATTGATATATAACACTCCAAGGCAAGGAATGTATGAAAAGTCCTCTGCTGAGCATCGCCGTTGCTGACATTTTCATGTTTCATTTAGACTTGATGTCTTCCAGCAAGCGGGATGGAGGATCAAATTGGAAAAAGACTAATCTCGTGCTGCGGAAAGTATTGGACAGGCTGTTAAACTCTAATACCTTGAATGTGTGCAGCAACACAGTCAACATATTTCTCTCATGGCTGGATTTTGAAATCAGGGCAGAATTGTATTTTCAGGGCAAACCCATATTTGGGTTAACACTTTAAATGGTTGATGCTCCTAAAGGACTTACAGAGGCTAGTGTGTGTGTGTGTTGTATTATGGTTAAAAAGTAATGCAGTTAGTTTCAATGCTATCGGTGTGATACATATAAATACAATGCACTTCTACAAATAAAAGTTCTTCAGCAAGTCTTCTTATTTAGATAAAGAGTTCTGCATAATGCAGTTTATATCCGTTGTATAGTTTTCTCCCACAGGAACAAAACAATGAACCCTTTAATTTTCCACATTTAATCTTTACATACTCCCAAAACAAAAACTTTAAACACTAATTGCTTAGAGAGTTTTGTACACATTATGCACTATTATTCTTTTCTGCTGTGAATTATTATACTGTATTGTCCTGCACACATGTACATTATGCAGTACTGTGTCGTGTATTCAGGTTTGTCTCCTGTAGTTCTGTAATTTACATAGCACCATGTTCCTAGAGAAACCTGTGTATCGCACCAGTTGTATACACTATATTTCCAAAAGTTTTGGGTACCTTTCCAAATCATTGAATTCAGGTGCTCTTTTTCAGCGGTTGGACTCGGCCACTTAGTTCCAGTGAAAGGAAGTCTTAATGCTTCAGAATACCAAGACATTTTGGACAATTTCATGCTCCCAACTTTGTGTGAACAGTTTGGGGATGACCCTTTCCTGTTCCAACATGACTGCACATGAGTGCACAAAGCAAGGTCCATAAAGACATGGATGAGTGAGTTTGGTGTGGAGGAACTTGACTGGCCTGAACAGAGTCCTGACCTCAACCCCATAGAACCCCTTTAAAATGAATTAGAGTGGAGGCTGCGATCCAGGCCTTCTCGTCCAACATCAGTGCCTGACCTCACAAATGCACTTCTAGAGGAATGGTCAGAAATTCCCATAAACACACTCCTAAACCTTGTGGAAAGCCTTCCCAGAAGAGTTGAAGCTGTTATAGCTGCAAAGGGCGGGACAACTCCATATTACATTCATGTGCATGTAATGGCAGACGTCCCAAAACTTTTGCCAATATAGTGTATGTCTGAAATGACAATAAAAGCGACTTTTATTAACTATATTAATGCTGCATTAGGAGAAATTCTTGCACAACTATATAATCTGTCTTTTAAACATATTACTAAATGATTTGTTTAAATCATTTGTTGCGACTAAATTACGTTACCGATAGAAAAAGGTGCAGCTGCAACAAATCCTGGTTGTCAACATGAGAAAGAATCTCAAAGCGAGGTTTCATTTACATTTCTGGAATTGGGCAGCCGGCTTTATCCAGAGCAACTTACATTTTATCTATTTTTTTTACACAACTGAGCAATTGAGGGTTAAGGGCCTTGCTCAAGTGCCCAGTAGCGGCAGCTTCATGGTCCTGGGATTCAAACTCTCAACCTTCCCATCAAGAGTCCTATGCCTAACCACTGAGTTACCCCATCCCTGGTATCCCATGAATTCCTCAAGGTGTCAGAAACATATTATGGATAACGGAGGCTGGTTTGAAAGCAAACAAGAGTCCTGACCAGCATTAATATGATGTTGTAGCTGGTGAGTGTATAACTCTGTAGTCATTTGCCATGTTTGTGCCACGATTTTACTCTAATATGTCAAAACAATATCATTTAATTGCTTGTGATTTCTCTCCTACACATTTACACACAACATACTTATGATATAAGGAGATAAATCTGAGGCCATGGTTCTTGACCGGAAAAAGGTGGCTTGCACCCTCCAGGTTGGAGGGGAGTTCCTTCCTCAAGTGGAGGAGTTTAAGTATCTCGGGGTCTTGTTTACGAGTGAGGGAAGGATGGATTGTGAGTTTGACAGACGGATCGGTGCAGCAGTAGCAGTAATGCGGTCTATGTACCGGTCTGTTGTGGTGAAGAAGGAGCTGAGCCAGAAGGCGAAGCTCTCGATTTACCAGTCAATCTACGTTCCTACTCTCACCTATGGTCATGAGCTCTGGGTCATGACCGAAAGGGTAAGATCCCGGATACAAGCACCCGGGAGGAGCTCGGAGTAGAGCCGCTGCTCCTCCACATCGAAAGGGGACAGGTAAGGTGGCTCGGGCATCTGTTTCGGATGCCTCCAGGACATCTCCCTGGGGAGGTGTTCTGGGCATGCCCCACCGGGAAGAGATTCCGGGGAAGACGTAAAACACGCTGGAGAGACTATGTCTCGGCTGACCTGGGAACGCCTCGGGATCCCTCCGGAAGAGCTAGAGGAAGTGTCTGGGGAGAGGGAAGTCTGGGCATCCCTGCTTAGACTGCTGCCCCTGCGACCCGGCTCCGGATAAGCGGAAGACAATGAATGAATGAGGATGAGATATAAGGAAATATTATATTATTGTTAGCTAGTTAGATACCCCAAGGCTTGGCTTGCTTAAACATGCATTTAGATGCAGATTTCATTTGTATTTTTCAACCTAATATATTCTCCAATTATAATCACATAGTTTCTTTTGGCTACTGAAGGTCACTCTGTGTCTTACATTTATGTTGGCTTAATTCTTGCATCCTTCCTGAATTAGTCTGATGTGTATCTGCTCTCAATAATAAATCTTGAAGGCAGTATGTTTGTTGTTCATTTCTCTGGTTGATGTCGAAAGAACAGTGCTGAACTTGGTGGGTGGGCGGCCATGCCGACACGACCTTTGTATTCTTGCACTGTAAACAATGTGGCAGTTAAAGTGCAAAGAATTCCAACAGCAACAGAAAATTATGTAACTTTCTAAAATAAGTATGGAATAAAACATACTGGCGTGCTGTTATGGGAAAAGAATCAATGACAAGGTGATGTGGATCCTGAACCAGCAGGAAGTTGATGGAAGTTTTCCAATCTAGAAGGTGTTTTGTTCTTCGCATACTCCAACAGCAGTTTGCCAACAATTACATATATTTTTTTTTTTATTAAAGAGAGTTCTTTTTTAATAGTCAACACTTTCTGATCAGTCAGAATCAAGAATTTACTGTGGTATCACCTGAAATGATCCATTTGTAAAACATAGAATAAGCTGTTTTTGCTCCTGGTTGCATCATTCGCACTGATACAATACCTTATAACGAATTCAATCGAGTCAGTGTGAGCATCAGAATCGTCTTTTGTACAGTAGAAGAAACTCGTGTTCATAAATCATCGATGATCAGACTTCAAATATTCTGCATATTATATTTTAAACAAAACATAGCAGAGAATTTATGCAAAATAACTGACACACGCTATTAAAAACAAGCAAACAATGACAGTTTTATGATATAAAAAATTGAATTACTCATATTCCAGCTCTCATATAACGTTGAATACAAAACATCATGATAAACTTCTTTATTATTATTTTTTTGTCATGTATCCAACATCTGTACATGACGCTAACTAACATTCCGTTAGTTTTGAGTCTAATTGTGTCTGTGTATAAGAGCCTCTTTCCTGTGTGTGTGTGTGTATGTGTGTGTGTGTGTTAGGGGGTTAAAAAAGAGTAAAATTTCCTGATCTGGCCCTGACAGCAAGCCTAAGATTGTGTATAAGTTGAACCTTTCTATAATAAATCTACACAGTGGAGTTTTTTACGAGACACAGAAACCCGAGTCAAGGCTCCAGACATTCCCATGCACAGCTGCATTCCTCATAACATGAGGGTGATATGATATGATATGATATGATATGATATGATATGATAGAATGGAAAAAACAGGGACACTAAATGGACATAGTGAAATGTTAAATTAAATGATAATGTAGATGAAACAGGCACAGCAGAGTTAAAATCGCTGCTTCACTAATAGCTCCTTGGGTCTGTTAATGCAGGGGCTTTTAGTGAGCCATGACCTGAAAACAGCTGCAAGGTCATATATACACTGTTTTCTTTTTTTCCCCTTTACTCAGGCTGGAGAAGAGACAGTAATGATTTATACAGTACCTTCTGTACTGGAGTACTGGAAGTACTAGAATGGTAAAAGCAATTATTGCACTGAAAACAATTAGGTTTGAGATAAAAAAAAAAAAATAAAAAAAATTTAGCTTTCATTTAATGATATTGTTTTAAACACCTTAAAACATCGCACCTATGGAGACAGACCACCAAAAAATGTACCTGAACAGATTGAAGTAAATGAAAGTAAATAACACTTAATATGTGGCTGCATATCCCATGCTTTCAATAAGAGCATCAAGCCGTGAATTTGTGATGCTTTTCCAGGCTTCTTTCAGTTGTTGTATGTTTTCTGAGAGGTTTCTCCCATCAGTCTCCTGTTATGGAGGTGAAATGCTGCTCATTCGGGTTAAGGTTCTGCTAACTGACTTGTCCATTCTAAAACTTATTTTTTGTGTTTTGGGTCATTGTCTTGCTTCATGATGAAGTTCCTCCTAATTAGATTGGATGCGTTTTCCTGGAAAATAGCAGACATAGTGTTCCTGTAATCATCTCCGTTCCTTCTGCTGCTACTATCATGACTTCTATCGTCAATAAAGATTAGTGAGAATGTTCAAGAAACCTAAGCCATGTCACTACCTCAACCGTTCTTCACCAGTTTACATTACATTTACATTTCTGGCACTTGGCAGATACCCTTAACCAGAGAGATGTACAGAAGTGCTTTGAAGTCTCTATCCATGAATACATTAACACTGGTTCAATAGGTCACAGACTAAGGATACCATTAGCCTAAAAACTGTGTTGGGAGTAATTTTTTAATACTTAAAACAAACAGCAGAAATAGGTATTCATCTGTCGTTTGGACGCAGTCAGTGACTCGGCTGTTCGGACATCTAGGGGAAGTTCATTCCACCACCTCGGTGCCAGAACAGAAAAAAAGTCTAGATGTATAGCTACCTTTTACCCTGAGAGATGGTGGGACCGGTTGAGCAGTGCTAGTTGATCCGAGGATGCGTGGTGCAGTGTGAGGAGTAATAAGAGCTTTGAGGTAAGAGGAAGCTGGTCCATTCTTGGCTTTGTAGGCAAGCATCAGTGTTTTGAATCTGATGTGTGCAGCTACCAGAAGCCAGTGGAGGGAACGCAGCAGTTGGGGTAGTGTGTGAGTTAACTCATATGCCTTGGATCGTGGCTTGATCATCTCATCACTTTGGTAGATCTCAGATCCAGAACTTTTGTGGCTCATTTCTGTGCTTCTTTGTGAAGTTCAATCTGAAGTTCTGATTCTGAATGGTTTATATCTTGTGGAATGATCTACGTTTGCATCCACGGAGGTTGTTGTAATTAGTGTTACCGATGTTTACAATTATTATATATGTATGTAATTATTGTGATAAACAAATGAAGATTTTTACCATATAAAAACCTTTTTATATGACTTTTTATGGGAGAACGCATCTTGTGCAAGCCAATAAGGAATTACAGGTCAATGGAAATTGTGTTGGCCTTATTCCTCTCCTAATTAGTAATTAGATAAATCGAGTTCTCTGTCTGCAATTTGTCCTAGCTATGCTCACAATGTGGCAAAACCAAACCTCATTTCAACCCTCAGACAGTCAGATTAATTATCTTACCCAAGTGTTTTTGAGGCTTTTATGTGGAAAACACAACCTTTTGCCACATCAGGTTACTTACAAATTTGGGCACAATCTCAACCCCTGGGAGAGATTTTTTTATTCTTTCCCCCTTTTATGGTTCCCTGCAAAACATTCATGTGTCAATGACTCCATAGGCAAAGAGAATATTTTCCAGAAAGGCAGCCAACAATTAATATATGCTGTACTCGTAAAAGCTAATGGCTCTATTGAGGGGAAATGGTGCTGTCCACTTGATTAAACGTTGATAAAGTCTGCTAAATGAAAGAACTCAGGCTAAGATTTGGACCTTGGCCATGTTTGAGGGGTGTTTTAACCTGTACACAAAGCAGAACAATTTAGACACACATGACTGTTGTATTTTTTAAAGTAACATCTGCAGGATTTAGCAAAGATAATACACCTAAAAGAAATATGAATATGTATATGTTGTCTTGTTTACTTAAAAAAAAAGAAGCCAAAATTATTAGGAAGTGATATTTTTTTGCCTCTATTTATTCTATATTTAACAAAAACACCTAAAGCTTTCAGATCACTGGCACACAAGGGTCACCACTGACACTTTCACGGATGAATTATGGGCTTTGTTTGGTGGAAGCATTACACAAGATGGAGAATATGCCTGAACAATTACAGCTCAGGGCAGCTAGGCTCGGCAGACTCCAAAATATGCCAATGTAGAAAAAAAAAAAAACTTACAAAACTCTTTTGCTTATAATGGAGTATGTGTAATGCAGCACATTAATGAAAAGCATATGTTTGGCATGATGATGCTATAATATCCTCCAGTTTGAGCCTGTATTATGAGAAACTGAAACGACACATAAAATTGGAGAGTGGAATGGCTCTGTGTGTGTTCCTTTATATCTGAAAAAAAGCTTTTGCTGTTCAGGTTTAAGATGATTTAAGTATTTTTCACCTTGGTTTAATCACAGTTGATTAAATGTTTACACAAGCGTGCATTCCAGTAATGATATGTGGTGTGTGATAGAGATTTGAAGCCTCTGTTGAACTCCTGAACTGTTGAAATGGCATTAACAGATATTTGCAGACAGAATAAATAAAAAATGGTGATGTGACGAGAAATGGCTTCTTTATTTGCAAAAGGTCATGAAAAAAAGTTCCAGTCGCCCACTATGCTAACATTTCATTTACACCACCATTGCTAAATGTCATTAAACACACACGCACACACACACACACACACGCACATGCACATTTACCAACCTGCTAATAACTCCTGGATCAAAGCATTCCAGAAATTATTGTAAAAGCTACAAAACACAAGCAGTTAAGTGTCCGCATCTGCACAACAGATTGCTGCAAAAGTCCCTACAAAGTGGGGAAAATGTGAGAAAGAAAACCAACCCTTGAAAATCAACTCAACATCTTGAATAATTGATCAAAGGAGCTAGAATGCCATAAAAACGACTTTCTGCTCACATACTGTATGCCACAATGTTGTGCAACTTCTAAAATTTTCATTTAGACCTCACAAGCACACATTCCAATTCAATGACTCACATTTTTGTTATTTTATTTAAGGCTCCCAAGTGGCACAACAGATATATATTTGCTTTATTTCCACAATTTGAATTCCGACAATGCCGCAGAAATTCGTGACTGAAAGAAACTCATGCCCTCTAGGTTGGGAGGGATACCAGGAATACTCTGTCTTCAAGCCAACCATGGTGAAACTATGAGGGCAGAAAATGTTTTTGAGTGTGTTACGGTGCTCTTTTAATGTGGCATGAGCTGCAGTTGGAAAAAATGTGGCTGCTTGGCCTTATGTGTCTCAGAGGAAGCAAATGTTTGCCTTCACCCTCCCCAGTTGGTATCTATTGTATGTGAGGAGAGCTGAAATGATAGGTAGCCAAATTGGCGGGGGAAAAAAGTGGAAACATTAAAAAATTAAATGTATTTATTTAAAATATTTAAATCATCAATTTAATTTTTCACCGATACAACACTGAATTAACTTTGAGTAATTGATCTCACTTGCTTTTCACACATATTAACATTTACACAGTAAAAAGAAAATAATTTTTGCCCTAAATTATTATTACTGAGAGACATAATGGTGATCTGGGGGACATGATGGTGGTCTGGGGGGCATGGTGGCTTGGTGGTTAGCACGTTTGCCTCACACCTCCAGGGTTGGGGGTTTGATTCCCACCTTCGCCATGTGTGTGTGGAGTTTGCATGTTCTCCATGTGCCTCGGGGGTTTCCTCCGGGTACTCCGGTTTCCTCCCCCGGTCCAAAGACATGTATTGTAGGTTGATTGGCATCTCTAAATTGCCCGGGTGTGTGTGTGTGTGTGTGTGTGTGTGTGTGTGTCCCTGTGATGGGTTGTCACTCCATCCAGGGTGTATCCTGTCTTGATGCCCAATGACACCTGAGGCACAGGCTCCCCGTGACCCGAGTATAGCTTGGATAAGCGGTAGACAATGAATGAATGAAGGTGATCTTGCTCGGTTTTATTAGATTTTGTACCAATCAGGTCGTACAAATCCTATCCACAGTCCTAATCTTTGGAGCTCTATAAAAGTGTGAGACAAAAAAATTTACAATTTATTTTTACACAATTTAGTTAAGATCCTTAAATACATATTGTTCCACTTTTTTTTTATTTTCACTTGAGTATAATTTATACTTATCTATTTAAACCCTAACTCTAACCCTAAACCCTAACCCTACTTACATTTTCTCTTGTGTAGAATTTTCACACAATAACCCTTAATTGAACTTGATCTTTTTCCAGGCCTGTCCACTTCCTGTAGTAAAATCTACTTGTGTACATGAGAACTGTATATTTTATTTGACTTATTTTACCCAAATCTCTAATCCTGTATCTGTTGCTGGGGATGAGGAGCGCAAGCCGAGGATCAAGATCTACAGTGCTAAAGTTCTTGACAATGACAAAAAATAGCATATAATATAATATATATAAAGTTAGAAAATATCACATACATTCTGATCATCTTTATCTCGCTCTTATTGCCAGAATTTTATTTATGCAAGCCGAACAGTGCTTTTGTAGATACCATTGAAGAAAATTTCCTATTTTGAGGTGGGTTTGACCTCTCCACTAGGCCAATAGACTGATGATAACATTGAGACAACCAGTGAAAAACCCAGTGACATCTCTGACCATGGGTCAGTAGCAGTCTGAACTGATATCTGGTGTGTCTTGTGTCCTGGCTGGTTACCTATTTATTACAAAATGTGCATGAGGTCATGATGGTATAATCCAAAGTACCAGTTTAAAGGAAACCAAAACCTCAGAACCAGTCAACCCATCATGGAAAAATACCACTGAAAGAAATGGCTGTTGAAAGACACATTTTCAATCATTTTTCCATTAAGCCAGATGACAAACACAGAGGTACAAGCATTATCAGTGATTCACAATCTGCATGTTAGTATTCACAACAATCCAGTAAATTGTTTTAACTGATGGAGCAACATCCTGTTTTCCATGTAAATGCCTGGATTTTGCAACAACTCTTCTGACGCCAAGCTCTCTCTCCCGAGCCAGGCCATACAGACAAATCCTCTTCCAATCCTCTTCTTCATTCATATGAGTCTTTTTTCCACCAGAGCTGCAAAACATTTCATTTCCCTCATCCATCATGCCTTAATTTCTATGTTGAAACCATGGCCACATTGAAACAATATGTTTTGAAGTCTGAGTAAACACTTGCTGTTGAATGTATACCAACACCATTGTCTTGTAATCCTAAGAATACGCAGAAAAAACAATGTTCAGATTCTTCCTTGATAAAATTGAATTTCATTTTATTTTATATAACGCCTTTAACAATGGACATTGTCAGAAAACAGCTTTAAAGAAATCCAGATATAAATTTATTTCTGTTGAGCAAACTGGAAGAAACGAAAAAAGAGGCAAGGAATATGTTGATGTTTTTAAAGGAATTATTTTACACTGGTAGAAATAAAAAATATTGTGCCATAAATTGATACCCTTTTAAAAATAAAGTGTCTTAAATGGTTCTTTGCCAAGGTGCATCCATCCTTTAGCATCTACTGAACGTTCCCATTGCACAGAAAATTCTTTGTAGTGGAAAAAGGTTCTTTAGACGATAAAATGTGGTACTTTTATGAAAACAACAAAAATGGTTCTTCTATGACATCACTGTGAAAACCTCTTCTTGGTTCTTCCTGGCACATTTATGAATTTTTACCTCATCTTTTTTATTTTATTATTATATATCATACTCTAAATAGAAATGTAATAATTGAATATTCAGAGGACCAAATATCTGCTAACCTTTAAGCGTACAAAACCTTTACCCGACTCTCCCCACCAAGACATGCAAACACTTTATATCCTCACTGCAGAGACAGTTACACAAACCCGCAACCCCTCACTCAGCATCCATCCACAACATTCTACACCTACTGAAGTTCACCCCTACACACGCAATGTCAAATCACACACACCAAAGTCCACTTACACCCACTAAAACCGTTAATCGGAGCAGTTTAAACGGTCCACCTGATTAATCATCATCGCCATTTAACTCTCAGGTAGATAAATAAATTATTTTATTTCTACACACCAGTATATTGAGAAATAATTAGGTGTAGAATCTTTGTTATGAGATCTAGGTATGTATGTATGTAGGTATGTGTGTCATTTCATTTCTCTACAATGTCAATTTTCCCACTTGGCTGAAGATGTCAGTTGTCTGATGAGGAGTAGAGCAGATGGTACGCATGATGTGCTGATGAAATAAAACGAAATGGAATGAAAGCGATCCCATTTATCTCAAGTGTTTGATAAAACCCTTGTGTTTGTTAAGCACAGGTAATATTTTAGCTCTTCTCCAAATACTAATAATTACTGTAACTATCCTCAAGTCCAACTTTATATAGAATTTATCATTCAGTCACATGTCATACTGTATTCCTCACTCAACTGCACATTCAACATCCAAAATTTATAAAGCTATTCTATTCAGCTCATGAATTTATCATGCGTGTAAAGTGGTGTCAGTGACAGATGTCTCTAGTCATTCAAAACATTCCAACAGTTCATGCATCATTGGAAGGAGGAGTGCGAGAAGATCATGAATGTTAGCCCTCAAGGACAACTTCCTCATGAAGGTCAAAGAGATTAATAGCTATTAATAGTCTTATGACTAGAAGATCACACGATCAATAGTAGCGTTTAATTTAGTTTAAAGAACGTGTTTATTCTAATGTTATAATATTGTTATAATATCGTTTCTGTAGTAACAGGGATTGTGGGACTGTATTGTGGTTATGTAACAAAGAATCATGTTTAATCCTTGCTATGGTGAGTATAGCAAATTCTGAATGCAGTTTCTTATTTAAGATTTATGGAAAGAGTCAACAAAGCATCGGTATGTTTTTCACAATGGGACAGTCTTCAAGACAGAGGACCTTTTTTTGGCCTTAAAAGAAAAGAAAGACAAAAAATAAAAGGAAAGGCTGTTGTCGCCATGATGTAAATGATAACCGGAACAATCTTGTCTTGCAGAAAATGTTGATCCCCAGAATTAAATATTAAACTGTTAAAAAGCATGATGTATCTTTCATGACTAAATAAAAAAAAAACACTTTTGTTTTGTCCAGGATCATTCAAGGATTTTAAATTTACTCCTGCTTATAATTTATTATCCTTAACTATGAATCGTTGTTTCCTCCATCACGTATCATTTTACAGTATAAAATGTTAAGATAAGATAAGATGACAAGAGATTAAAAGAGAAATAAATATAAATGAAATATGCTATATATATATATATATATATATATATATATGCAAAAAGTATACAAACATACAAAAAGGTGCTAGGGAACTAAGAACACATGGTATGGTATTATATTGCACAAGATGTGATATCGCACATGGTATGATGGTATGATTTGGCACATGGTATTATATTAACGTCCATTGTAATTATTGTGAAATTGAATAGTACATGTAATGGCACAGTGATACTCTCAGTGTTCATTGGGTCAGCTCTGCTCCCTATTGAAAGGGGAGGAGTTATAGAGTTTGATGGCCACTGGTAGGAAAGACCTCCTGTGGTGTTCTGTGGTTGTCTTCGGTGGTCTCAGTTTCAGTTCTTGACAGCTTTACCAGGATGTCATATTTAGGACTGAATTTAACTGAGAGAAGCAATCCATTTTCCGTACTTCCAGTTTCTCTCAATTATCCTGGATTACTTTACTGTACCTACAAAGCCACCATGGGAAGAGCCTCTTATTTTTTTTTTAAGAAGTCACTAATTCAAATAATGAAAGTGCCTGAGAGCATTGATGAGCTGAGTGATAGGTTTAGAGAGCAGGTCAATGCTAGGTCTGTGCTAGCAATAGGATTCCTGTAAGCACAATGTGTCCTTGGGGTCATACAATTTATTTTTATTTTTACATTTACACCATTTGGCAGACTTTCTTATCCAGAGCGACTCACAAAAGTGCTTTTTGAAGTCACTATCAATGAATACTGGTTCAGTAGGTCACAGACTAAGAATACCATCAGTCTAAAAGTCTGTTGGGAGGAAATACAGCAAGAGGAGCACATTTTGTAAAATAAAACAAATGTAAGTTTAGGTGTTTAAGGAAAAGGTTGGTCTTTACACGACTTTTTTTTTTTTTTAAGACTGCCAGTGACTCAGATGTTCTGACATCCAGGTGAAGTTCATTCCACCACCTTGGTTCCAGAATAGAGAAGAGTCTTGACGCATAACTTCCTTGTACCCTGAGAGATGGTGGAATCAGTCTAGCAGTGCTGGAGGATCTGACGGAGCGAGGTGCAGTGTGGGTGTGAAAAATAGTTTCAGGTAAGAGGATGTTGGTCCGTTTTTGGCTTTGTAGGCAAGCATCAGTGTTTTAAATCTGGTGCAGACAGCTAAAGGGAGCCAGTGGAGGAAGCTGAGCGATGAGATAACTTAAGAAGGTAGAAAATAAGTCATGCAGGTATGTTCTGGATCGTTTGAGGTTCCAGCGCTCAGAGGTAGACCTGCCAGGAGCGAGATGCAGGAGTCCAGTCTTGAAATGACAACAGACTGAACAAGCACCCGAATGGCCTGTTTAGATAAAAATGGACGCATTCTTCTGATATTTGACATCAGGAATCCACATGACCGTGTTAGAACCATGTGTTGTTATGTTAAGCATTGCTTCTGGCTTAGTTATTTTACCATAATGATGTTCTAACAATAAAATTTGAGGTCTGCCCTGCTAGGATTTGTATTATTTGGTCTTTTCCATGGCAGTTTAATTATAAAGATAGACATTTGTGACGAAAGCTTGGAAGATCATCTGAGACCAGATCCTCCAGAGCCATGGCCTGCTCTCGCTGCTACCATCAGGCAGACGGTTTCCCAGCATCATATCCCACACCAGCAGACTGAGCGATAGCTTCTACTCACAGGCTATCAAAATGTGGAAATCCAACCAATAACACCACCACCAGCACTAACACCATACACCATACGCTGAACTTTATCATCTATCACTTACATCTACCCTGATGGTTGTCCTCATATCAGACTCTGACTGAAAAATCTGTATGTGCAATATCTCCCACTGTGCCCCCTTTGGACTCTATACAATGTACACACTGCTTAAGGGCATCAATAATTTCTGGATTGTGCAATATCTCCTACTATGCCAAGTGATGACTGCACAGTCATAGTCATGGGTAGGTATGTACAACACAAGAATATAACAAGAATTTCATTGTATATTGTTGCTTCAAGCACTCTCTATGCTCTTGACAATAAACTTGATGCTTGAAACTTGAGTGAAACTTGATGTTAGTGTTTACATGTTTATTGGTAAGACTTTGTCTTTTATTTCATTGGAAATCTAACCAACACCCAGCTATCGCTCAGAGGCTCAAGGATACTATGTCCTGCTTTAAACTGGAAATGCTCTGAAAGGGAAATCTGATGGATATTTGGACATCTTTAATAGCTTACCTTAATTGTCTAAAAACTCTGCCTATGGCTAGCTTTTCATCTGATTTCTTTCTTTCTTTCTTTCTTTCTTTCTTTCTTTCTTTCTTTCTTTCTTTCTTTCTTTCTTTCTTTCTTTCTTTCTTTCTTTCTTTCTTTCTTTCTTTCTTTCTTTCTTTCTTTCTTTCTTTCTTTCTTTCTTTCTTTCTTTCTTTCTTTCTTCCTTCCTTCCTTCCAACACAGGTGGGATTTAATGTTTGCAGTAGTGAGGAATAATAAAGTATCACTGTCTTAGACTCTTATAGAAGAAGAAAAACACGAAGAAGAAGAAGAAGAAGAAGAAGAAAAAGAAGAAGAAAGTGTCTTCTTCTTATACATTCATACATCTGTTATTCAGGGTTTTTCACTATTATAGTATTACTTTGTGTGTAGTATTTCCACCTCCTCTCTAATATAAATAACAAGCAATTTCTGCTTAAGGCAGATATATGGATATAAAGGTGGTGATTGTGTTGTGTTGTCAGTGATGTGTGTTGAACGTATCATGTGTGCCTGTGTGTTAAACTGTATCTTGTTTCAAGATACAGTTGAGTCAAGAAACTTTTATTTATTTCAATCCCATATAACTGGTGCAGTCTACGGTGAAATGAAATGACATTACTCTAGGACCAGTAGGCTACATGCAGACATACAGAGCTACATAAAACAAGCAGGACTAAGAAGGACTAATTTTGCTACCTGATTCCATCTTCCTTAAAAAACAATTGTCATATAAATATCAGAAAATTGTTGCAAGAAGAGGAATAAAACAGTACATGATGTGTTGTTAAATGAACGTAATCAACTTTGTTAATGTGACAGTATCTCCACTTCGGTATCTTGACCTTTTTATTGTTTTTATTTATTGTTTAACGTCAAAATCATATCACTATTGTTTGTCAAAAGCAGTTTAAGGATTAAAAAGGTTCATAATAATTACACCTTTCCTCCGATTTGAAGCATTTCTCTAATAATCCTGTGAAACTGTACTGTAGCACATTTATAATGCCCATTATTCAAGACTCCATCCAAATATAATAGCAGTGTTCAGCTCAGCTTGCTCTTTACATAAACCAAATGGTGTAGGAGCTCCATTCCCTTGTGCCTACTCTCTAAAATATAATCCTTGAACACAATACATATTCACATACTATGTTATTTTCTGAAAGTGTTTTACAATCTCTGCTTGTATTTCAATATATAATTATACAACTGTGTCGTTCCCATGCTCTCTAGGTTTGCCCTGTATATTATTCAACTATATATGATTATAATATTATTCACCTTCTCTTATTTCTGGGGTTCTGTGATCACGACTTTCTTGCATGAGACTCCTGGCTGGTTGCTTGGATACAAGAATTAGCATCCATTCTGCTAAAATGAACTCTGGCCCATTCCGGTAGGAGTAAGCATAACCGAATCTGTGGTTTAACACGGTTTTGTTCAACATTAGTGATATCCTTCAGTCTATGAGTTGCGAGCTATCCATGATAGAGTTTAGATCGTGTGTTATTTCACATGTGGGACGTCCCTCTGGGAGATTTGACATTTAATTATGACATGACAGTTTGAGTAATGTCTTATTTCCTGTCGCCAGGGGCGGTCAACAAGTTTGAGGGAGAACTTGTTAATGCACCGTGCAGTCAGACTTTCAAGCTTGTGTAGATATGATCATTTTACTACTAATAATATTTTTGCAGTTTAATCACACTAAAACCCAACGTTATGTCATTCTAATACATATTTTAGAGTTTATATCCGCATCTATTTTTATTTTCTGGTTTCTTGCATTGTCACTGTCAATGTTCCAGTCAATTTTTCAGGCTCTCCACAGACCATAATATAGCAGTGAGGTGACATTTAACTACTTTGTCATGTACAGACGGCCTAATTGTCACTTGTTTTAATTAGAATTTAATGAGCAACTCGTGTAAAGGCGACAGAACAAATGAGGCGACATATCTGAAAAGCTTTGTCTCTTTGTTCTGCTAGTTAATTGGCACATCTATCATAACGGCAGGGGAGGGAGTGAGCCATTACTTAGCCAAGTCCAATGTCAATACGAAGGTCTCTTTGAAACGTTGAATTAGCAAATCTGCATATGATTTTCATTTATTAATATATCATGCAGTTGGAAAACATTCAGTGTGTCACTGCCTCTTTAGGAGTATACAGTATTCATTCAAAAAGTATCAATCCTTGGAAAAACTACTAATATGCTAATTATGAATATGAATATACTAATTAAGAAATTGCATAGCATTACAATTATGATATATTAATTAGTGTAGCATTTGGTATAAATAGCTGACTTTTTTTTGCATTGGCAGACAATTAGACACAGCAGCATCTGTGACCCTACACCCAGTGAATAATTATGGGATGGAGACGGTCTCCCTGGGAGATGGTGTTGCCACAGAGCCAAAACCTCCACACAGCAAAGAGCCAATTAATTCGGAGGCCCAGGTGAGCCCACCTGGTTCTTCATTATCCTGCTGTTTTATCTTCAGCTCATTCTAGGGGTGCGTCAAAGGCTCTGCATAACTTAAACAGATTTAACTTCTGCTTCCAGACCAGCCAAAAATGAGATCACAGCATGTATGTATGATGAATGTGATTTACTATCAAGCTTTATCGTTGTTAATGAAATATTCTGTAGCTTAAAGCATAATTTTAAGTGTGATACAATTGCTTTTGACTTTGAAAAATTGCACTTCTCTCTCATTTCTCTCTTTTCAACTCTCCCCTCCCCCAAGTCTACATCTTTTCCCCTCTTTAGGATGATGAAAGGCCACCTACCTTCACCGGTTTGAAATATCACCTCAGTTCTGTCTGCAACCCAGTGAACATGAACAAAGAGCCTCTGGCATTATGTGTCTCAGAGCGGAGGATGCCTATAGACTGGGAAGAGGAAAAAATAGAAAGGAAACCCCTGAATGGAGTCATGCTAACAAATCCTGAAGCACTTCTCAATCCAAGAAAACCTTCAGACCATCTGTGGTATTTATTGATAAGATCAGAGACAAAAAAAAAAACAGTACTGATGCTTGTGTCCTGAGTCACATCAGTTGATTCTTGAAGGACTTCCAAACTTACAGCTCAGATATCACATGGATTGAAATGCTGAGAAATTAGAATGTATAAACAGAGAGAATGTTTATCCTTGTAGGTAAAATTACTTTTAAACTAGAACTGGTTTTGTTACGGTCCAGCGGCAGGAATCCGTCTTCTCATCATCGCCGCAGCCCGGGTTTGATTCCTGGGCAGGAAACCAACCTAGCCACTGATGGGTTAACTCTAAGTGCCTGTCCCAAGCCCGGGGAGGATTGCATCAGGAAGGGCATCCGGTGTAAAAAAAAAAAAAACCTGTGCCAAATCAAATATGTGTACCAGATGATCTGCTGTGGTGACCCCTGACCAGAGAGCAGCTGAATAACAACAACAACACTAGAGATGGTTTATTCATGCAATCAGCGTGAGTATTCGGACATTTTGGTGGACATCCTCTTCATTCCACTCAACTAATTTCAATATTCAAATTATATTAAACAGGAGTTCTTTAAATCATTAGTAACATGATTTTTTTCATCATATATGTTCATGTTATATACTGAATGAGAGCATCTGTCATGGAAATATGTTGCTAAAACATATCCATGTTAGCGTCTTTTGCTATGGTCTGTCTCGCACTATTATTCCTCTGCCATGGTCTAAAGGGGGGCTTGATGGCTAGCACGTTTGCCTCACACCTCCAGGGTTGGGGGTTCAATTCCAGCCTCCGCCGTGTGTGTGTGTGGAGTTTCCATGTTCTCCCCGTGCCTCGGGGGTTTCCTCCGGGTACTCCAGTTTCCTCCCCCAGTCCAAAGACATACACTGTAGGTTGATTGGCATCTCTAAATTGTCTGTATTGCAAGAGTGAATGAGAGTGTGTGTGTGTGCACCTCACAGTAATTCTGACTCTGATATAAAATGAGTCAGGACTCTGTTGGCTTTCAGTGTGTTTTAGACGTGTGTTTTTCCCTCTGTTGGATAACCTTACACAGAGTGTGTGTGCGATGTGTTGGCACGCCGTCCAGGGTGTATCCTGCCTTGATGCCCAATGATGCCTGAGATAGGCACAGGCTCCCCGTGACCCGAGAATAGATCGGATCAGTAGACAATGAATGAATGAATGGTCTAAAGGTTATGGTCAAGATAAATAGAAACATGTGTGGAGCAAGTGGTGAACATCCGTGATAGAACATGGTCTTATACAGAGCTCCGAGGAATGTCTTGTTTCAAAAATTTGGTAATGTATGTCAAGGTGCTTTTGCAAGAGTGGAATATCTAATAGATATATAAATGACTGTATTATTTCTGCTTGCACTTAGATAAGAATAATTTCTTGAGGTTGATGTTGGAGTGAGCTGTTAGCTTCCTGATCACTCCATGTCAGTATGATGGTAAATCTCCACGAGAACACAATATACAGTACCGCTTTGTATTTATTAATTCCATATAAAGTTCATATGCTGAGGTAATCACCGAAGGTGCAAAGGCAAGGATTAGTTTCTTTTTTTTTTTTTTTTTTTGCGAGAGTGGGTGAGTGGTTAGATACGAAGCTTGTAGGCCAAACAATGACCGTTAACAATAACACAAACTTACAGCACTCATTCATTCACTCATTCATTCACTCATTCATTCACTCATTCATTCATTCACTCATTCATTCACTCATTCATTCACTCATTCATTCACTCATCCATCCATCCATCCATCCATCCATCCATCCATCCATCATCCATTCATCAGTTAACTGCCTGGTCAGGGTCGCAACTAAATTATATTGCAGGAAATAACTATGCAAGCAGGATCAATTATAAAAAAGTCTTTCACACATCTGTGGAGATCAATTCTGGACTACAGTGATGTAGCTGAGAGTGAACTGTCATATCCACTTTTCAACATAAAGAAGGCCACTTTAGTACACCATTTTCGGCTGTGCTAGCACAATTACAAAAGGCTTTTCTAATAATCTGTTAGCCTTATAAAATGATTCACTTGGTTAGCAAACACATGAGATTGAAGCGGAGGACTGATGGTTGCTGATAATGTAGATCTTTCTTTTAAAAATCATCTTATTAGTTTTGTTTCTGAAAGGGATAAAAGCGGATTTTTCTTTGAAAAACAAGGAAATTTCCAAGGGATCCTTAAATCTTTGAACGCTATTGTAGATTTGAAAATGGACATCTGCATTAAACCCCCCAAAGGCACAGGCTAACTAATATATGCTATATATTAAAATGGTGTCTGATTAATTTAGATTTTAGGTCCAAGAGCTCTGCAGCAAATGTAGATTAGTTGGATTGTTGCCCAAATGGCTTAGGAAAGAGATGGATTGCTCAAGGGAATGGACAAGAGATGTAACATGCAAACCAGTAGAGTTCCAGTGAAATACTGGAAATGTCTTTGCAGTCCAGTATGGACACATCGTGACCGAGACAACAAAATAACGCCCTATAAAAACTTTGTGAAAAGGTTAAACCTAAGCCTTTGGTATATACATGTCTCCATTTTTCTTTACTGGTCTACTTTTAATTAACCATAGTTAACATTATTGAAACAAAAAAACATGTAAGATTTCCAGACATAACAACCCAGTAAATGCTCCCATTATTTTGACTGAAGAGTGTAGATTGTGTAATGTATTGCTGTAGTTGCCGCAGCCATTTGGTGTGCTCGTGCTGTCAGCTCTAAGTGCCGTCTAGAGGCAGGGGGTAATTGTAGCCCTGTGCAAACAGACCGCATCAGAATGCATGTGATTATCTTACAGCTAGCAGGAGGAGGACGAGGAGGAAGAGGAGGAGGAGGAAATCACAACTCCTCCGGCACCTTTGGCACCAGATGGATGGAGAAAAATAATATGACTTGGTGTTTAGCCTTCTAGAAATGGCATGATTGTTAGTAATTAAATGGACAGAATCTTGTTCGTTGACCGATTTTCGGGGGAACTAATGGTTGGTTGCTGTCTAGTAATCGTAGTCCAGATTTAACCTTTCATTTTGCGTATTTATTTAGAATTTATTTGCACTTATAATGATGATAAAACATCATCTAATCTTTAATCAGATTGTTCTTATTTAGTTCAACATTCCTTAGCAATTTTTCAATCCTCTATTTATGTTAATAAAGTAAATCAGCATTTTGTGTCCATATTGACAGGGCGACGTCTGACGTCTATGTGAACTATTTCTGAAGAATCCTGAAATCAGACTTGATGCCCCATGATTCATACACACTACACTTCTGGGAATGTATGATCTAACAACCTAGGAGCTGGCACGGTGATTACACATGCACCAATTTAACTGCTAAAAATGAATAAAATAAAAAAATAAAAAAATAAAAATAAAAATAATTTAAAATTACTTTTATTATTATTTATTTATTATTTTTTATCCATTTTAAGAATAAAAAAAATAAATGATTTTATTAATAAAAGAAAGATTTCACAAACTGACTATACAGAATATTACAATTTATGTGTTGTATTATTTTCATTTCTTAACTTCCCACTCAGTCATTATGTTAAACATATTTTTACATTTTAAAAATATATATAAATTCTTTAGATTACATTAACTATACATCTTTTTGTTTGTTTTTGAGTTATTGTTGCAGTTTGGAGTACTTAGGATTTTATTAATCTAGCCATAGAGGTTAATAATTATAACTCAATACTGTGTGATAGACTGTGATTTCAACTATTAAAACAACCAACCAACCAACCAACCAAATAAATCAATAAATAAAGGAAGCCCTGGCTATGCTTCATGCGTCCCTGGGGGTCACATTGAGGACCATAGCTATAAGCCCCATGACTCATACACACTACCATTCTGTGAATGTATGATCTAACAACCCAGGAGCTGGCACGCTGATTAAACATTCACATACATTATGTGGTCATGCTATTTGGGTCTCAGATAACAGTATGACAGGTGTGTGTCTAAAATATTCTGCTGGACCTCACTGACCACACACTCAGTTCTTTTCTAGCAATCATTCTGTACATGCGAAATAAATGTCATTCCCATTCACACTCTTTCCAGATCACAGCCTCGAGGTGACGTTTTCCCGGCATTATAATGAGCCCGTGGCATTTACAGGTCCACATACCATCACATAGCTCTGAGGTTTGCAGCTCCACACCTTTATTTTAACACAAATGGATGAATCTGTAATTATTTGTCTGCCACTTTGACACAAATAAGTGCATATTTCATTCCAGTGTCTTAAGGCAGCTCGCATAAAACAAGCATCTTCTGTGGCTTTGTTGCCTCACAACATGTGACCTTCAAACAAACCAGGGTTATGTTCATTGTTTTCATGGAGATGGAACACAGCTCAGTAATCACCCGCTATGCTAAATATACACTGCCGGCAGCTGAGAGTGAGATCATTTCTAAACTCACTGTCAAGTTAGAAGATGCTAAGAAAAATATATCACCGTCATAGACTCCATACAACACATTCTCTTCTCGCTTTTCCAAACAATTGTAAGTTTCTGACAGGGTAAAAAATTTAAGAAATCTGTATTACTCTACTGTACAGAGTAACAAGAATCTCAGTCTTTGGGGGACCACGAACCAATTTAGAGACAATTTAGAGATGCCAATCAACCTACAATGCATGTCTTTGGACAGGGGGAGGAAACCGGAGTACCCAGAGGAAACCCTTGAGACACAGTTAGAACATACACACACACACACACACACACACACACACACACACACGGCAGAGGTGGGAATCGAACCCCCAACCCTGGAGGTGTGAGGCAAACGTGCCTCACAGTAATTCTGACTCTGATATAAAATGAGTCAGGACTCTGTTGTCTTTCAGTGTGTTTTAGACGTGTGTTTTTCCCTCTGTTGGATAACCTTACACAGAATTTTAGTAGTTGAAGATTTTTGTAGGTTGTAGTTGACATTTTTTAGCTGCTTATGAACAAGCACTTGGAGCATCTCAGGGAGCAGAAATGGGTTTGATATAAACATTTACTTTGAAGATACAAACATTTGTGTGGAATAAAACTAAGGATTTTTGTTGTTTTTGGAACTTTTTTATGAATATATTGCCGCTAGTCGGCTAGTTAAAAACAGAAATATGTATAAAACTACAAATTCTTAAAACCCTGAGTTTCATGTGAGCTTCATATTAACCGCCACTGTGGAGTGGAACAAGACATTCGCTGAACACGGGCACAACAAAGCTGGCAGAAATTCCATTTTTTTGACCTCTTATAAAAAGAGATAATCTAATGCTTCTCCCGTCATCCATCCAGTTCCTCAGGAAGACTATAAAGTTGTTTAAAGGAAGCTGGGGAATTCAGGATCAATGTTTTTTTAAGCCTTTACCTGGAATTTACAGGGTAAATGGGCCTAATTTATGTCTCAATAAAACTCTATCGCACTCTGGTGTAATGTCCTGGCAGAGCTTCAGTCTCATCCAAAGTCTATCCAAAAGTGTTTTTGTTTCATTTGTTTCCACTATTGTTTAGATAACTACCTCCCCTCCAAAAAAAAAAAAAAGTTCATTTCATAATGCTCTTGTGTGCTCATTGTAGTGCAACTCTCCAGCATGTCTCTCATTTGGAGCAGGTGGCTTAAAGCAAATCATCACCAATTGTGTACTTCTGATCCCAGGTGTTACACATAACACTGAGTGGGCAGCCATTATTCCATCCATCCATCCATCCATCCATCCATCCATCCATCTGGCTCACCCACTTTGTTTTAACAAAGTTTCAGTGTTTAAACTCGAACCATAAAAGATAAATCTTCAGCAAATCCAGTCCTGAAATTCCTTGAAAATTCTCTCCACAGTTATTGACCAGGTTTCTTTTGACTGCTTTAATTTCCATCTAATATTCCTGAAAGGTCTCTTGGAAAAAAGGGGGCTTGTTTCCTGATTGGCAAAATAGTAATGCCTGTTTTATAATTTAGATCTATTGATTATTTTAGTTCTTTTACATTTCACACATGGAGGTGATCTGTTAATAGTTTTCTCTCGCATTGATTTTGCTGAAACTCATGAAATTTTCATAACCAGAAATGACAGATTTGACTCACACCTAGCACTACCTTCACGAAGAAAATGTACACTTGTCTAAATGATGTTAAAATACTCGGAATTTGATTTAGTGCATGCGTCCATGTTTTGTGTCATCCACTGCGGAGGTGTTTTCTACTCGGAGCAACGTCAGTTGTTGTCTCTGTGGGTCTTTAGGGAACGGACAGTTCTGAGTCTTGTGTGTATTTTAAACCGTTCAAAACAACATCCATTCTGCGTTTATCCAAGGTTGCCGGTGGATGGTTTAAAATCTATGTAATGTCTCAAAGGTATTCTGAGCAACTTGTGGGGTTTAAACTTTTTTTTTTGTCTTCTTCTTTCTAAGGCCAAAACAAAAACAGACTGTCGCCATAGTTACATCCCTGGGCACAGGAAATTCCCATCTGTGAAGCATAGCAAACCGCATGAACACTGCCAAACTACTCCATGTCCTCTTTTTCTGGCAATATCACTACGTAGCTTTCCTCTAACACAGAAACATATTACATCCAATTTACACTAGCATTATGTGATTTATAAGTGTTTGAAAATATTCACATTCACATTCTTGTGTATGATTAATGGTGTACAGATGTAAAGTTTTCGAGTGGTGGTGTTTTCCAGGAAAGGTGACTCAGAGGATGGAATTTCAGGGATAATTCTCCTTACAGATGACGAACAGCAGTCGGAATCCACAGAGACTTCATGCCAAGGACAAAGTCCTACAACTCCCTAGCTACGTCTGCCAGAATCTTGCTTCATAATCTCCCTCTAACTCCATATTTAGCCAGGTTGAGGCATTCCATGCAACGGTGCGATGATCCTCTGTGAAATATCGTCTGACGGGTCACTTAGGGAAATGACTGGGTCTTAAATATAGCAAATGCTGATTCATATTGCATGAATGCCAATTTTCCCACCTGCTTTTCTCAGAATTGTGGTCTAGTTTTTTAACTAGACCATTCTTTACTTCTTTTTCAAGCCCATCTGGCTTTTCTTTCCTTCTTTTGTGCAGCTTCCATCTTTCATTCAAATGTCCATCTGCTCTCACTGGCAGGAAGGGCATCGTGTGTGTGTGTGTGTGTGTGTGTGTGTGTGTGTGTTACATCGCCACTGGTGCATTGGGGACTCTTTATCATTTGACAGGACAAATGTGTTCTACATTTAGAGGTTTATATCTTTATTCATCAATTTAGTTTTTACATCTCATTGGTTTAAACACGGTTTAGGACATCGATCCCGTCTTCAACTCCATCCCCTGATCCGCTGTTAAAAATAAGTTCTGTCTAAAAGAAATATAATGGAGAAGTTTTGATGAAGAACAATTTCCTTTTTGTTAATCCTTAATATTTATAAGTATCTATCAGTCTATAGTCATAGATTTGATTTTTATTTAAAAGGACAATATATATTCTCAATAATTCTTCGAAACTAGACACAAAGGGAAGGAAGCACTGTCTGAGATACTGTGTGTACAGTATATATTATGGCTTTGTCCTGAAGAAGGACAGCAGAACAATCAGCGAGCAGTATTTTTAACCTCTTTGAGGGGGATGGGTAGCACTTCAAGAGTCTTTTATCCTGTTACTCAATTTATTTGGCTGTCCTGCTAACCATTATTGAAGACAGCCACCATTCAAGCAAAACAAATCAATGCGAGCCATGAGCTGTTTTGCTGGTGAATCAATTCCCTGTTCTTCTCCTGTGTCTGTTATTAAGTCGTGAAAGGTCTGGGAACCTTTGATCAGGTTAGGGCACAAACATTTATTATTCTGACCACTGCTTCATAGACCACTTTCGTCATTAAAATCAGCAGTCAGTGTTAATGGCAGGTTTTGTAGAGGAGATACAATAGCAGTAAGTAGGTATGGCTGTTACTTTTGCTAGTCATCTTTGTTCAGAGTTCATGCTAATCTTCTTTTTATCATTCCAATTGTAGAGTATGAGCTGCTGTAGAACTCCCGGCTGATGCAAGACAATGAGCCGATCTGTCGTTATGTAACTTCTCTGTAGAACAGCCACAAGGCAAAGCTAATGAACTCGTCCTCTCGTCCTACTGTAACTGTCATTCAAATAAATGTCGAGATCAGTGTAGCTAGGTATATCCTATTTATAATAATTACTGCACCCCTGTACATAAATCTTGCACTCCGCCTGTATATTTCACCCCCATAGCTGTATATCTATTTGCAATTTATTGTAAATATACCATAAATATGCCCTTCTGCTTAGACTGCATTTCATTAGCTTTGCACAATGACTAAAGTTGAATCTAATCTAATTGTGATTTAGTTGGTGAAGGACCCCTTCTTCCTTCATAGCTGGATTTATGTTCACACATTCATCCATCTTCAGTAACTTTAGCAATTTATCGTGATCTTCGGAGGGTGGTGGTGGATCTGGAGCCAGTTCCCGGGATGCTGGGTGCTTAGATATCAGCTAAACAGTCTAAGATTTTCTGGAAATTTCTGACTTAGTGTAGTGTAATGTTTATATGAATCAGCTGAATTTCCTGGCTATTTCACTTTTCTTCCAAACAGTGAATCCAGTGAATCAGAATAGCCAGAATTGTCTTTATTGTTAATGTGTAATAATGAAAAAATTGAGGGTTAAGGGTGTTGCTCAAGCACCCAGCAGCAGCAGCAGCTTGGTGGACCTTGGATTCAAACTCACAACCTTTTAATCAGTAGTCCAACACCTTAACCCCCAAGCTACCACATCTAAATGTTTATGGTGGCACGGTGATGCAGTGGATTGAGACGCAGCCCCACACCTCAAGGCTCTTACAGTTAGTGTGGAATTTTTTCCTGTTTTGTGGTTTTAGCATCAGCTTTAGCTCAGTACTATGTAATAAAGCTTTGACTTGGTCCTGTGAGTAGTTTCAAAATTTCTGTATATTAAAGCATTAATACTTTGAGGCACATGATATACAATGTACTGCAACACTACGTACAGTAATATGCCTGAGGTATGAAGGTAGGGGTGTGTGTGTGTGTGTGTGTGTGTGTGTGTGTGTGTGTGTATGTGTATGTGTATGTGTATGTGTGTGTGTGTATCACAGTGAACTGGATTCCCATCCAGGATATATTCCCGTCTTGCCTCCAGTGTTTCTCAGATCTGGTTCTTAGTGAAGATGAATAAATGAGTGAATAAGTTTTTGGAAATAAATTCTTTAAAGGTTAAATAAAAACGTGACTCCCTTTTAGCCTGGATTTCCCCCTTCTTGCTTTCCCTGAAATTAATTTCCAAGGAAATTCTTGAATGTACAGCCAGACAGGCACACTAAAATTACCCTCTTTGCTAGAGATTACAAAAGAAGGTAATTTTCCTCATCAGTTTCTTTTCAAGCGATCAGGTTCCCATAAAAAGGGTGCTGGAAATGATTGTTGGCAATCGAGGGCGCTCTTTCTGTGCGTGTGTATAAACAGGCAATTTGCGGTAGTGAAAGGGAGAAAAAGGAGGGCACACTCTCCGTGTGTGTGTGTGTGTGTGTGTGTGTGTGTGTGTGTGTGTGTGTGTGTGTGTGTGTGTGTGTGTGTGTGTGTGTGTTAGGAAGGCAAGCGGCTGCTCATTGCTTTCACATGGCATGAGGAGACCTGAACAGGCTGCAGCACAGGAGTAATGCTGAACGACTGAGGTTTAGAAAAACGGGATCAAGTGACCAGGGGATGCTGCGCTTTTTTCTGGAGTTCATTTTGACCTCAAGGACGATCGCATAGATCCATGAAGGACAGTAACTCGAGCCTGATGTCTGGAATGGACGCCAATCAGAGTGTAAAGTGTAAGATAGTAGTGATTGGGGACAGTCAGTGTGGAAAAACCGCACTGCTCCATGTCTTCGCCAAAGACTGCTTTCCAGAGGTAATGATCTTCTGTATGATTATTTATTTATTTATTTATTTATTTATTTGGCTCCCTTCTTGTGTATTGTCGCTCTGGATTGTAGAGAAAGGTGGAAGAGTGGAAGCAATGGAGACAAAGTTGTTTCAGTCTTTCGCAATACACAGAAATGAAATACTTTAAGCTACAAAATAACTACCCCAAAAGCCAGTATGCATTTTTTTTTATTTATTTATTTATTTATTTATTTATTTATTTTTTGGCACAAAAAGTGCAAAGGTACATGCACCGTTCATTGTACCAACATATATATAAAACAAAGAAAGTCTGCAACCGTAAATTATGGGAGTAAATAGTTTTAGAAAAATACAAATTCAATGTTCAATAGATTCTGTGTTGTAATTGGGATTTATTTGGAACCCTTTGTGAAAACAACAACAACAACAACAACAACAAAAAAAAACGTTATATAGTGCTAAATCTAACCGTTTTCTCTTGTAAGAGTGTACTTTTTGCCATAAAAACATGTCATTTTAATACATTCTAATTAACCTACGCCTGCATTTCTAAATGTATTTGTAATTGTTTATTTCCGTGTAGAATTATGTCCCGACGGTATTTGAGAACTATACAGCCAGCTTTGAGATCGATTCACAAAGGATCGAGCTCAGTTTGTGGGACACATCAGGTAAGAATGCGATCTTCCACATTTATTCACTGGCCTCAAATAATAGTCAGGTTTCTATAACAGATTCTTGTCCTTTGGTCATCTGTTGCTGATGTTTGTACGTTATGTTTCTCCATATGTGTCATTGAACTCCTTTACATTCCATCTAACTGCCGAGTTTCAAGCAGTTCAGGAGATTACTGTGTAGTGTAGAAGTGTAGAATTAAAATCAGTGCACAGTCTATAAATTAGTTAAAAAAAAAGTAATTAAAAAAAAGAAAAAACAAAGACAGAATTAAAGACTAACTGAATAAAAGATCCCGTGTAGCATGTACTGAGCACTCACTGAAAGGAAAAGGGGGAGAATTCTCAAGGACTTTGCATAATGAGTGAACAGAACCTTGCTTGCTAGGTGCGAAATGTGAATGCTTCAGGGTCATTCGAGATGCTGAGCTAGCCTGAAGAACTGAACCCATTTAGCAAAGGCATGCAGGGACTCTACTCTCGGAAATGTCTGCGATGTAGAGTAGGACAGTGATAATTCCTCAGGGCAGGGAGCATCTCTGCTCCTGCAAGCACCAAAAATACTTATATACTATAAGACACAAGATTTGGCTTTTCAACATAGAAACTGAACAGCTCTGGATCTTGCCTTCAGAACCAGCCATAAATCACGTCTTACTGTTTGCCTCATACATTGAAGGGTTGTGTATAAATCCTTCACTCTGTGGCCTCAGAGACTCCACTGACCGTCTGAGTTGTGGCTGTACTGTCTATAGATCACACAGTTAGCTACATGTGTTGGAGTTTGGAGTCTGGAGCTGATTACCCTCCGGAGCGTATCTCTCTCCATGGACTGACACTGCCAGCTGTGTGCTAAAATCAGCCGTTACGGGCTGGAGGAGGGGCCATGAGAACGTTGCCTGGGTTTGACCCTCTGCTCCTTTCCCAGCTGATTTCAGTAACACTCAGGGCAGCTAAGTGTATAGTGGCTACAAACATAGATGGTGTGAACACAGTGGAAATCTACACGTCATACCAGTCTGAAAGACCAGAATCCACAACAATTTGCTTTGATTGAAATTTGCTGAGGAAGTCAAGTCACTGTACATTCCATCTGGTTTTCTGACAGGACATATTGACTAAAGTCGTTTTAAAACCACCAGGCATCTCCATATAAACAGCTACTCACAGTCATAACAATAGACCAGCTACTGAGTCTTGTCAATGGCACAGTTAGCATCCGGTGTCCCGTTTGCAGCTGATAAGCAAGAATTAGAGTGATACAGGACATCCTTTCTGTCTGTTTGGATGCTACCTGTGGAGCCTGAGAATGTGAGAGCTCTTTAAAATCCCCTTGAAACGGCTTGAGAGCTGTATGTTGATGTATTTTCTTTTGTAACAGGAAGTCATAGTGACATAATGATGCACATCTTTCTGATTCACACAAGAACCAATAGCATTAGAAGTAAACAATGAACAGTAGCTTAGTGAACTAGCTAAATATATAGAAAAGCAAGAATTTTAGTGAGAGAATGTTTGTGGATTTCTCACCCATGCCTGCTGACTTTAATGAGGATTCTTCTAGAAGAACGCCCTGGATGACGAGATGCTGTGTGTTTTTGGCATACGTGTTTGAGCCGAGGTTGCCTGTCAGTGGAACAAATAGTGATGGAGAACCAGAGGGTTATCAGAGATTAGGAAGGCCTGACAGTGCATCTGTCTATTATCTATTATTATTAGCATTATTTTGGCGTTTAGAGAGTTACATAACTGTACACATGTCGTGAAGTGCCTTTTGAATGTCTCTGACAAAATAGGCAGAAAAAAAGAATAAAAATTGTATAAAATAAAATATATAATTAATGGTACAAGCAAAGAGACATATATGGATTTATGGGGGGAAAAAGTATGACTTTTTTGTAAATAAAGTGAACATCAATATGTTTGTGTTATATGTAATTCCATGCTGAAATTGTTTGAGAGTTTTTATTTATTTATTTATTTATTTATTTTTTATTTATTTATTATTTCATTTGGGAGTTCTAAAAGAGAACGTGCTCTATGTACTGGTGTTAATAAGCTGGTATGTTGAGAGAGATTGGAAACGGTAATTAGGATCCACTAATTTGAAAGTAGGTTGGAACAAAGGGCAAGCCGCTGGCTAATTTTAGTGCTATTCACGTCCCCTGGCATTTTTTCCAAGGCTTTGAGCACTCTCTTGAGGGGTTTCCTATTCCAAAGACATTCCTATTGCTTAACCCACTTTGTTGAGGGACTCTGCTGGAGTGCGGCGAATGTCTTGAGAGGATATTGTTGAGAAAGCCACAGTGAAAGACAACACTGCATTGTGGGTTAGAGGAATGGGGGTGGAGTGTGATAGTGTTCCAGGGATTCCTGCCCTGAACAGGATAGGCGTGATCTCAATCACGTAAGGTCATGATGTGCCTTGACTTGACTGCAGGAAGGCAAAGACGGAATGTGTCCTGTGTTTGTTGTGGAAACATGAGGTGATTGTGGATTGACAGTCTTGGTTGAAACATTACACATGCTCTCCAGGAGCCATTGTTTCCACGTGACAAAGAAAGCAGATCCATTCTGGAGGTAGTTGTGGGTGGTCTTGTGTTTCGAACACATTTGGCTCACTTTGTTTACATAACCAATAAATAGCTTTAGGTGACAGCCATCTTGTTTTTGTTGTTTTGTTGTTGTTGTCTACATAGTAGCTGATGTAGCATAAATGGAAAGGCAGGATAACCTTCGAAATTAGTAGAAAGAGTCAACTACATTTTGTCTCAACTGGGTTTCTGAGCCAAGACAAACATACCATTGTTGTTGGATACGTGGCTTGCATTATGAATAGATTAGAGTGGCTAGAAAAAAAAAAGTAGTCATTTTTCCCTAAGGTATTTTAGCAAGGCTTTATTGAAGGTTTTTAGTGAGAGTTTGGTTTCCTGAATATTACATTATACATAAATATGCATGAAGTTCACATTGTTTTGTGTTCTGTTTTAAGCACTTTGTATAACTTTTTTTTAACAATTACACCCCCAAACATCTGCTCACCCACAACAGAATATTTGTTTATGCGATGTGCATGAACACAGGGACACGACTCCTTTCTTTGTGTTTTAATGTTCAACAAAGTGGACTTCCATCGAAGTGGAAAAAAAAGCCAAATTCCTCAGATTCCTTTCAATGGAACGACGTTCCTACTTTCAGACCTCGAGTTTCCAGACATCAGGCAAACAGAGTGTCTTGCCAGTCTTAATTGTGACCTAGAAAACCACGAAGTGCAGACGCTTCCGAGACGGGAGAATTTGTGGACTGTCTTAGGAAACTGAACGGTGACAGTGGTGTCCTTTGCATGTCAGTGGTTAGAATTTACGAGCCTGAAAAGCAAGACGTTATGGAAATGACATTTTTGGTTTGATTGCTATTCCTGATGTGTCGAGACAGTTTCCCTTTCGACAAACAAGAACACAGTTGCTTGTCTCTCATCTATTTGTGTTTGTTTGTGTCTCTTTTTTTTTCCATTTTAAAGCGTTGTAGGTTTTTTTTGGCTGGTAAAATGCATAGATAAAAAGCATATTGTTATTTGTGATGGTCTTAAGATTGAGGACTGATACTTAATTGGGGTTCTCTTGGTAGAGTTGGATAAAAAGAGATGAAGATAAAAAATTAAAAGCCTCATCATTTTGGTTCACTTTCTTCATAAATTAAAAAAAAAAAAAAAAAAAAATATATATATATATATATATATATATATATATATATGTGTGTATATACATATGTTATGTTATGTTTTATATATATATATACATATATGTAAAATATTCAAATAAATATATAAATAAATATTAAAATAAAATAAAAAAAAATTATATATCTTAAAGATATTTTAGATTTGAACTTAAGCCCAGCAGAGTTAAAAAGTAAAATTAAATTATTATAAATTATTAAAATTATTTAATGGTAGAGGTGGAAAATAGGGTTAAACCTAGTACCTCCATTATGAAAAGATCCTTGTCATGATGACACAAATGTACTAATATCTAAAAAAAACCTTGTTCATTTTGCATTGGAAAAAACAACTCTCCAGAACTCAACTCAAAAGAATCCTATAAGGCCATTTTGCTGCATAAATTGTTGCTAAAAAATTCATGTCTGGCCATCTACGCTGTTATGTGGTAAACCCCAATAACGTCAAATGGCTTACCACAAAATTAAAAAGACCTGATGTTCCCAGTTGTACTGCTGTATTTTCTCACAAGAAAATCGTAAACAACCAGCATTTTATAAGGCTTGCTCTGGCTGGATCCTTGATTGAACTGTGAGAATGTCTTTGTATGAGTAGGTATATGAGATTCTCAGTAACTTTAATGGCACATCCCCAAAAAAGATAAAAAATCAATTCTGTTGTGAATGTCAATGTATAAATTAACATAGTTCTGAATTTTATTTAGACTAACCTATTTGCTATTGATTCAGCTGTATTTTTAACCTTTGTTTTTACAGGATCTCCATACTACGACAACGTGCGTCCACTGTCCTACCCTGACTCGGACGCCGTCCTCGTCTGTTTTGACATCAGCCGACCAGAAACCTTGGACAGCGTGTTAAAAAAGGTCTGTAATTAATATAACTTTAAATTGCATCGTTTCTGTGAAGCAGGAGCTGACATTGAAAAGCAGGTTCGGTCATCTGGATTGTTTTTGTTTTACTGGGTCAAGTGGTTTATGGACAAGAGTCTAGACTTTGCAGGGTCAAATAAAAGGTCATATAGAGCAGAAAGAGAATGTGTAGGAGGTCTGGAGGCTTTGCTTTGATTCTTGCTTGCTCTCAGAGAATGACGGGTTAACGAGGATGTGTTTGTACGTTTTGGTATGAGAGATATGGAGTCTTTGTGGGGTCGAGTACCTTGTGACCTATGGCCCGTGTTGTCACTGACACTTCTCAGCGTGCTTTATAAAAGATATATAACACTATGGGGCATGCAGTAACACAGGACTATGGAAAGTTGATTATTTGTGTATAACTGTGCCAAAGTGCACCCTAAGTGCTTTATTTCTCTTAAATGATGTAATTTGCCTCTTGATTACCATCAAATTTAGTTTATTAACAAATGACGCTTCATACTTTTTAAGCATTCCTTCCAAAATTCCCTTGCATGGATGTCTGAAAACCACCAAAGCTTTTCTTCTGTGGCAGAAGAAATGTTGGTTCCTGTTATAACTTATAAACAGTTGTTGATAAGATGAAAAAAAGCTTGCTTGTCATGAAAAAGTAAAGTTGTCCTGTGTCCTGAAGAGTTTTTCTATAGTGGATAACCTACAGACTGTTCCAGAGCACTGATACTGGAGACTCCTTCCATAAATATTACACAATATTACATCTCCTTACAGAAAACTTTATAACATGAATGATTTCTTAAAAAAGCAACTGTTTATAACCTACTTATTATTCTAATTAAATTAATTTTGAATGAAAAAATCCCTGTGAATAAGCTGTTACTATGGAAACAACAGTGAATTAAAATGAGTCTTGAATTACAAAGTCTTCGGTGTTGTGGTATAAAAAGACAGTAGAATTTTTAGTATTTTTCCTTAAGACCCAGTGAAATCGAACACTGAATGTTCCTGAATGTTCATCGAGGAACATCAAAGATGCTTTTGTCATATAACTCTAGCTAACCTTCTGTCCATTACATCTGCTTAAAGATTGATTTAATATAACTGTGTTTTTTTTCTAGTGGAAAGGAGAGATCCAAGAATTTTGCCCCAATACCAAGATGCTGTTAGTGGGATGCAAGTCAGACCTGCGCACAGATCTCAGCACCCTGGTGGAACTTTCGAATCACAGGCAAACACCTGTATCATATGATCAGGTGAGTAGTTCATAAATTATCATCTTTTATCAGTTGTACCAAGAAAAATGACTACCAGCGATTTGAATATCTGTTATGTCATCATGCAGGGATCAAACATGGCCAAGCAGATCTCGGCTCCCTACATCGAGTGTTCGGCTCTGCAGTCGGAGAACAGCGTGAGGGACATTTTCCATGTCGCCACCTTAGCCTGTGTCAACAAGAACAACAAGAACGTGAAACGCCAGAAGTCCTCCAGAACCACAAAGAGGACCTCGCACATGCCCAGTAGACCCTATCTGGAGTCGGTAACCTCGGACATGCGTAAAGATAAAGCCAAGAGCTGCACGGTTATGTGAAGGATTTGGAGAACATGGATGGGTGTCAAGGCAACGGCAAAGAGAAGGCAAAAGATATCGGTACAACTACTCAAATAAACCAGTGAAGGATACAGGATGATATCTTTGCACTTTATGTCCTTCTGTGTCTGTCCATTCTGCCCCACCTGAAATAAGCTAACCAAAAACAAACGTGCCACAGCACCAGGTGTTGGAAAGACATCCATGCTAATGCAAAAAAAAAGTTTTGGAAGGAAGTTCTGAATAATCTACATGGAGAATTGCTGAAAGACTTGATTTATGGGACATATTTCAAATGCAGGTCAAGGAAGTTTATAGTGGATGCTGATTGTGTTTTTTTGTTTTTTTTTTACTTTTAAAAAAAGGAACAGAGATGTTTGAAGGAAAGCCACATTCACACAACTAATGAGCTGTTGTGGAATTTTCCCACAGAAGACAAAAACAAGGCACTTAACAGAGTAAATGATGTGACAAACACTGTGGATAAACCTGGCTTCTCCGCCCCCCATCTTCTTGCCTTGATGATTTATCCAGACGAGAATTGGATGTGTGTCTGTCAAAGTCTGTAGGTCTGGAAACATCAGGAATCTTCTTGAGCTTTCCAGCAGATCTGTCTTTGTGGTGATGCTAACCTCAGAACATTAGTGCTTGTGTTTCTCTTCTTTCTTTTTAGAAAAAAAAAAAAAAAACGCCAAAGAAGTGTCAAAGTCAAGTGTGTTATAGTGCCAGGATTTCCTGTTTAGACTGTTATGCTTTATGTGCAGTCTTAAGTGTTTGATATATTGTTGGTGATAGTTCTGGCTTGGCTTGATGAGCATATCTCCATGAGTGACTGGGTCTTGTGGAACCAACATTAGTACTGTGTCCAACTCCAGTGCCTCCCTGTTTTTGTGTGTTGGTGTACCCAAGCTTTTCATGGCCTGGGTTTTTAAGTATTGCCCGAGAGCCTTTTAATACCTCTGCCTAATCCATCAGCATTTGGAATTTCCTGTAAGAGAATCGTCTCAGCTATGCAATATGCTGACTTTGGCCCATTTTGGCAATTTAAAAAATGGCTGGCCTGGAGAAATCTGTATATCCTCTTCGAAGAAACCTATTAGACTTATTCTTGTTTTTTGTACATGCCCTGTTTGATCTGCCGAGGTAAAAATTTCTCTGTAGTATCAGGGGAATGGAATATTCAAGTACATCCTTAGTCCACATTAAAAGCAATGCTCACATAGCCTCAAGCACCAGTAGACCTAGTATCAAACTGGAACACAACCTAGCTACGGGATTATTTCCCAGTGTATTGGTCACTACCTTAAACCTTCCTTCAGACAGGTGCCTCACAGTCCTCCTAGGCATTTTTATTCAGCTTGCAGGTTTATGCCATGATTTCCAATATCCAGTGTTAGCTGTAGCGTGTCAGCCTTTTAAATTTTGAATGTTGAAATCCATTTCTATGTCTCTATGATATGTTTCTGCAATATTTATTAATTTTTTTTTTTAATAAAATGCAGTGTATAGTATGATATTTTCGGTGCTATCTTTTTTTTTTTATTTTTACTGTTGGACAAACAAGCAAAACAGATATATATCAGTTAATACACACACACACATATATATATATATATATATATATATATATATATATATATATATATATATATATATATATATATTATTTAAAAAATCTTTAAAGATGAATTTCTTTTAATATAGAAATATGAAGTGCTCTGCAATCCCAAGCTTAAAAATCCACCCGAATCTACACACACATCACTTTCAATTAATCAATCCCAGATTTTATATGAGTGCATTTTGTCAGCTTAATCTGCAGTTAAATAAAAATCATTTCACGCTTTGCCATTTCCACAGTAAAACGGTATCCGTCTTGCACTCGTCTCTCCGAGTCATGGATACGAATAGCGTCTCAAATCCCTGTTCTGAATTTTGTAAACACAAGAGGAAAAAAAACAAAGGAATAATATTTTCAGTGTGATTGAAGATCCTGCGATATGCCGGATGATTTAAATTGGGGTCATCAGACACACACAGTGGCTTTTAAAGTCACGCTGGAAATAAAACGCCTCTATTAACTCTGGCATGTGGACCGATTTGCTGTTGATGTTCGAGATGGAAAAATTTCATGCTTGGCTAATGTTTTGTTTGCATTGTCTGAATAATGTGCATGGCTGTGCAAGCCTTGAAAGATTACACCCACAGCTGGATAGAGCTATTCATAAACATCTCTGATTGAAGCTTGTACTATTTTATTATATGGGAAGGCTAACCGAGCTAAGAGCAAAATAATTCTCTACGTATACGTCTTTATGGCTGAATAAGTCCGACCTAAATGTTCTTTTGTCTGTCTTGGTGATGCTTAGCAGTGCATGCTGCAATAAAAAATATCCACCATGGTAGGCTTATCTTAATTTTCACCTGTATTCCATTTATTTGGTCTATTGAAAAAGAATAAGGGACTTTGTTGAGTTAGACTGGAGCAGCTTCTGGTTTTATCTTTCCACAATCACTCTTCCTTACTCCCCTATTTCCAGATACCTTCCTTCCAAACGCTTTCCATATACAAAGTGTGACATGGTGCATGACGGCTCCCGTGGAATTTGATCCATTATACTGAAAATTTCCAGCCCCCCTTCTGTATCTGTATGATGGCCTTTCTGCAGCTCATCACCATCCCCCTCAGTTTTCTCTGCTGGGCAGGAGGCAGACCACTGTGTAATGACACACTGAACATATGCTTGTCTCGCATCATAAGGTATCAGAGCGGCTAAACGGTTTCCTTGATTCGCAATCAGGGAAAATTTAGGGAAAATGAGCAAATAACCTTTTGGAACAGACAATAAATGGTTGTAAACTGATTTAACTTGCATGAAATGCATATTTAAATTTGCCTACAAATTTTCATTCTTTTGACCAGTCCAGAAATTCTTAATTTCAGTAAACCAGGCCATTTAGTGTTTTGATATAAGTATTTCTAGAGAACACAAACGTCTTGTGCATAATGATGTGAAGATTTTGATCCATTCCTTTTTATTTGGTTCACAAGGACAAATACAGTGGAACCTCAGCATACAAATTCAATTCTGGAGGCAAGTTGCGAAACGAATTTTCCCATAAGAAATAATGTAAATGCAGATAATCCGTTTCAGCCACCCAAAAATATTAGCAATATTACCGATACGAAGCGTATGTAAACTGTATGGCTGCTTACAAAGAACTGACCCAAGCCAAGCATTCCATGTCAAGGGTCCTCACAGGAAGTCGTGCCACCAAGCTTGGGCTAAAAATAGAACAGCCCACCCACGCCACCGATCTGTCAACAAAAAAAACCGCCCGAAAAATCACCTAGCTTTTGAACGCATGCTGAAGGCAACTCTGGTATCGTGGGTTGACTCTTTTGAAACAGTTTTCACTGACTGAAAAAAAATCGCGAACAAGTTTTGAACGGCTCCCGGGCGTACAGGAGTTCGGTTCGGTTCGTTTGTATGCCGAAAATTCCAAACACTTTTGTACTTATCCAGATAAAAAAGTGATGTCTGCTGTTAAAAATGTTGACATTACCGACAACGTGGTCATTTTACATTTTTAAAAACACCAAGCAAGGTCCCCAGGTGAGGCAAAGCACTAATGCAGAACTACTACACTGTAAAAACAGTGGTTCAACTGCTGAGTTCAAATCGTGAGGAGAAAAACTATTCCAACACCTCAGTATCTAAAATGGAAATATTTTTATGAGCTCTTCTGAGGAGCACAGGCTTGGAGTGAGAAATAGTCACCAATAAGTGACAGTATTATAAATTAAAGCACATGGAAATCATCATCAGAGATGCATCACGCATGACACACACACACACACACACACACACACACTCATAGACCTCCACAAAGACATGGCTCAAGACATGACGTATGAACCGTAATATTCTGAATTTCTGTTTCGTCTACACAAGTAGATCCCACTGTGCATTTAGTGCTGCTGTGGTATGCGTGTTGGAACAAGTCAGTTCATTATCATACCCTCAGATATGTCAAAAGGCAGATTATCAATTTAGCAAACTAAATTTAGTTCAACTCAGGTATTATTATCATTTCCATAAACTCAAGGTGCTTCAAGCGATTCATGAATAAACATGTTTGTGTGAATATACAGTATAATAGTATTTTTGCTTAAAGCAATGGAAATTCTATTAAAAATGTATTGGGGACCTTTTTTTTTCACATATATTTTATGGAACATTCTGGAATATTCTGAAATCCTGCAGAAGAAGGATCACAATTTTTCATCATAACATTTCAGCTAGACACACCTTCATTCCTCAAACAATCATCATTCTGTATGATAGCTATGGTCCACCAGTTTGGTCAACCCACTGTCCAGCTCTCCACCATCACAACCAGGCTGGGTGTAGTAAGCTCAAGTGTTAGTCAGGGACATCTTTTCAAATTTCTGCATCAGAAAATGGCATAACACTTGGAGAAAAGCACAATCTGTCCTGTTATCGATACATGAGCTCACAGATGCCTGTGATTGGCTAGTTTCACAGTGATTGACAGCGGAGTAAGGGTTTCTTATCTCTCCCATGGATTTTGATTTCATTTGGACTCCCGTTGCTGGATATCTGTTGCATTTTTGTGAGACACCTTTCTGTTGTGCCATTTGGGAGCCGGAATGCTATGATTTTACACGAAATTTGTATGTCTTAATGGTGTGATTTTACACTTGTCAGGAAAAACGTTAAACTTGTTGAACTATCAAATGCAACATGGTTTCAGTTCATGAGCATTAGTGCATGAGTTGTTGTGTTACCTTGAACAGCTATGTTTAGAGTAGACGGTTTGGTTTAGCGAATCCTATTTCCTTAAAGAAAGCCTGATAAAGCATGATAATTTTTTTTTAACTTGTTTGTCCATTTCTCTCTTTAGACATGACCTTTAGGTAGCAAACCTCAAAGAAGAAAGTAAGACACTGGGGATTAATATTATTATAAAAGAGCCTTAGTTTGTTGTGGAACTTAAACAACTGTGAAAAGCAATCATTTCCTGCATTGATGTATACTGAAGATCTGAGATGAGAGAATTTTTTTACAGAGAAATTGCTTTTCAGAGTGATGGATTGATGTCCCGGTCACCTTGGGTGAAGATAAGCCACCAGTTAAGGTGGACTGTCAGTCAAACCCGAGGAAGAAGCTGTACTAGAAGTTCTGGTGTATAGAATTATTTTAGAACACTGTCCCTCTGGAAGACGAGGTGGACACTCTGCCATTATTACATACATCCCCCCCTCCCCCCACCCCCCCCCACCCCCCCGATGACCCCCAGATGTTTAGGACTTGGGGGACATGGTGGTTTGGTGGTTAGCATGTTTGCCTCACACCTGCAGGGTTGGGGGTTCGATTCCCACCTCCACCGTGTGTGTGGAGTTTGCATGTTCTCCTCGTGCCTTGGGGGTTTCCTCTGGGTACTCCGGTTTCCTCCCCTGATCCAAAGCCATGCATTTTAGGTTGATTGGCATCTCTAAATTGTCCGGAGGGTGTGTGTGTGCCCTGCAATGGGTTGGCACTCCATCCAGGGTGTATCCTGCCTTGATGCCCAATGACGCCTGAGATAGGCACAGGCTCCCCGTGACCCGAGAAGAGATCGGATAAGCGGTAGACAATGAATGAATGAACGAATGTTTAGGACTTCTCAGGGGATTCAGACCCCAGCATGATGTTCCTCTCAAGCTGTTTGATTGTTTCAGAAGATCTTGTTTGACATTGGAGTGTCATTAATATTTCAGACTTCAAGAGCTGTACATGGTTCACATGAAACATTGTGGTTTAAAAGGAAAAATATCTTTCAGCAGGAATTAAGCAATTAGAAAACGGTGTCAGTTTGTTTTGACTGTGGGAATGTTCAAAAACCTCTGTCCATAACATTACGTTACCACTGCTGTGGATCTCAACTGCGCATATTTATTTTATGCTCATGAGAACCCTGGAACCAAACATGTTATTTAATCTAATGCAGCTGTGGGTAAACAGATTTGTATGAAATCATAACTGTGATATGGTCCAGATGTGGATTTGTGGGCTTGGCAGTTTTAGTTATAGTGGAAATGAGCTGAAAGACTTCATCTTTATGATTCATTGCAACACAATTATTTTATTACCAACATTCTCATGACAGTGAAAATAAAGCACCAAAATAAGAGTAAAAATCTATAATGAACCCATGTGAAGTCAACTGATTTAAGAAGAAACTCCTCTTTTTAAAAAGTATTCTTAGACTTACTATTCTTAGACACAGTGCGACATGCAGTGAAATGCTTTTTACCACTGTACAGAACAGAGAAAAAATAAATTGAAAAATATAAATTAAGAAACATTTGTGGGTATTGTACAGAAAAGTCCAAGCTCTGTGTATTTTCCTGGTTGAGGGCATTAATGACCTGTGGGAAAAAGCTCCTCTTCATTCTCCAGTGTTGGTCTTCAGGGAGAAAAAGTACTTCTTTGACCGCAACAAAGAGAAGAATCCATTGTCAGAATGGCTGAGGTCACTGTCTTCCAGGCCTTGGTCCAGCACTGCTTGTTGTAGATCATCTGCAGGACAGAGAGCTCAGTGTGGATGGTCCTCTGAGCTGATCAACCTGTCCTGCTGGTGCTGTTCCCCAACCAGACTATAATACTCTCAATGGTGCCTGTGTAGAAGGTCCTTAGCACCTGAGAGGGCAGTTTAAAGTCCTTTAAGTATCTAAGGTGGTAGAGGTGGCCTTCTTCATCAGGGTGTTGATGTAAAAACTTACCAGATGGTCTGTTTTGCATAGATTAGTAACTCATTTTGTGCTTAAGGTCAGAGTTTTCGGATTAAGATGCAGTTCAATGACAATAGTCAACATGACAGCGGTATATTTTAACATAATATTTCATAATATTTCTTTTCAACATGACAAACTGTTAAAAAGAATGTTTTGGAGTGTCACATTAAAATTTTCCAGATGTGTACAGAATACACAGAAGGAAGTTCGAACAAATCTTCTTCAAGTATTATCCAGTCTCCTTTCCCTCACCCTGGGTCAAATCACACCACCCCAGTGTGGATTATTTTTCTGTAACATCTTACCTCACATGTATTATTCCTTATGTATCATATGAAGCTGGATGTGACAATGGAAAGATTTTCAAATGAAATCCTGATTTTTAAATGAATCGTGTCATTCTTTTGTTTTTAGTCATGTATGTTGCATATACACTGATCATAACATTTTGACCACCTGGCTAATATTGTGTCGGTCCCCCTTTTGCTGCCAAAACAGTCCTGACCCGTCGAGGCATGGACTGCACTAGATCCCTGAAGGTGTGCTGTGGTATCTGGCACCAAGATGTTAGCAGCAGATCCTTTAAGTCCTGTAAATTGCGAGGTGGACCCTCCATGGATCGGACTTGTTTGTCCAGCACATCCCACAGATGCTCGATTGGATTGAGATCTGGGGAATATGGAGGCCAAGTCAACACCTCAAACTGTTTGTTGTGCTCATCAAACCATTCCTGAACCATTTTTTGCTTTGTGGCACGGCACATTATCCTGCTGAAACAGGCCACAGCCATCAGGGAATAGCATTTTCATGAAAGGGTGTACATGTCAAAGTAACATCCACTTGGATGGCAGGACCCAAGGTTTCCCAGCAGAACATTGTCCAAAGCATGACACTGCCTCCGCTGGCTTGCCTTCTTCCCATAGTGCATCCTGGTGCCATGTGTTCCCCAGGAAAGCAACGCACCCAGCCATCCATGTGATGTATAAGAAAACGTGATTGATCAGACCAGGCCACCTTCTTCCATTGCTCCGTGGTCCAGTTCTGATGCTCACATGCTCATTGTTTCGCGCTGTCGGAGGTGCACAGGGGTCAGCATGGGCACCCTGACTGTTCTGCGGCTATGCAGCCCCTTAAACAACAAACTGTGCTGGTTCACCACTGTTCCTTCCTTGGACCACTTTTGATAGATACTGACCACTGCAGACCGCAAGAGCTGCAGTTTTGGAGATGTTCTGATCCAGTGGTCTAGCCATCACAATTTTGCCCTTTGTCAAACTCGCTCAAATCCTTACGCTTGTCCATTTTTCCTGCTTCTAACACATCAACTTTGAGGACAAAATGTTCCCTTGCTGCCTAATATATCCCACCCACTAACAGGTGCCATGATGAGGAGATACTCAGTGTTATTCACTTCACCTCTCACTGCTCACAATGTTATGCCTGATTGGTGTATAGTACAGACATAGTAAAATATTTGAATATATTTATGTGTGTGTGTGTGTGTGTGTGTGTATTATGTGATTCATGGTGATGTTTTCCTATACAGCAAATTTGTAACCTAACAAATGCTGCTCCGCTGCCCTATTTTCTTTTAAAATAAATTCACAAACAAATTCAGTCTTTTGGATATGACATAGTAAAAAAGTAAAGCTGCCACATTCCTCGGAACGAAGGCAGTTCTTAAAAGTTCTGTACATGAGAGTTAAATTTGCATTTCCTTGAAGTCAGTCAGTTCTGGCACAGCTTATGGTGGAATGTTCAAAGGACGATATTTTTGCCTTCCTGGAGAACTTAGAGAGTGCAGATTGGGAAGCAGAACTTAAGAGATTTTCAAATGTCACTCTAATTTCCCATGAGCTTTAGGGCTTGCCTCATCCTCCAGGCTCTGAGCAGAAACAAGCACCCCACTAGTCCACCCCTTCAATCCACCCCAACCCTGTTCTCTTTGCTGCTGTAACTTGAAGAAAAATTTCAAAGTACTCGCATGCTATTTCATGTTATTTCTTTCCTCTAATTTACATTTTTTTTAATTAAATGTTTAGTCTTCATCAATTAAGAATAAATCATTAGACTCAGTTCTTATAAAATAAAAAAAAAAAGATTTTATTTTATATAAATACAATTACAAAATGTATTTATATAAAATGTATTTAAAAATCTTTGCAGTCACCGACTATGAAGAAAAATATATAAAATTATATAAAGAATAATATGAGAACCCATTTTGCAAGGAAGTTTAATAAAGAAACTTGAGAACCCAGAATATTATGGAATATCTGGGTATCGTCCTGAAGGCTGAGCTGTGTGAACTGGCTGGAGTGTAAATGTATAGAGGAACAAAAACAATACATTTTGTCATTTCAAATCAGTCAATACAGGAATTTTTGCAATTTATTGAATAAAAAGACCAGCCAATAGAAACCAAGCCAGGCCTGTCATTAGCTATTATTAATCAAAGTGCATCAAAAGAGCACTCAAATTCCACTAATGGTTTTGTTATTCACTAATTTATATATTTCTGCCATTTGTCAGGTGCTCTTATACAGGGCGACTTACATTTTTATCACAGTTTTATACAATTGAGGGTTAAAAGCCTTGCTCAAGGGCCCAGCAGTGATAGCTTGGTGGGCCTGGGGTTTGAACTCACAACCATCTGCTTGGTAGGTCAATGGCTAAGCCGCTAAGCTACCATATCCCCTGATACACAACAATTTCATCTTTGGTATGTATTAAAGATTGATCCTCACATCAAATCAGAGTTAGTTTAAGTTTGAGGGTAACATTTTAACAACCTGAAAACCCCTCTTCCAAAGATTTGTTGTTAAATAAAGAAAATCAGTATTTAAATCGATCCTTCAGCAAGCATACCTATATCTGTAAGAGTTTAATATCTATGATGAAAACCTAGGCTTAAATTTGATCTCAAACTTCATGCTGTCATAATAGTATTGCATATTGTATATGAATTTCCCGGTAGTGGATTTATTTTGTTTAGTAATATGATCTCTATTAGCTAACTAGTCATTAAGTCATTAAGGTTCTGCAAGATTCTTTTTATTAATTTTGAAATATGAACAAATCAGTAGATCCAAATCAAAAGCACATTTGCATATGCATACAAGAAAGGATTATAGAGACTCATACCCAGGATATTCAGACACTAGATATCATTTTTAATTTTAATTCAACACTGAAACACAACACATGCGACTGTATTCAATCAATAGTCTGTTTTTCAGCACTTGAAAGGTTCAGGATGAAGTGCAGAGGAGGAAGAATACAGGCTCAGGGTTGAGTTTTATTAGAAGCAAATTCAAGGAGACAAATCAAAAGGAGCATGCGGTGATCATAAACCAGACTCATGCAGAGGGTCTGATTATCAGCAAACAGACAAACATGAACGGAGAGTGACTAAATTCAGACTAAATAAACAGTTTCAAGTCAAACAGGAGAACAAATACTGCGGTGAAAATATCTTGAATAGAATCAGATTGAGTTTGTATTTGCAATTAAAAATTACAAATTTAATATTATTAAACCTATTTCTAGCCTTTTTTTGTGTTTTGTTTAATGATATTAAATTTTCTTAGTCTATTGACAAATAATTTGTCTTCTGGAAATAAATGCCAATTTATTTAAATAAATTAACTTTATTATCCGTCAATAGAGCAAGACATTTTCAAGTTTAATATTAATAAAAATGATTTCTATTTAGTTTTGTCTTTTATTTGCTTATCTCACAATAGGAAATAGCAGATAAATGCAAATATATTCAAGATATTTTTACTTGCTATGATCATTTTTAAGACAAGGAATCAGTAACTGGAGATTGGGTTTATTTTATAGTTAAATATAATCTATTCAGATTTTAAATCAAATAAAAAACCTAGCTATAAAAAGAGCTCATATAACATTTTGATGTTGGCCTTTAACTTCTTAAAAACACCCCAGTTTGGATTATTTTTCTGTAACATCTTACCTCACATGTATTATTCCTTATGTATCATATGAAGCTGGATGTGACAATGGAAAGATTTTCAAATGAATTCCTGATTTTTAAATGAAATGTGTCATTCTTTTGTTTTTAGTCATGTATGTTGCATATACACTGATCATAACATTATGACCACCTGGCTAATATTGTGTCGGTCCCCCTTTTGCTGCCAAAACAGTCCTGACCCGTCGAGGCATGGACTGCACTAGATCCCTGAAGGTGTGCTGTGGTATCTGGCACCAAGATGTTAGCAGCAGATCCTTTAAGTCCTGTAAATTGCGAGGTGGACCCTCCATGGATCGGACTTGTTTGTCCAGCACATCCCACAGATGCTCGATTGGATTGAGATCTGGGGAATATGGAGGCCAAGTCAACACCTCAAACTGTTTGTTGTGCTCATCAAACCATTACTGAACCATTTTTGCCTTGTGGCACGGCACATTATCCTGCTGAAACAGGCCAGAGCCATCAGGGAATAGCATTTCCGTGAAAGGGTGTACATGTCAAAGTAACATCCACTTGGATGGCAGGACCCAAGGTTTCCCAGCAGAACATTGTCCAAAGCATGACACTGCCTCCGCTGGCTTGCCTTCTTCCCATAGTGCATCCTGGTGCCATGTGTTCCCCAGGAAAGCAATGCATCCGGCCATCCATGTGATGTATAAGAAAACCTGATTGATCAGACCAGGCCACCTTCTTCCATTGCTCCGTGGTCCAGTTCTGATGCTCACATGCTCATTGTTTCGCGCTGTCGGAGGTGCACAGGGGTCAGCATGGGCACCCTGACTGTTCTGCGGCTATGCATCCCCATAAACAAGAAACTGTCCTGGTTCACCACTGTTCCTTCCTTGGACCACTTTTGATAGATACTGACCACTGCAGACCGCAAGAGCTGCAGTTTTGGAGATGCTCTGATCCAGTGGTCTAGCCATCACAATTTGGCCCTTCGTCAAATTCGCTCAAATCCTTACGCTTGTCCATTTTTCCTGATTCCAACACATCAACTTTGAGGACAAAATGTTCCCTTGCTGCCTAATATATCCCACCCACTACCAGGTGCCATGATGAGGAGATACTCAGTGTTATTCACTTCACCTCTCAGTGCTCAGAATGTTATGGCTGATTGGTGTATAGTACAGACATAGTAAAATATTTGAATATATTTATGTGTGTGTGTGTGTGTGTGTGTGTGTGTGTGTATTATGTGATTCATGGTGATGTTTTCCTATACAGCAAATTTGTAACCTAACAAATGCCGCTCCGCTGCCCTATTTTCTTTTAAAATAAATTCTATTTTTCTATACTATTATGACAGCATGAAGTTTGAGATCAAATTTAAGCCTAGGTTTACCATTTTGTCTTTTATTTGCTTATCTCGCAATAGGAAATAGCAGATAAATGCAAATATATTCAAGATATTTTTACTTGCTAAGATCATTTTTAAGACAAGGAATCAGTAACTGGAGATTGGTTTTATTTTATAGTTAAATATAATCTATTCAGATTTTAAATCAAATAAAAAACCTAGCTATAAAAAGAGCTCATATAACATTTTGATGTTGGCCTTTAACTTCTTAAAAACCCCAAGACACTATATAATCACCCACAGTAAAAAAAATTAATAAATAAAAAAATTAATACATAATTTGCAGAAACCTTTAAAACCAGCACATTGAGCTCATTTTTATTTAAATATACACCAATCAGCCGTAACATTATGAGCACTGAGAGGTGAAGTGAATAAGACTGATGATCTCCTCATCATGGCACCTGTTAGTGGGTGGGATATATTAGGCAGCAAGTGAACATTTCGTCCTCAAAGTTGATGTGTTAGAAGCAGGAAAAATGGACAAGCGGAAGGATTTGAGCGAGTTTGACGAAGGGCCAAATTGTCATGGCTAGACCACTGGATCAGAACATCTCCAAAACTGCAGGTCTTGTGGGGTGTTCCTGGTCTCCAGTGGTCACTATCTATCAAAAGTATCCTTTAAGAACTGTAAGTCCTTTAAGTCCTGGCCTGATACCACAGCATATCATTTTTTGCATAAAAATCCCTTCTTTATTACTCCCTTAAAACATCTCGCTGTGTAATCATCACCCATCCCCACAGCACAAGGTGACTTTTGGATATAAATAAAAGGTCATACATTGTTCCGGTCATCCAGGACATGGTTTTATGGATTTAGTAGCAGGAGAGGGGATAGAATGTGACTGACCTGTATAGATTAACCTTTCTGGCTTTGACCCCTTGCTGTGTGGTGATGCTGTGGGGTCCCTGATCTCCATCACACAGGTCCTGAAAGGATGTCTGAGCAACCTGACAGAGAAATGAATATAAAATCCCAACCTTTACCTTATAACAGTTTTGGATAAGCTAGTTTAGATTTATTAGCATTATATCCATACTTAGGATTATGAAGTTCACTCTTAGTTGCTCTGCTGTTCTACTTTTTGTTCTGTAGATCTCTGAAAAGGAGTCTGAGCCATGAGTCTAAGATTTCTTTCCTGGAGGTAAACATCTGGTGAACCTGGGATAGATCTTATGGTCAGAGGGTTATCTTATGTCACAAGAATTATGAACAATTAGACACTTAAAATCTGAAATATTTACATAATCATTTATTTTCCTTTTCCAAGAACTTTGATTGCAATGTTATGAAATTGAATAGATCAATATGATCATCAAGTTTATTATTATTTTCTATAATTAACAGCTGCACAAAATCAAAGGTAACACTGAGGGCTGCTATACTGTGCAGCCATCATAACAAGCAGATGGTTTCGATGCTGTAGAGCTATATTTAGACATGCTACTTTAATTAAATAAAGCTGTGCACCTGTTAAATGACTCATCCATCATCTGATCTGGAAGAAACAAGCCTCATAAACCTGCAAATCTGATTCAATGTTGTTGAACATAAGTATATATTCAAATAGGAGATGTAGCTAAAATGACGAATGCAACATACTCAAGAAAAGCATTTCTCTGATTGACAAGTTCATGTTTCCAGGCTACTTAAATCTGCGCTTCAAGTCTTCAACTTCATCCGCAATATGGCTACATTATGCTGCATAAATGATTCGCCTTGTGTTCTGACTTAAAGTACGATCCAGACGAATGCTGCACTGACCTTCACTCCTGTGATGTGGGATTTGAGGCTGATTTTCTCTGCATAGTAATTACCACTGGTGTATGTGTGCATGTGTGTATATGTGCACTGTATGTATAAGGCTTTTCTCTAATTAGCCTGGACTGCATTTTCCATGCACTGACTACCAGAATGACAGAAATACATTGCATCAGACTGGTACAGAGCCCACTTGAATTAAGTTTCAAGTTAGTGACACCTTCATTAAGAAATATATCTGAGAGAGAGAGAGAGAGAGAGAGAGAGAGAGAGAGAGAGAGAGAGAGAGAGAGAGATACTGTATATACACTTCTTCTTGACAAAATATCGTTAGCTGTAATATGAAATGCATTTACTTCATACTGAAAACAATACTGGAAAATATCTTCTGTGCCACAAAGACCACACGTTTATGACCAAGCCTAGTACACATACAGTACACTACAATGATGCTAAACATGCAGGGTGTCTTCCTTCAGAATATGAGATTTCCCTGTGCTTGCACATTCCTTGCAGATACAAATGACAAAGCAGTGACCTTGTGCCCATGACTCCACATGGGTAGTCTATAAAAGGTGACCAAGATGACCGTCTGTCCTCACTGCGAGCGCCAGAAGAGGGAATCTTACCACTCTGCTTGTGTGGAAGGAGAACATGTACCTAAATTGCATAGCTATGAGATATTTAATTCAAGAAATGTTTAATTCCAATTCCAATTTTATGTCACATACACAATCTTGCACAATACAACATGTGGTGAATGCAGAACTGTCTGTGTATAAGAAATTGAGATAAGGATTCAAAAAAAGGTTAAAAATAGAATTTAAAAATAAAATAGAATAAGATTAGAAAGACCAAAGGAGAATAATAAGGAAATAAATGCAATCTATTGTACAATCAAGTAGCTAATGAGTAAAGTGTGTGCACTGGGTGTGAAGTTTTAATATAAAAAATCTTTTAGATCTATGGCCACAAACCAATGGTCATATACTTAGCAATGAAGACCTCAGTAGGGTGGGTGTTTGAGGTGGTCAATGGTGAAAGAGTAAACAATACTCTGTATTCTCAGGAGCCACTGATGCTATCAAGCTCCATTGTTCTAGCTGCAGAGAGGAAAACCAGCCCACCATTGACTGCATATTTAAAGAAAAGGTCTCAGGATGCCTCAGCACTTGCAGTCCTGTAAATATGATCTTAATTTAATCTGGCACTAACCTGTTTTTCTGTTCTGGTGGCACAAGCATGTTTCCTGTACAACTCCTTCTGTCCACTGTTTTTTGAAACCCTACTTCCCAGAAATAAAGGGTATCTAAAGGTAGATTGCTGCACCGATTTTCTGACATAGCTCAGCTCTTTCAATGTTTCCAACAAGATGCAACCAGCCTGCAGTGGTAGAAGAGTGCATTTACTGTGTTGTGGTCTGCTATAGGGGCAGCATCATTGTCAGGGATACCAGCAGGTTTAACAAGCTAAGGCTGGATTTTTCTATCATTGGACACAAACTGGAGACGTTTGAACAAGGAGCGAACAAGCTGCTCTCCATCATGGACAATATGCTACAAAGCTAGTGGAGCTTATTCTCCAAAAGACCCGTCCAAATTCGTTGTCACAGAGAACGTTACACTCTCACACTGCACTTCTACAACCATTAACGTCACCATATTCCAGACTTTCAAGGTTCTTCATATTTATTATCTACTGCCCTCTGCACATGTGTACTTTGATGTAAATACTGATGTAAATGTGGTTAAATCCACAACTGTGCTTCATATTTGCACTACTACTAGAGCTATCTATCTCTTTTGCCTCAAGTGGCTACATAGAGGTCAGGAAAGGTGTTTTTTTAATAGTGCTAGAGCTAACCAAACTTATCATCAGAGTGTACCATGTGTGAGGTCACCAGTGTATTTGCCTCATTGATCTTATCACTAATGCTTTTGCATTGTCCATTGAAACCAGTTTGTGTGTTCCTAATCAGCTTGTAGCTTCAGTGCACCATTGCACCATTCAGAACCCTAAACAAAATGTGTGCATTGTGAAATAGCCCGCTAAACCCTAAAGAAATGTGTGCATTGTGAAATAGCCTGCTTATTTGCTTGGGTGGTTGTATTGAATGGATCAGACCACTTACTTCCTTACTAGGGGTTACAATTACGTGAGGTCACTTGATGTGCAAATGGGGCCATGAGAGAAACTTTTTTGAAACTCTCACAACTCTCTTTGGGGGGTGGTGGTGGCTCAAGTGGTTAAGGGTCTGGATTGTTGATGGGAAGATCGGGGTTCTGTTGGGCCCCTCAGCAAGGCCTTTTACCTTCTCTGCCCAGGGACGCTGTAACATGGCTGACCCTGTGCCCTGACTCTAACTTCCAAAGATAGGATATGCAAAGAAGGAACAGTGGAACCTTGGCATACGAATGCCCCCCACTTATGAATTTTCACCTTAAGAATTCAAATTTTGCAAGAAAACATTTTCGGCATATGAACGAACCGAACCGATGCCAACGAAGTTGCGCATGCGTCCGGGAGCCGTTCAAAACCTGTTTGCGTCAGTGGATAGCCAAAAGAAGCAAACCGAATTGAGTTTACGGATTTTACGACTGTTTCTTCAGTCAAAGAAAGCTGTTTTGAAAGAGTCAACCCATGATACCAACGTTGCCTTCGGCATGCGTTCAAATGTGATTTTTCACACTTTTTTTCTCGACAGATTGGTGGCGTGAGTGGTCTTTTCTATTTTTAGCCCAAGCTTTGGTGGCACGACTTCCTGTGACAACCCTTGACCCTTGGAAATTGGAAATATCTGCATTTACATAATTTCTTATGGGAAAAATTATGGGAAAATTCGTATCAAAATATGAATTTTTGCCTTAAGAACTCTCCTTCAGAACGAATTTAATTTGTATGCCTAGGTTCCACAGAATTTCACTCTGCTGTAATGTATATGTGAAAAAAATAAAGGCTTCCTCTTGTCTTGTTCATTCATTTATCTATGTATTTTTATTTCATTTATTCATTTAACTCTTCCAAGGTTTTCAGTTAATTGCTATTAATAGCTTCTATTCTTTTTTTGTGTGTGTTGTGATGCAAATACACTTTAAATCAAAGTGTTCCAAGTCAGAAACACTTTGAACAAAAAAATCAATCGAAGTTTTTTAAGGCATTATACATTTTAGGTGTACTTCCTGTGCTAAGATGAATAGGCAACAAGTAGGGAAATCCATCATGTTCATAATGTGTATACAGTGTACAACATTACGCAATAGGTCCACATTAAAGTCTTAGTAAGTCCATTGGTCTTGCACAAGCATAAGGTTAAACCACATCTATCTGGAAAATTCAATCTTTCTTTTCTGCCCTCTTTATATTTTTGGCAAAAATCACTCACTTATACCATATGCAGTATAGTATGTAGTGTAAAGTGAGTAGTATGTGCAGTAAACCAGTGCATAGCTCCACATACTACAGCTGCTCATTATTGAGAAAACCATTGATCCATAAGGCTTTGAAAAACGAGGACGAACCACCGACGAAGCACTTAACTACAAAAAGATGTATAGCTACGACTATGTCCTTCAGTCTTGTGATTAATTAAAGAGCTGACTTTCTATGGTAGAAAAATACTTTTTCAGGACTCTATAATTCATCCAAAAATATGAGAATATAAAAACTGTTTTAAATCAGCCACTTTATGCAGTCATTTTAATGGAACTTTAGCGAGTAAATGAATGAATTCTTTAATACATCGTTGAAATTCGGCCACAGTGTAAACAAAGCTGGTGAGAAAGGCGAACATTAAAAGATTTCGTTGAAATGATAGAATGAAAGACAGCTTTGTGCACGGCGGAGGACAAAATATTGCTGCTATAGAAATGAGTTCACCTTGCTCTGTTGTGTGAAATTATGCAATCAGAGTTGTTTGTATTCACGCACTCTTCTTTTTCCACAATTTTCCACAATGGCATGGATTCTCACTCGAACGGCGAAGCGGCACTGATTTTGATTATGCATTGTGTGTTTGATTGCCTGTTCCTTTATTCCTGCCCAGCTCCTATAGTGTCTGAAGGTTGAGAAAATCACTCATGCTGCTTTTTCTTTTTATTCTTTTCCCATATGTTGCCTTCAGGTTTGACCTCCAGGTCTTGGTCTCTCTCGGCCCATCTGCTCCCCTGCTATGCCAGTCGTGGCCATTTTCCAGATTGTTACCAGCAGAGCCTTGGCAGCATGTCCTTGGTTGTCCCCCACTGACAACCGATGCAACATTTCGTTTGTCATTTGGATTAGAGATATTTGTCATGAATGAATGAACATAAAGCATGCTGTAAAAATAAATACCAGACGTTTTTAGAATGATTAGTATTTATATTTTTAATTCCCCACCTTAAGCAGCAAGCAATTATTAAGTTCTATATACAAAATTCAACAAATTAATTGCTGTGTAATGTTTTTCTTATGATTAGGAGGCATTCAAATGGAGGATAGTGAACATTCTGACCTTTTCCAAGTTTAAATGAAGATTATCATTATGAAGTTCGCCACCCATGCTATTTGACATAAGCATAAGGCTTATTCTACATAAATTTATAAAAAATCATTGCAAGTCACCATAATGATGTTAGAAAATGCACAACATTCTTCAACATTTGTTTATGAAATAGATGTCAGCTCTGTTTCTTCTCTTTGTGTCACTCTTTGTACCACAGCAGCGTCTTCTTCTTTCCAGCCCTCCATTGAAATGGAAATTCGCCCAGGAAAAATAAACCTCAGGCATCTGCATCCCGCTGTGCCTGTTCATTCGGCTTTCCATAATCCCTCCTCGTAGACGTAGAAGCAGAGCTTGGATGAATTTGTCCATACTTTATACTCCTCCATACAGCTTCGCTAGCTTCACCTGGTCCGTTCGCATGAAATACAAACCCTCATATTTTCTCTTTGAAAAATGCTTCTCATTAGAGTATCTGCATTGGAGGTTTCTGCAAAGATCTTGTACTCTGCCTCATCCATCTTTGTTGCAAGCTGAACACACACACACACAAAAAAAAGAAGAAGGAAATTAAGACAAAAGATAATAATCCCCCCTGGAGTGGGCTCTACTTGCAGACTATAATTTATTTAGATTTATTAGAAGGACCAAACAGCATCCAGGCCTCATGGAGACACATCAAGCTGTGGCAGGATGGTGGGGGGTAGAGAATTATAAAGAGAAGACCCCTCAGGGTAGGTTTAGGAACCAGGGAGAGATGGGAAAAGTGTGTGTGTGTGTGATATGGTGTTTGTGTGAATTACAGTGAATTGAACATCCACCCTTATATCTATCTGGTCTTTCTCACTCCCCCAGCTGCAATGCATCCATGCATGGGGAGGACTAATTATGTTTCGCTCCAGCTATCTGCGTGTTTAATAAGCAATTAAGGCACCACTATGGAGTACGAATTGACAATTTGTCGGCTGTGATTAATAAGGCCTGTCGCATTATGGACTGGAACCAAACTGTGCTGCTGTTCTAGGTCATTATCCATGACTTATACGGATATTGGGAAAGATATTGTGACACTTGAATGGGGATTGTGCTGACACTCCATGTCTACTCAGTACCTTGATTGCTGGCTGGAGCTGCTTTTCAAATGGATCAATGATGCCACTGCACAGAAATGACACAAATGGATAAGTCATATTACAGTGTAGATGGCTGTAACTTTATCATTAAGTTTGACATTTACTGAGGATCCGTCCTGAAATGTGTGAATCAAGCTAATTTAATTATTAGGGTTGAATAATTTTCACCCTGTACCATGTTATGGGTTTTCAGCCTGGTAAGAACATTCAGGATTGGGAACATATGCACTGATTTTAGATGTACACTGTTTTTTTTTTCTTACCTTAGAAGTCAATACAGTGATAAAATGTTGAGAGCAGGGTGTTTTTTATTTTAATTTTAATTTTACAAGCCTCTGTTTTGAATTGCACCAGAGATTTACATCTTTAACAGTTTTTGCAGGACAATAGATGAGCTCCTGAACATTAGCATGTCATTGGCAGTATATTTTCCATATAAATGGGAGCAGAATCTTTTTCAAGGACACTCTTTCTCAAAGCCTAAGGCTAGTGTTACTTCACTAATCCAAAAGGACAATTATTATTTAAATGTTTAGTGCACTGAATTTGCTTTTCTCAGGATTTAGGTCGTACCTTTGTAGCCTGTAAAAGAAATAAAACAGCGTACAATTTTATTTTGGATTGTATCTTCAGCTCACTACAAGAGCAGCTATGCTATAAAGTCTGCTAGTTTGTGTGCAGCTCATACAAGTGCTCTACATTTGATTCAAATAAAATTTTAGTTAAGGCTTTTAAGAATAGACATTACAGCAAAGAAGAAGGTCATTGTGTAGATTTATATTTTAGATCCCCAAAGAACACTTTAGAGGCAACATCAGCAAGGAAAAACTCCAGTAAATTCTGCATTTCTAAATTTATCCCTGATTTCTCTGTCTTCAGTAAAGCCTATAGATCAGTAATAGTCTGGATTTTAGTTCTCCAAACGTCCGTATTTTGAACTAAAACTGTGTTATTAATAGATTACTACACTCATTCTTTTATAACGAGAAGTCATATACAACATCTGAGCTCCTCTGGGTAAATAAACTAATATTTCATACAGCTATGTATAAATCTGGAATCCATGCATAAGATAGAAGACGGCTAACTGCTCCTGTAGACTAAAATTCCCATATCATCACTGATCATGTTTTTGCGATTTGCACAAAATTTCTGCATCTAGGAAATGCAGAGGAATTCTAAAGAGATGTACGCTTGGGAGCGTGTTCTTGTGCATTTTTTCCATTCATCCAAGTTGTTTCAGAGAGCTGATCAAAGGCAAGAGCCAGAATGGCTGAATCGGATAGAGTATCTGTTTGTTTTTGCCATCAGTGATGTTTATTCTTGTTTTTGTACCACAAGGATTTTGTAAGAAAGTGTTTACAGCAGTTACGTCTGGTGCCACCAAATGTCTGGGCTTAAAAAAACCAAAAAAAAAACACCCTCAAAATGTGCAAACTGTTATGTATTACGTAATACTGGAAATAACAGCGCAGCAGCCGAAATATCATCTTAATAGAGGGTCAAATAAGGAAACCTCTGAGCTGGCCATTAGTAAAAAATAAAAAGAGCATTCCCTTTATGCTTGAGGCTTAAAATGCCATAAAGCTGGCACTCTGCATCTTTTGTCAGCCTCATGACAGTTAAGCCGTGACTCAAAGGGCCTCTCAGACTGCACACGATATGAAGAAGCAATGCACTTGCCCTAATGGACCGTGATGTTTATTGTCTGACTTTCTTAAATGTTCTACAGGCCCCATAATTCCTGTGCCTTTTCTTTGTTCAGTTTGCTTAGATGTCACAGTACTTCATGCTCCAGTAATAAACATTGCTTTGGCTTTTACATAATGACCAAAAAGATTACATTAACACAAGCAAATCTACTGGATTTTATTTTATACTAAAAGCTAACCATAGGCAAGATTTATTACATAATTAATCGTCAAGATGAGCAATATATTTTCATTGGGTTTCAAGTGAACAATATATAGACAGCTAGTCCTAAATCAGTCTCAAGTGATGAAGAATGCAATAATATAGGGCAGGTTTTAGAGTCTGAAATCCGTTCAGTGGCCCACTTTCCGTATTGGCAAATCATATTAGGCTAAATCTTTATTTAAAAACTGACAGATTGGTAAATCGTCTGCTGATTAATTTATGCATCTGACGACGTGCTGCAATTCTTGACCGTGCTGTAAATATGAGCATATAAAGCATTTTAATTTGTCCTTCAACAGAGTTATGAAACAATATATACTCACGACTAACAGAAATGCATGCTCAAAAACTAGAGCTATATAAAATGATTCAGTTTTCAAACTATTTCTTATTATGGAGTATTATTTGCAGATTAAATTGGAAAAAAATGTCTATTAAAGAAGGCTGCAAGATAATGAGGAAAAAATGATTAAAGGTATCTATTAACAATATGAATAAACAATATTAAAAAGTTATGCATTCTATGATTCCTCTCTTAAGTAGAGGAACTCAGCGGCACAGTGGCTTAGTGGTTAGCATGTTCGCCTCACACCTCCAGCAGCCTGGGTTCGCGTGGAGTTTGCATGTGTGTGTGGAGTTTGCATGTTCTCCCCGTGCTTGGTGGGTTTCCTCCCACAGTCCAAAGACATGCTTCTAGGTTAATTGGAGTCTCTAAATTGCCCGTAGTGTGTGAATGAGTGCATGTGTGTGTGCGATGGGTTGGCACTCCGTCCAGGGTGTATCCTGCCTTGATGCCTGATGACGCCTGAGATAGGCACAGGCTCCCCGTGACCTTATGACAGATCGGATAAGCGGTACAGACAATGAAAAAAATAAAGTAGAGGAACTCTAGTTTCCTTACATTACAAAAGCAAAGCTGTCACCCTCATGGGTAGCCTGTAAAAGAACCCTGCAATAGCATGTTCATTCTTTGGCCTTTCTCATCGTTGTTAGTGACCTAAGTGGCCCGAAGTCTGGACAATGCCAATCGTAGAACCATGGTTAACTCCAACATCCATTTTACTTTCTTATATTACAAGCTACCATGGTAGAGGCCATGTATCAAGCCACCATGAGGGTTCAGGCAGCAATAGTGATGATACCGTACTCTATTGAGGATGAGAATCACTAAACTACTGATATTGTGTATTGAGAATGAATACTGACTACTGATCAGTCTGGTACTACTCTTTACTGAGCAGTAAACTACTGAACTATTGATCAGTGAGTACTGAAAACTCAAAGTACTGATATTGCTCTTTACTGAGCATGATAATAGATAAAACGTAGTGATACAGTATTTTATTTATTAGAATCACTACCACAGAATTGTGTGTATTGAGAATAAATACTGAGTACTGACCACTTCTCATTAGAGGGAAAAAATAGACCAAAATCAACATAGCACATATGGTGATGAGGTAACATTCAGTGCAGAAGGAGGATGTGTATAAGGAATTCCATGTTGATTCTTTGCAAATGTCCAAAAGTCACTGGGGCAATGATTTGCAAGCTAACAGTAACTCTTTTATCTAGAGCGCTTTTCTGGACACAAGGCTGGCTTGGGTCCAGTCAAGCACAGATAGGTTGATCGGTTTTTTGATAAACTGTATCTTTGGCAGGAGAGCTGGGTTTAGCCACAGCATGACATGCTTGATCTCAGACACTGTGTGCTGCCTGATAACGCAAGCAATTTGCAAACACATCTAGTCATAGAAATACGACTGTGAGAGGAATAATCAGTGCAGTCACATCATTTCTGTTTTCTTGCACTTTTGAAATGTTTTAATTTCATGTTCTAATAGCTAATATAAATTAAGAGACAAAAGCCTGTGCTAAAAAAATTAAATAACTCTAAAGTATTAATTAAACACAAAGAATCACATGACTCACCAAATGTGAGTATGGAATAAAATGAAATTAAATACATTTTCAGCAGACATCACTAAGCCACTAATCAATAGATAATTGTTGATCTGTGTAGTTTAAGACTTTCCTTTTTTTTCCCAAAAGAAAATAGTGACCCAGTGTTCTGCAGTGTCCACACAAGGCACCATGTTCATATTAACTCACCCCGAGTGTACACAGTGTCGTCCTTCTACTTGCATATGACTTCCCTTGTACAGTCTCGTACAGAAGGTTTCACTTGCATATGTAAATTTCTGACTGGATGGCTAAAAACGAAACAGCACACATGAGCAGGATTATGAACAGTTAAACTTCATGCAGCATTACATTTCGAACACTAATTCATTATGAAGCGCCAGCTGTGGCTGTTTGGCAGACTGATACACATTCCAAGTATTCATGTTGATGAGGAAGTGATGAAGACCTTCTAATGAACTGGATGACATAGCTTGAATCTGACTTTGGACCTACAAAGGGGTGATAAACTAAAGGAAAAAACTACAATAACCACTAGAACAACTTCAGTGTGACCTGTTACAGATTCTACAACTATTTGGAGCTATAATTGGACACTGATTATTCAAAAGATATTTCCTTAATCTGGGTTGTGATGGGATTTGAAGACACTGCTCCAAAATTTTCCCTATGTGATTAGTTCAACTGAGTTCTGGTCACAGAGATCATTGTGGTTTTATTTTTAAAAGTAGAGGCCGTGTATCAGGTCATCATGGGGGTTTGGGACACGTCAAATTTCTGATAGTGCGACCTTCAGATTATTACCTGCAGCAATAGTAATGGTACTGTACTTTATAGGATGAGAATCATTGCTTTGGTTCTTTTAATTGTGATGATTTTTGCTATATGGTTAGCACGTTCGCCTCACACCTCCAGCGTCCTGGGTTTGAGTCTCGCTCCCACTCACTGTGTGTGTGGAGTTTGCATGTTCTCCCTGTGCTTGGTGAGTTTCCTCCGGGTGCTCCGGTTTCCTCCCACAGTCCAAAGACATACTTCTAGGCTGATTGGAGTCTCTAAATTGCTTGTAGTGTGTGTATGACGCCTTATCTGATGATAGATTGGATGAGTGGTACAGACAATGGAAAATAAAAACAAGAACAAAAGCACTTATTAGGCATCATGACCATATGATTATGACTGCCAGAATTTGATAGCCACCAATTGCATTTTCAATCCCTTTCTTGGATCACCCTTTCCAGATTTTACAATGATAACCAGCTCGAGGAGGTCAGGGGAGATTTAAAAAAAAAACCAAAAAAACATGAACGTTTAAGTATAGAAGCAGAAGTGGAAATTTATAAGAGGTGCCATGAGCCTGTGTTGGATGCAAGTCAGAATTTTAGATTTTCTGAAGGCAGACTGCCTGGGGGTAGAAACTGTGCCAAATCTGGTGTTTGGTGTTTTGATGCTGCGCTTAGTATCTTTTGCCAAGTCCTACAAGGAAAAACAGCTTGTGGCAGACGTGAGCTGGGGCTTAAATGTTCCACGAGCCTTTATAATACTGGTGGAGCTGTGGTATGGATTAAACAGTCTGGTCCATATTTTTAGTCAAACCGAAGGTCTGAAAGTGTATATTGATTACTAGACATCTGTTAGAGATGCAGTAACACAGAAACACAGAAATAATAGACAGGATATGGTTTTGTTCATGTTGCTGACATGGTTGGCTCAGCAGTACAGTAAGTGGAGTTCAGCTGTTTGGAGGAAGATGCTGGTGTAATAGGTTAAAGTCATACATAGGATTTTCAGCACATTTTCATTAACCTGTTTGGTGCTATTACAGTTATATTACTGTGTGGTGTATTTTTGGCAGCCAAGCTCAGATTTTGTCAAATGATATCACAAGGTTGACACAAAAGAAACCTGACAGACAGGCACCACATTCAGGAGAGAGAGAGAGAGAGAGAGAGAGAGAGAGAGAGAGAGAGAGAGAGAGAGGAGAGAGAGAGAGAGAGAGAGAGAGAGAGAGAGAGAGAGAGAGAGAGAGAGAGAGAGAGAGAGAGAGAGAGAGAGAGAGAGAGATGAGAGATGAGTGAGTGAGGGAGAGAGAGAAGGGGGGGGGGAATCATTGACTTTTTGTCTTATTTTGTCTTATTGTCTTCTTGCCTCTTGTTTAGCTAAAACTCAGTGGTAATTAACAGGAAGAGAAATAAATATAAATGAAATATTCTATATATAGAATACAAAAGTACACAAAAGGTGCTAGGGAACTGAGAACATATTGCACATAATGTGCACAAATGATATTGTACAGGGGGCCACGGTGGTGTGGTGGTTAGCACGTTTGCCTCACACCTCCAGGGTTGGGGGTTCGATTCCTGCCTCCGCCATATGTGTGGAGTTTGCATGTTCTCCCCGTGCCTCAGGGGTTTCCTCCCCCAGTCCAAAGACATGCGTTGTAGGTTGATTGACATCTCTAAATTGTCCATAGTGTGTGTATGCCCTGAGATGGGTTGGCACTCCGTCCAGGGTGTATCCTGCCATGATGCCCAATGACGCCTGAGATAGGCACAGGCTCCCCGTGAGCCGAGAATAGATCGGATAAGCCGTAGACAATGAATGATATTGCACATGGCATTATATTAACATGCATATTGTCATTATTGTGAAATTAGACATTCATTGTCTGCCGCTTATCCGAACTACACTCGGGTCACAGGGAGCCTGTGCCTATCTCAGGCATCATAGGGCATCAAGGCAGGATACACCCTGGACGGAGTGCCAACCCATCGCAGGGCACACACACTCTCATTCACTCACGCAATCACACACTACAGACAATTTAGAGATGCCAATCAACCTACCATGCATGTCTTTGGACTGGGGGAGGAAACCGGAGTACCCAGAGGAAACCCCCGAGGCACGGGGAGAACATGCAAACTCCACACACACATGGCGGAGGTGGGAATCGAACCCCCTACCCTGGAGGTGTGAGGCAAACGTGCTAACCACCAAGCCACCAAGCCACCGTGCCCCCTGAAATTAGACATAGATTCATTAATAAAGATACACACAAGTGACAATATGTGACAGTGGTAGCTTTAAAAATGTCCCTTTTGGTTGTTAAGTGGCTTCTTTTCATGTCAGTTACTATAAGTTTAACTACTGAGTCACTGGATTTAAACAAATTTAACCACGTAAACAACCAAGCATAAAACCTGAACCTCACTAATTAATCGATTTATGCAAACGTTATCCTTGATCTGCATTTTTTTTGTATTCGTGGTGTAAGGAAAGTGCGGGACACAAAAGTCTTAACAAGCTCTGGAACTCTCTTAACAGGACTTCCAAAAGAAATGAGATCAATATTTCTGATCTTGTCCCTACAGAAATAAAGACACAAGGGACATCAAGTATGTGTGTTCATGTCATGTTGGTGTTACTGGTTTCATGATGGCAATATCTGAGCACTCCTCTGGCTTTCTGCTAACAAAAATCAAATCCAAACACTCTGTTTGTTCTAGAATAGGTCGTCAAACAGATCTGCAGCATGTTTAAATATCTATATTTACTTTTCCACCAGACGGTGTGGCACAGCTTGACTTATGTACAAATCACTAATCCCACATTTGGTTGTTATTTTCATAGCCAAGTGAGCAAAGTCATACATAATCATCTTGGTTAGCTACCATGCCAGATGAACACTGCAGAATCAGACGTAATAATCTTCTTCTTCTTCTTCTTTTTTCGGCTTTTCCCTTCAGGGGTCGCCACAGCACCTATCCCTATCTTCTGCAAGTCTACAAACACACAGTGCAACTCCCTCTGACCATCCCTATACTTCTCCATAAAAACTGTCAGAGTAAAAATTGCATCTCAATTGATCCGGTATGAAATTCATACTGACGATTCGCATGATGAAATTTGGCAATGTTTAACGCCGGATGCCCTTCCTGCCGCAACCCTCTGTATTTATCCGGGCTTGGGACCGGCACAGAAGTCACTGCATTGTGACCCCCATGGCTAGATTACATAATAATAATAATAATAATAATAATAATAATACTAATAATAATAATAATAATAATAATAATAACAACAATGGGGGGGGCACGGTGGCTTGGTGGTTAGCACGTTTGCCTCACACCTCCAGGGTTGGGGGTTAGATTCCTGCCTCTGCCGTGTATGTGGAGTTTGCATGTTCTCCCCGTGCCTCGGGGGTTTCCTCTGGGTACTCCGGTTTCCTCCCCTGGTCCAAAGATATGCATTTTAGGTTGATTGGCATCTCTAAATTGTCTGTAGTCTGTGATTGCATGAGTGAATGAGAGTGTGTGTGTACCCTGAGTTAGAATGCAAGTGCTGTTTGAAGATTTTAATGAAGAAACAGGCAAAAAAATCCAAAGCAGTTTCTAAAATCATAATCAAAGAACAGGCAGAGGTCAGGTGATTAGCAAATATCAACAATGAGGCAAAATCCAGAATCACAAACAATAGGCAAAGCCACTATAACAATACAAAAGAAAACATGGCTTGGTGAACTCGAGCAGGGACACTGAACATTACATTGCAGTGAGTAAATGACTGTGAGCCCTATATGTATATATATATATATATACATATATATATATATATATATATATATATATATATATATATATATATATATATATATAAAATTGGATACAGGTGTGTGTGATTAGTAATCAGTCAATGTTTGTAGGCTGTGGTGTGCTCTGGGAAACGTAGTTGGATAGTGGGTGCCCCAGAGTTGCTGTATTGAATTTTCTAGCTAGTTTATTATTACTGCTAGCACATCTATTCCTGTTTGTTTGGGGATGGCCTTGTCCTTGTCCGTAATCTAGGAAAGGTTGAGCCACAGATGCCTCTCCATGGCTACCATGGATTCCATAGAACTGCCATCAACTTGGTGGCACGAAGGACTAAATCTGGGACCAGTGGAGCTCCGCAACCGCCTCAGGATTTAGTACCTCGCCAGTATCCGGCTCCCTTATCAGGCCAGCCTGGTAGGGCTGTATCACTGCCATGGAGTGCAGAGAGGCACCAGCCTGACACATCACCATGTAGGCATAACCCACAAGGGCTAAAGTAAGCCTACATGGCCCTGGGGGCAGAGCAGGTTTACTCCACACTGCTGCCAGGGAGGGGGGAGAGATAGCTAGTTGGAGTCTCCTCCACCCTAAGCAATGCCCTATACACATGCTCATGTAGCCCACACAAATATCACGAACTGAGGAGGCTGCTCGGCTGCTAGCTGTCTGATTAGAAAGATTTTGGTGCCTGTTTATCATATATTGACTTCTTACTGTTGAAATATTACTGATGTACTTTAGTTTGTACCTGGGACTTTTGTGCTAGTAGTAAAGCAGTATTGATTTGCTTTCCTTTGATGCTTGATAGCTGTTCCAGAACAATCCATCACTGACGTGGTCATTTTAAGAGCTATTTCTTATGTGTACTTGTAGGGAGAGGGCACGTTGTAATGGTTTCTCAATGCCAAGTGTATCACCCAGATGGTTTCCATTTTTAGAGACCTTATTCATCTTCATGTATTATTCGCAGATGGGTGGCAGAAGGGACATGTATTCGGCTGTTCATCATTTAACAAGTGGAAGCTTCGTTCACTTTGTGGAGAAAGCATTAAATAAAACCAAACCATATACAGTATCGTTGCTGTAATGTTATTGTATATTTTATGTCCATTTTTTCACAAGAATAAGTGTTAATGATGGTGACGGTGATACAGCTGTGCCTGATTTACAGGCAGATTGTTAAGAAGGATAAATCTGGTAATTGCATGAGTAGACAGAAGAAGACCAAGCAAGTTAACTTGATTAAAGAAACATAGCTTCGAAATATATGTAAAACTTTGCATATAAATGAAGGTCAAGGACAAGGATGAATATAATGCTGATACCGAGTCAACCACTTGACCATGTGTGTGTGTATTGAATATCCCTTGTCTACAATACACAGAGGCATTCCCTAAAAGGAACTACTTCATCATTTATTTATTTTTTTTACATCTCTGCAGCTTTATTTAGAATGAGATGACTGATATCCATTAAAAACAATGACATCACACTCTTACCTTCAGTTGACAGCCCCACCTACATAAAACATTTGGAACCTGGTGACAATGTTAACAATAATCACAAGGCATGATGAATGGGAAATCTCAGCACAGGACCTGGAGAAAGCAGGAAGGATATGTGAGCAATACAAAGGCAAATGGAAAGTGCTCATGACAGTTGCTTTAGAAAAACATGCAATTATATGATTAATAAAAACAGTTCAGATCATGGACAATATGTGCCTTTCAGGTCAAAAACTGCAGCACTTCATGGCAAATGAAGTGTGATAAATACTGGATATGAAATGAAACAATGGATGAGTTTAATGTGCTTACTGACAGACACAAGCTTCTATTATTTTAAGGCAACAAATATGTATAATTTGCATTTGGCTAAGCAGATGTTATTTTTATTAGCTCTGTGTTGCTGAGAAAATTAAAACCAAACCTGGCTAAATATGGTATGGTGTTTGTACTTGTAGACTGTTAATGACAAAATCAGGCTGGAAAGAGAATACATTCTACATACAGTATGCTATACGGGCAAAACCTGAGCATCATTGCGATATGTCATTCTTCCCCAAACCGCTGCCACAAAGTTGGACACACAATACTACACAATGTCTCTGTATGCTGTGCAATAGCTGTGCAATTTCCCTTCACTGGAACTAAGAAGCTCAAACCCTGTTCCAGCACGACAATGCAGCTGTGCACAGAGCACAGAGCTCCATGAAGACACGGTGTGTGAAGGTTGAAGTGGAAGAAACCATGTGTTCTTCACAGAGCCCTTACTCTATCTCCACCCCAATGAAAACCTTTAAAATGAACTGGAACACCGACCCAACCCCAGACCTTTTCATCTATCATCAGTGCCTGATCTCACTAATGCTCTTGTAGCTGAACACAATTCTCTAGAGAACTTTCCAGAAGAGTGGAAGAGTGTATGTAAAATGTTTCAAGACCAATTGTGTGGAACGTTTCCGAGAAAAAGTTTCACAATAGCAAAATCCTCATAGCAGGTGACTAATTCCTTCAGTCCCAAAGAAAACAGATCATTATTCCGGACGTAGATGTGTCAAATACAGTATTTTGACTTTGCTGTAACCACTGTTAATTTATATGTGGTTAGGATTACATTACAGGCTAGAAATCTGTGATTTCATAAAAGTTGGGTATATAGTTATTATTCTGCTTTATATATGAACGGCTAAACGTTTCATCCAATCATCTGAGAAAGTAAACGCAGCTTTAAATGTATTCAAACACATGCATAGATCCATAAACACCACACACACACACACACACACACACACACACACACACACACACACACACACACACACACACACACACACTGGGACTTTTGGCTTTACAAAGATGCAATCCCATAGCATGACTAACTAGCTTGTAACTGAATGTAGAATGTAACTGAAAACATATTTGATTTTTCCCAGAACATCTCAAAATGCACATCCCAACTTATTTAATGTGACATATTCGCATGATTAATTCTAATAATTCAGTTATTATAAGTAATCAGCACTGATTGATGGTTAACCTTAATCCTATGGGTTAAATTGGCTAAATGAGGAATAGGTATTTTAGATAAATGTGAGCGTATGTGTCTGATATCAAATATGGCACTAAAATGAGCACTATGGAATCTGACAGATCCCCAGTGACATTTGTGTTACAGGAAAACAGGACAGAGCTGCAGGAAAAGAGCGAGTGAGCCGGGGAAGTAGAGGTTAGCCAGGTGGGAGCCAAATGCCCTCACAGTTCCACTCGTGCATTCTCCTGACCCTACTATGAATTAATTTGGACACCTCTTGGCACCCAGCAGCTTACTGAAGACATTTGTGACAGCTTTTGCCATTTTCACCAGGTAGACTCTGACAGTGTCATGACATAGTGACATTACCATCAGTCAAATAAATGCTGAAAAAGATCATGCACTCCTGCATATTTTCTCGGTATTAATTTTCTTTGTGTTAGATTTCTTTTCTTTGTTAGAAGCAGCCTAAGTCCCTTAGGAAGCAGCACTCACTTATTAAAATGCTCGTATCTTGTAAAATGTGATTCGTGAAGTATAAATCAGTAGATATTTTATACATGAACGCACCTTAAATGTTCCCTGACCTTGATCTATTTTAGTGGCCTAATTATCGTATATATCAAACCAAACAGGCCAAGCTAATTAGCACCATTTATTTCACAAGATACAGGTCGAGTTTGTAATAAAGTTCAACCATTTATTTATTTTTTTACATTTCCATGTGTCTTGCAAGGGGGGCACGGTGGCTTAGTGGTTAGCACGTTTGCCTCACACCTCCTGGTTCAATTCCCGCCTCAGCTGTGTGTGTGGAGTTTGCGTATTCTCCCCGTGTCTCGGGGGTTTCCTCCGGGTATTCCGGTTTCCTCCCCCAGTCCAAAGACATGCATTGTAGGTTGATTGGCATCTCTAAATTGTCTGTAGTGAGTGAATGAGAGTGTGTGTGTGTGTGTGCCCTGTGATGGGTTGTATCCTGCCTTGATGCCCAATGACGCCTGAGATAGGCACAGGCTCCCCGTGACCCGAGAATAGATCGGATAAGCGGTAGACAATGAATGAATGAATGTGTCTTGCATAAAACCTTGCGATAAATTTGACATCATTTATAAGTTACATTATTTCAACATAAAGTGTGAATTTTAATGATATAGGCTTACTTATTAAACTTATTAAATATACCTACCTCATGAAATACTTATAAACTGACTGAAATAAATAAAAAAGTAAATCAACGTGGACACAACAAAACTTTGGAAAGGTCACCTCAGGTTAAAATAATAGCCAAACAACTGTCAGTCAGATAAATTAGATGAAGCTCAGCAGTTCTCCGTACTCCATTTCACAGCAACCTAATGGAGCATGGTTACACTCTATTAATGATTTTGGCCTTTGCTGTCAGGCTATGGCGTCAGTCACTAATCTATTCATATTCAAGCCCCATGAAATCAGAAATAAAGGTATCTTCTGCACTATATCGTTTAATTGGGAAGGTGCATGAACTGGACCTTTAATTAGCTGTGAAAGTGTATTGTAAAATACTGTATCTACCAAGACGTATTTTTTTGTGATGGGCTTTATTCTCATTTTTAACTGGAAGATACATATTAAAGGTATAATCGATGTGCCCTTATTGGTACCACTCTATTTCTATCTGAGATTTTTAGCTAATCAGGTAATAATTCATTCACAATGTAACTTTAACACTTTAACATTGTCTGGGTCTATTTTTGCATCCATAAATAAATAATAATTGTAATATGATTCAGTAACAAACATAAATGCAATTCTATGAGGGTGAGGAAGGGATTTGTATTTAACACTGTGTGAAATGCAAATAACCGAATCAGTGGGGAGTTATTTTTAGTGGAGGCTTCAACTTCCTATACATTTGTATTGTTTTTGTCTCATAGGATCATTCATGGGCATGGTGGCTTGCTTTAGGGGTTTCCTCAAGGTATTTCAGTTTTTTCCCCAGTCCAAAGTCATGTATTGTAGGCATCTTTTAATTGTCTGCAGTGTGTGTGTGTGTCCTGTGATGGGTTGACACCCCAAGTCCCGTGGGACAGACTTCCAACAATATTGTCTAGGATAAGCAGTACAGACAATGAACAGATAGATGGATGGGTGGATTGATAAATATTGGATGGATGGACGAATCTACATCTTACCTGATTCTTAACTCATTTTCTTTTTACTCCAACTGATAAGATACAAAACACCCTTGTCATGAAGACTGAATAAAACAATAATGCTATCTGCAGTCTAAATACTAGACGCAGTTTTCTGCTCAAATTCCAGACCTGTCTAACAGTGTCAACACTGCAATATTCTTTAAATAGATTATCATTTTATTGTGATTTAAATTCATTTACAGGAGACATGATGTCACCTAGCTTCCTACCAAAGCTGTTCTCTGATCAGATGAAACTGACCACTGAATACAATTTTCTTTTATTATAGTTTTCTGCTACTTGATATTGCTGGAAAGAGTCCATCTCTGACTCAGAGTTTACTGGCATTTTTAAGGTTAGAGAACTCATATCATTGACTTACTGTATGGAATATACAGATCGCTTTCTTAGCAAATGCAGTAATATCTGGCTCATAGACAGAAGTAAAGGACTAGCAGTGTTTACTGATTCTTCTGAAATCTATACTGTTCATGCAAATGGATGCTCATGTAAATGGATAACCATGTAATTGGATGTACACAAATACACATTTTTACTTCCACATGATCTTTGACCTCCATCTGATTTAACTGCAGCATGAATAAGTTGGAGTTAATATGTGTAAAATGAAGCAAAAACTCTACAGTACCTCAAACACTCACAAACATGAACCCTGCTTTCAAACATGTCCACGATTTCATGATCAGGAATAGAACTTGGAAACCTTTAGGTAAGTTAGCTTGCTAATTTAACCAGTGTGATTAATCAGTAAAAACGTTTGGTTTATTTTGGAAGGTTTGCCTACTATTAAATAAGCCGAGAATATGAAATCAGTTATCGAAAGTGAGCTAGTTTAATAGCATTTTACTAGCTTGGTAGTTGTTTGCTAGCAGCACATCAAAGGTTATTATTTGCTTGATGAAGTAGAGCAGCTAGTTTCCTAAATATGACATTCTATTGTTTTCATTGTTTTCACATTGTCTCTACATTAAAGTACAGACTTTCATGTACTGTAATTTATTTTACTGGTGCACATGGTGTTAAATATTCCCACTAGCACATAACTAGTATCCTTTCTTTTTAATCAAATACACCAGATGTCCTTTTTTTCTTACTCATCTATTCAAAGTACTATACTTCAAGTGTCCTGTTTAACAGCTTATATTGTTTTACGAGATTAAAGTCTTCTTCCTTTTTGTCCTTCCTGGTATCTGTCTATATTCCTGTCTTTTTCCCCTTTAGTTTCACTTGATCAGCTCATTAGCCAATAGAGTACATCAGCCTGGCCTCAGTATATTGAAAATGAAGCTTTTCCCTTTTGTAAACCATGCTTTTTAAACAGTATTAGGATCAACAAAGTCTCTTTAAAAGCTCTTTCCGGACTGGTGGCCAACACCAACCGCACAAAACAATGTAGCCACCAAAGTCAATAAAAGTCAACTGCTGATGTTTTATATAGAGCCAGGAAGCATTTGCATGATACAAATTCAGTTTATAGCTAAGGGACGCCAAACTGCAGCAAAAAACAAGAACAACAACGACAAAACAAAAACTCTCCCAGGGAATAAAATTCAAAACTGCAAAAAAAGAAAAACTGAGTTACAGAAATTTAAAACAGTTTCGGTCAGTAAGACCAAAGACTATAAGTGATACTATAAAGTACTATTCTTAACTGAAAAGGCATATTCACGTGACCATTTATCTTGATTAATAAATGAATATATATAAGGAGTATTGGGGAATGATACGGTGGCTTGGTGGTTAGCATGCTTGCTTCACACCTCTAGGGTTGGGGGTTCGATTCCCGCCTCCGCCGTGTGTGTGGAGCTTGCATGTTTGCCTCAGGGGTTTCCTCCGGGTACTCCGGTTTCCTCCCCCGATCCAAAAACATGCATGGTAGGTTGATTGGCATCTCTAAATTGTCCATAGTGTGTGATTATGAGAGTGTGTGTGTGTGCCCTGCGATGGGTTGGCACTCTGTCCAGGGTGTATCCTGCCTTGATGCCCAATGACGCCTAAGATAGGCACAGGCTCCCCGTGACCCAAGAATAGATCGGATAAGCGGTAGACAATGAATGAATGAATAAATATTTTTATTTATAATATGCATCTGTTCATATACAACTGGCCAAATTAAATGAATCAATAAATTCACATAGATGTAATCAGTGTAAGAAAATAAATTCCATTCAGTTATAGATTTCAATGAAAAGTATTAGTGTTATTATTATATTATTAGTAGTATAACTAGTTACCTATAGTTTCTGTTTTTAAGTCATACAACGAATTCAGTGTTCTTTAATTAATGGGAACAGATTCAGTCCACTATAAATGCAGTTTCCAAAGTTTTGTTGTGTTTAGACAAAAATGCTGTTTTAACTTAAACATAATATCAGTGGGACGTAATATAAGTGTCACCTCGGTTGTATAATCAGCCACGAGGAAGAACATACCTTTGTACACAGACACAGTTGAAGGTGTTATAACATGTGATGTACAAATCTTCAGGCATTTCTTGAAGATTGTGCTGCAATATCCTGTGTAGACAGCATGTGTGACCGTTTTTTAAACTCAGCTAAAACTATGTACACAGTATTACTATCATCTCCAGGAACAAACGCTTTAGAAAACTGTTAATCCGCTCATTCTCCCTTCATAAGGCTCCGATTAGTGCTGTTGCTTCTACAGCTAACCCGAGGCGAAAGAAGACGAAGGACTTCGTCATTCTGCACTTTCTGCAAGGATATTAAGCGTGTGATGTGTGTAGTGGAAAGCAAGATGTGCTTAATGAAGCATGGTGGTATAAAATGAGGAGGTGTTTATAAGCATAAGTACATGCAGAATAGATTGCTGACCCTTTAATAGGGAAGCAGACAAAATTAACCCCGATTTCATGGTAGAGATATGAAAATGAGAGCAAATGTGAAGTTCCAGTTTGAAAGAGGATAAATATGAGGAGGAGTTAGGCATTTTTACAACAATAGGCCTCATTTATCAACGTAATAATAAAGTTGTATGTGAAAAATCGAACGTTTTCCAGCGGATATACAAAAGTTTCAGATTTTTCTTCATACTCATCATTCTTCATACATAAAAACTGATCACCGGTAACACGCAAAGAGCTTTTCTGTCACTCAAATGTATGTGAGGAAGCATGAAATGAACGATCACGAAAGGCAGAAGTGGAAGTTATTTTGACTCACTTCTTTGCCATTAAGAATATTTATTATAATATACTATGGAGCACTGAGGAAAATGTTTTTATTTTGCATTCTTTTCTTATTTGTTACAACAATTTATATTGCAAATGACACCAATCAGGCATAACATTATGAGCAGTGAGAGGTTTAGTGAATAACACTGATGATCTCCTCATCATGGCACCTGTTAGTGGGTCGGATATATTAGGCAGCAAGTGAACATTTTGTCCTTAAAGTTGATGTGTTAGAAGCAGGAAAAATGGATTTGAGCGAGTTTGACAAAGGCCAAATTGTGATGGCTAGACCACTGGATCAGAGCATCTCCAAAAGTGCAGCTCTTGTGGGGTGTTCTCAAATCTGCAGTGGTCAGTATCTATCAAAAGTATCCTTTATGTCCAGTAAGTTGCAAGGTGGGGCCTATGGAGGCCCAGGATCTGCTGCTAACATCTTGGTGCCAGATACCACAGCACACCTTCAGGGATCTAGTGGAGTACATGCCTTGACGGGTCAGGGCTGTTTTGACAGCAAAAGAGGGACCAACACAATATTAGGCAGGTGGTCATAATGTTATGCCTGATCAGTGTATATAACTGACAACAACTTGAGTGAAAAGAATTTCACTCAAAATTTCCCTTTTGAACCTTCAGCATGTCGTCCAAACACATGCTTCAATAGAAGAGGTTAGACATCATTAGAAAAATATGACCTTTTGTCCAAAGCTGTTAACATAGTCAATATCACACATTTGCTTATATTTAAATAGAGAGCTAGAAAGAAAGCCTTAAATAGAGGTCTAGAAAGAGTAACACTGTCCTACGCAGGGTCACAGGGAACCCGGAGCCTATCCCAGGGGATACAAGACACGGGACATTTTAGACAGGGTGCCAACCATCACAAGCCACAATCACACTCACATACTCCAGACTCCAGACAATTTAGATGCCTACATCAGACTACACTGTCTTTTAATTGTAATGAAATCTGAAACCCCAGAGGAAGTAGAGGGATAAAACTCCATGGAAAAAGGGTAGAGGTAGAGATTGAACCCTCAACCTCAGAGGTTTGAGGCAAACATGTCAAGCACAGAAACACTAATCTCCATAGCGTTTAAGCATGAATATATAATAAATGATGTTGTCTACTTTTTTGTTTTAAATATTTCAAAATCAAATAAATTTTTTTTTTAATTTTCTGTTCATTTCCCTTTTTAAAATAACACCCTCAAAAAACATTTGGAACTCAGTGAATAATATTAGTAGTTATTCGAATATTATTATTATTATTATTATTATCATTATTATTTTTATTATTATTATTATTATTATTATTATTATTATTATTATTATTATTATTAATAATAATAATAATAATAATAATTATTATTATTGTTATTATTATAATAAGTAATATTATAATATAAATATTATTATTATAATACTATTGTAATGTAATAATAATAATAATAATAATAATAATAATAATAATAATAATAATAATAAGGATTAAATCCTCCATCGGTTCAGGCATTTGTGCCATTTCTTTAGTCATAATTGAATGATTAATTTTTTTTATCATATTTTATTAGTATGTATTTGTTCACTTTCTGTATTTTTAATATTCTTTAATTAATGCCAACATTAATTAACATGAATTAACCCTGATCTAGTGAACTAGCATGAGGATGTGTTTTTAAAAGAGACTCCAGCGCTGTGTATAAGGGCACATTAAACATAAAAAATAAGTCATTTAAACTTGACAGTATATTCCTGATAGAAAAGTAATAGCAGTAATCTTTGCAGATGATGTGATTTGAAGTTGATTGTGTTTTAAAAGTAAAGTTTTAAATCAGTTTGCTTTGTGAACAAAAAATAAATTTATGCAGATGTATAAACAGATGTAAAAAAAGTAACTGCACATTATTTCTCCAGAAACACCCGGAAATCGTTCAGCAAATAGTCTCCATGCTCTGGTTTCCATGTCACTTCAACCCTTCAGGTTTTAGGTGTTGACAACCAGAAGAATGTTGCAACCTTTGACCTCATGGGGACAGACCCTGCAGGAAAAACATATCAGTTTATCCTATGCTCAATAGGCAAAGCCTGATAAATGTTTTTACCAAATATTTCTGTTCTGAAAGAATGGAGCTGACCCTTTACTGTCTGAACTGGTGAAAAATCTCTCCCAGTGGGAGGGTGTACACAGTGTCGGGATTAAACGAATGTAACCTAGGAGATCCAAAACCATGAGCAGATCTTATCAGATGTTATGCCAGTGGTGAAGATAATGCGAGCTTGTATGTTGATGAACAAAGCTTCTAAAGTGCTGTGAAAGAAAAGAATAGAATACAATGGGTTTTTGTAATACAGCAAAAGGAATATTGGACTGGTGGGAATTCTCTACATGTGTGCTATTGCACCTGTGTCTGAGAGACTGTACCATGTCAGGGTCACTGCTGTGTTGAGAATAAACCATCACCATGGTTACTTATATCTAGTTACTGGATGTTTTATGGCCACTGGACAGTTTGGAGGGTCTGAAAAACATAGCATAGCATCATAATATTTACTATATAGCCTAAAGTATTTGGACTACTGACCATCACACCCATATGTATAATATTAGGACTCCATATGTGCATTCCAATACCTATATACATTGTTTTAATTACCTTTATTTTTTTTTTTTGAGGATTCCTGCCCAGTCAGCCATTAATGAGGCCAGGTCCAATGTCGGAGTTCCAGTTCATCCCATACTGTTCCACAGTGTAGTGGCTTGTCAGTACCTCGATGATAATTTCATGTTTATAGAACTGTTGTGTTAAGGCAAGCAAGGTTATTTGGTTATCCTGATTCATTGCATTTCCTTGTCTGTTTTTAGTAGCAGTGTTATTATTACATCATAAATATTTTTATAATCATGCCGTTTTAATTCGTACAGGTTCTCTGGATCTGTAACATCGTGCTCTTTTGCTCTGTGAGTCAATATAACGTCAGATGTTATTATTTTATTATTTAATGCTCTTTCCAGTTTCTGATTAAGCAGTGTCAGTTGGGTCTCCATGTCACATTCAAATAAAATAATGTGTGATCGGCATCAGATGTTATGTTACCTAGCTGCGAGGCACAAGTAGTACCAGCTGGGTGACTCCAATGCCAGCCAAAATAATCAAATAAATCAGCTATACCACCATCCCTCCTTTCCCTCAGGCTTCGTCTTCCTCAAAGTCACTAAAAAAATCAATATTAAAGCTGTTTACGCTTTTGGTTTTCTATATGTAAGTGCTGTGAGGCTTATAGCCAATCGACAGATCCTTAAAATTTTAAATTTTTTTCTCTTTGAAAGCCTGCGCAAGTGTCTGTACCACTGTCTAGCCCCTGCTTAATGAATGATAGATGCTCTAAGGCAGAAGGAAGATGGCTTTGTCCCAGGATGGGAACAGGACGTACGGCGCTACATTAAAGGGTGCACTTTCAAAGGAATATCTGTCATTCAGCCCATTGAATAGGGATGTGGAATTCCAGACAAGAATGTAGTGGAAGAAAAATGATCCTTCCCCAAAAAAGCACCTGAACATTCAAAGGACATTAAAAAAAAAAAAAAAAGCCTGGATGTTTTCACAAGCACTTCCATGCAAGTTTCAACTGGTCAAATAAATTAAACAAAATGATTTTAGGTGAGGCCTAAAATCATAAATCCATGGGAAACCACATAAACAAACATTGTGGGATAACCTCCACCCTTTTATTTCTCTGTAGTCCTAAGTGCTGAAAATGCTGTAAAAAAAAAAAAAAAAAAAAAAAAAAAAAAATCTTAATCCTTAAAATATATCGTAGTTCAGTCTCAAAATTTTTTAAAAGAATAAATATTAAATAAATAAACTTTAAAAGAATAAAATTTCAAAAATGAACAGTAACGCTATATGTACACCATTATTGGGCACATATGCTAGCATTCACCCTGTGTACGCTCAAAAACCAAGGGCTTTGGAGCATTTTAGTAAAAATGTAATGAATCTTCATTTACAGAATATGACCCCAAAAACCCTTGAGTGAAATTCTCCACGCAGCTGGATTCTCAGAAGAGTCTTCTTCTTTGTCCCTAAGCAATCGTTATTATTTTTCTTAACCCCAGTGTAGGACCTGCAGGAAGGGAGTGTCGAAGACTGTACAGTAACACCCCGCATTACTCAGATAATACCTTATGTGAGATAGGAAGCGAGATAAAGTCAGTCATGCAGCTGCGCTTGCTATGTGTGAGTGCTGCATTAGCCGCAGGGGATGCTAGAGCTTGCCAGATACGCTTAGTAAATATTAACTTCTCAAGCTTGAACGAGGCCATGAGGCTTCAGAAAGTATAAGTACTACCACAGCTTACATAATCAGCACATGCCAGCAGAATGACTAGGACAATGAGAATAACTATATTCTAAAAAACTAAATTCATGACTTGAAGAATCTTTGCTGAATGTAAAGGACGGGTGAAAGAAAACCAAACAGCAACCGTAACTGCTGTAAAACATCTGAATGAACACAGCTGGCACAGAGCTAAAAGTAAAGAACATGTACAGACAAGCAAAGACAGAAAGACTTTTTAGAACACCAGTGTAAAGCAGAATTTCTTGTTTTTTTTAATTTTTATTATTATTATTTTTGCTTTTGGTATAGAAATAGTGGGTATAATATAAGTGGCACAGGAATAGATAGATAGATAGATAGATAGATAGATAGATAGATAGATAGATAGATAGATAGATAGATAGATAGGTAGGTAGGTAGGTAGGTAGGTAGGTAGGTAGATAGATAAGTAGGTAGGTAGATAGATAGATAGATAGATAGATAGATAGATAGATAGATAGATAGATAGATAGATAGATAGATAGATAGATAGATAGGTAGGTAGGTAGATAGATAGATAGATAGATAGATAGATAGATAGATAGATAGATAGATAGATAGATAGATAGATAGATAGATAGGTAGGTAGGTAGGTAGGTAGGTAGGTAGATAGATAGATAGATA
>JAUCMX010000006.1:27745389-27747889 GCA_033459395.1 Hemibagrus guttatus
AATAGTTTTGTAGCTAGTGGAAATGGGGGGGGAAAGTTTTTAAAGATGTCAGAAAAGGAAAGCATGAAACTAAGCACATTCCTTAAACGTCATGCAAGTTATAACACATCGTAAACATATTTCAAGGTTTTTACGGTAATCCAGGCTATTATCCTACGATGGGAATATTTTCATCTAAAAGGGTTGGGTTTTATTATCAAATTATTACCAGAATTTATGAGAATTTTCGTGCTGGTCAGTTGTCAGGGATTTGGATGATCTTGATGATGTCAGTCATTGAAGGCCATAATGTCCAAAAGCCCTTGCTTTCTGTTTGGTATCACAGGATGGCATCATTCATCACTAACTAATTATGAGTGTTTCTGGGTTTGTGTATGTTGAAGAGAGTAGTTAGCACTTTTTTATGCCTGTCATGTTGCATGATGTTGAAAATGATGAGGTGGCTTCACGTATCTCAGAGAAAGCTTGTAGTTTGATAGGGAGTACAAGCTATTTTCAGGAAACGGGGAAAAAAAATCCATAATTACAAGACAGCGGGAATTCACATCGCTGGAATTTCGTACTTCTAATATCTTTCGGAAGATGTGAGACAAAGGAGACAGAGATCATTACCCACCTTACAGAACCATTCTTCTTGTATTGTATTATTAAGCATACACCTTCTACAACTTCTACCCAGCATCATCCACATGGGATGTCCAATATTCAGTTCCACCACTCTTCTTTGCTTCCTCACAGTGGGATTCCCTCTGCAAGGCACCATCCCATTAGAAATGGAGAGAGCTCCTGCATGCTCGCTTCACTCACAGTAAACTAGGTTAGCAATCTATTCTGGGAGATGACTCTGCTCTAAAAAGATAGTTAGAGCTCAAAATGTGTGCAAACCATGGAGTTCGGTGCACTGGCACTTTGCTTTATGAGTCTTTTTTTTTTTTTGCAAACTAATAAAAAAAGTTAATAGATTTTTTTGTACTGTTGCTGTAATAGTCGACAAGCAGCTGTTTCAAATCAACTCACTTTCTGGCTTCGTATGCTAGCAAACGCCCCCGGAATTTCCTGGAAAACTATTGCAACCTTAGTCTCGTTGCAGTTGATCACTGCCAAATAAGTTTTGTCCAAATCATCACTACAGTGTTATTACCCTAGAGTAATGTACATCCTTCATAAAGCCTGGGTCACCTCACATGGATGAAAGAAGGCAAAGACTTAGCACGCTGGTTGATATCACTTCCTGAGTCCTGCATATTGGAGTCCCCATTGGGGACTTCAGAGAAACAGCAATCAGCTGGAGGTCACACAAGGTTCGACCTCTAAGCATTAATTCAGCGTAGACGAGACTGGCACACAGCTGTTGGGGCCACTTCAATAACAGAGGGGTAATCACCTCCAGGCCTTGAGCTTACGATCTCGCCTGATTTCGGAAGAGTGTTAGAATGTATGTGTTATTGCTAGAGAAAGTCTGTTTACATGTGGAACGTACACCACGTAGAAAAAACGGATGTGTGAACTAGGGAGTGCACAGATGCTACACTGACACAATAGGAGTTCTCTTGATTTAGGCAATTAAGTGAAAATAATAATTGATTTATGGTGGCTGCGTGCAGTAGAAGAAGACTTTATTTGCCACATATACATTACAGCACAGTGAAAACTTTGGACGTTGGGATCAGAGTGCAGGGTCAGCCACAGCTGAAGCAGGGAGAGTTAAGGGCCTTACAGTGGCAGCACTTGGGCTTGAACCCCAATCCTCCGACCAACAACCCAAAGAGTTTCTAATGAACGGCTATAAAAACTTTGATTATGATTTTGTGATGTCACAAATCCAAAAACCTTAACACACTACATATAGGGCACAACCTAGCATAAGCACCTTAACTCTTTATATGCCATTTTACAGAACATAGGAATGACGTTTTACATTTATACGGATTAAAGGTTCAAATTCAATTTCATATGACTCAGGCATGTTTGGATTATAATCACCAAATACAATTATTCAAACGCACCGAGACATAATTCCTACATATGCTTAACATATGGAAACAGGGTGGAGGTTGAATATGATATTCTCATAACCGTTTGACGAACCCATCCTTGCTCAAAGCCTTCAACATTCCAGAGGAATAACATCATTCTTTTCTCGGCTATCTACACTTCCAAGTAACTACACTGTAAAAAAGATAAATAAATAATGATGACCTGGATGTCTTAAATTTCAAATGTACTGAAACTAAAAGCAAACTGGTGAATCTATAACTTGGTAAATAAAGAGTTAGAACTAAGAGAATAAAATAAAAAACACAGATTTTAATGGACATAACCAGTTAAAGCTTCAAGTATCTCTTACCATCTATTCGTTCGTATATAATCACTCTTTACAGTTCCTCCATACTGTATTAGTTCACATTGCGCTTTGCATATTTTGGGGAATCCTGTTGCAGTAAGTAAAGCTATGAAAGCTAGTGATCTTACCGGATGTATCCCAGAGGCTGAGCTCCAC